>CM033795.1:20931223-21405223 GCA_019656835.1 Rhododendron ovatum | reverse complement strand
ATCTCACCAAAGTACATTATGTCTGAGACTCTGCAGCCCAACACCCTAGAATTATAGAACTATATTGTTTAATACATGGACAAAAAAGATACATAAACATTTTTCCAACTTCACAATTTCCACTAAACAGTAAACACAAATCCAAAATCGTAACACTCAAAGACTACATAACTACCTAAGCAACCGTGTAAGAGTTCATGGTGTCCTTGGCAGTGTCGTTACGCCCATCACTGACCTTGAACTCATCAATATACCTATGATATCCCCCTTCATCTTGAAGTACGAAATGATTGAAGCCGAGCTTGTGGTCTGGTTTTTCAGGGAACCATATGCTTTGCGCCAACACTGTAGCAAACTCTACTTGTATTCTCCCAACAGGTAGCTACAATTCTTTCCCAAAGATCAACTTCTATAGCCAAGGAGAAGATAATGCACATCAAGCAAGGGTTTAGAACTGACCATTTCTTTAAAAGAGTCATTAAAGCATTTCCACCCCTTACTCAAATTTGAGTAAAAGCTTTTATTTGGTATTGTGTGCTTGGGCAAACTCAAATCTTCATTATCGCAAAGTTGTAAATATAAGGTTGTCAAATTAGCCTTTAAAATTTGAGTAAGGGTTTGAGTCTAACCTAATTTGAGTTCAAATTTTGAGTTTGAGTAAGAAGTGGAGGAGCCTTCTAAGGAATTTTACTCAAATTTTGAGTTTGAGTCGAAGTTTGAGTAAGGAGTGAAGATGCTCTAAGAGAACATCTTAAAGTGATTGCAAACTGCCACAGGAAGCCCTGTAATCAGGACATAATAAGGAGACAATGTAAGATGAACTTTCTCCGATCAAAAGTTTCACAATAAGGACACCATATGCAGACAGAACTCAAGAAACTATACATCATGCATACAAAATGGGTTCATCTCTTGCATACAAATAGGCTCCAATAATTGTTCAATTGACTCTTTCATTTTCCATTTCAATTCCCCAAACAGCAAAAGTGTGCATGTATTCAGTGAAGTAGCAAATATTACACCACAAACAAGAGGCAGCAGCCGAAAAGGCCATCATAGAAAATAGCATATCTTTGATTAGATATTGCGAAAACCAACAATGACTGAATTTTAGCGGGGAAAAAAAAAACATGTGTAATCATGAAGTCATTTGTCAGAAGAGATCGAATGGTACTCTTCAAAAGCACATTCCTCTAGATAGCATACATTCCTCTAAAAGCATATACTTACACATACATAAAATATATATAGACATGTATGTATGTATATATATATACACACACACACAAAAGTGTAATGCCCGTGCTTCGCACGTTTCCGCGGTGTTTTTGGTTTTCCTAGTGATGACAGTAGAGAAATAGCATGAGGTTATTGAAGCACAAATCAATCAGTTTCAGTTCTTGAAATATAAGACATTTATTGGTGTAATTGGCAGTTAAGAAGTTAATGTACGTATAGTGTTTGGCCTAATAATGTTGGTATCTGTTTTTGGTAATGTATTTGTTCTTCTAGTGATGATAAGTAGAAAACAAACAATATGAAAATGGAGTATGGTACATAATGATATAGCACATGAAATATTCCTCACAATAAGTTCAGAGTTGAGATAGAAACGGTTAGATACTACATCCTTAAATAAGCATTGGTCAATGACAAACCTGAATATCATCTAATCATAATCATAATCACCTTGTAACTTTTCATTGAGCATAAAATTTCATCAAAAATCTTCAGTTATGTGTTTGTGTGCTACAATTGGATCCTCAGAGTGAAAGTTGATTATGCCCTTGTACCAACACAATGACAAACAACTATTCCGGTCAAAACACCGGAGGCTGAGAAAAGGAAACTTTAAGATCATCTTTCTAGTTCATCACGCCCATTATACCATTCATTAATCACCAATTTTCTCATTATAACTTGACTCCAGATTCATGGTATCTTTAAGTTCCATAAATTCTGCATATATGATCATAAGATTAGCGATAAGTTCACACACCATATAGACTTAAATACCTTAGTGCTAAGTTGGTAAGAAACACAAGCATGTAATTTTCAATAGATGAAGAAGAGAATTAAATCATCTTATTAGCTGATCCAGAAGAAGAAGAAAAAAGTAAAACAAAACCTGAATCATTTACATCGGTAGAGTTTGGCTTCAAGTTCTTGTTGGATTCCTCCGCTTCGACAAAGTTGCTGGATATTATCCAAACCCAAGTCACAGATTTCCTCCATTATAATGATTTCTCCCTTTGTCCTCAATGGATTTATCCTCTTCAAAGAAGCCCCAATCTCAACTGATTTATCCTCTTGAACAAAAGCATGTAATGGAAATCTGTTCTTAATTGGGGTTCGTCAGAAACTACCATCGGGTAATCCATTACCTAATTAATCTTCTTCTCACAACTATTCCCCAAACGTTTTTTCTCTTGCAATGCATGGGATAATTTTCCCAATAGGAAGATACCAAATCAATTACACTTCCATAAATTGTGACTTTTTTAATGTTAACTGTGGTTAAGCTTGGTAGGGTCTACAAGTTAGAAACAGCCAATAGGAGTGTGGGTAACGTTCACACTAGTTTGGTGAGGGTGAACAAAACAATTGAAATATATCCGTGTACCAAACATAACTTCTATCGTTCACCCTCATTCAAGACATTCACATGTTCCTGATTGAAGTGATCCATTCAAATCTAGAGAATCATGTTCTAACAGAACGATGAAGTGCCAGCAACTGCATTCGCAAATATATTTTTGTGTACCAAACATAACTTGTAATGATCTGCCTATATGTTTGGACGGCCATGCTGAAGACGCAAGTATTAAATCCTAATTCCCTTTGTTAACCAATGATCTTAGCAAACATCAAAATAGTTTGACATGTACATATGCATGAAATCAAAATGTTCATATGTTTCAATGCAATGAAAGAGAATCAACAACAGTGTCAGATGGAACCATCAACTCCAGAATCTGTATGTTTTCAGTGGATCTTGAAACAAATGCTGAAAGGGGCTGATTTTAAGTGGAAGTAGGTCAAAAAACAATTGAAGAACAACATATTTACAAGAATAAAGCTAAAACTAACATACCAAAAGATTACTGGATGAAAATTGAATTTTCCGCCTTAAAAATCAGGACATGTACTTAAACCAAAAAAAAATATCAGGACATGCCATCACATTAATTTTCAACAAATATCAAGAATAAGCTAATAGACCAAGCATCTGTTTTAGACAGCTTTCTCAATTTCCATAAAGAAAGTTAGCAATTTTTAGGCTTAAGGAATCCAAATATTCATAGTTTCGGGGGAACAGGAGTTTGATAGATACAAATGCAAGTTAATTCAATTTTATTGTTGAAACCAACAGTTTCTTCCAAAATCCAACGTATTTAACGTGTCTTTAAGTGATAGAAATGTCCCTATTGAGTGTCCGAAGGACCTACATATATAAATTCTTGGAGGAGATGAGGACACATTTGGGGATGTGTGTCTGACATGAAATGTCTAGCGAGTGTCAGCAGCATCTGTCAAACATCACACCTACTTGGAAGTTTTTGCGCTTCTTAGCAGCACTTAAGTCAAAGAGCCTCTAAGCATGTTTAATCTTGTGTAAGTGAGCATAAACCCACGAGAACTACAAATTCAGGTCCCTTGTAATGATTTCCTATGCCAAAATAGTTAAAAAGGTCTAGCGTTGCAGAAAATGAGTACCATTGAATTTCGGGACAATATGATGGCACCATATCATTTCAATTCCATTTTTGGCATCAGTTGCATGAATTCAAGATACTGGTGGGTGATGAGAAACCTATAAGCACAATACACAGAAGCTCAGACATTTTAGGATAATCAGGGATGAGAAAGAAGTGGGAATTAGTTTAGCCAATGCATTAATATGTCCAGTATGTGAAAGGAATCCCAGAAGTTACAATTTTCATCAAAATCTAAAAACTGTAGATGACAATGAGACAAAAGTAAGCTTTTTCCTTATACGAACTTTTTCCAAAATTGGCCCATATAGTTCTACTTTGGATTCCTCTCATTTGAGATAGAACAAACATTGACCCAAAACTTAAAAAAAAAATCATGAAATCACAAAATTAGACAATTACTAAAGAGTTAAGTTAAGCCAATCCAAACTCAGCCAACATACGAGGAATAGATACAGATATGAGATGGGGCTATGAGACCACAGGGACACACAGTTATGGAAAACTTAAAAATAATTATGACCCGGATACGATCCGCAAACCTTCGTGAATTTTGCTTTCTATAGCATCTGAAATTGCACAAGGGTAAGTTTAAGATGGTAAGACCGACTTTGGAATTAGGCACGAGTTAAAGAGCTAGTAGCCAATCACAAAAAGTATTATTTAAGGATTTTTCAAATCGACATCCTCTCATCTATTATATCACTACTTCTTGTTCTATAAGCAGTGACCAAAATATTAGTAAAAGTTTCATCTGTCCTACCAACCAATTGTAGTCTGAGAAAAGTAACAATCTCAACTTCATCAAAATTGGGATACACAACACAGAGTATCCAAAAGTACACAATTCTTTCAAAGAAATTATCATGCAACATAAACTGAAACAAAATTGATTTAAACTATGGAGTATGGACAGGTATGGCAAGTATCAGTAAATATGCACGAGTGTCCCACAAATATAGCCTCCAATAGAGGTGTGATACAGACACGACTACTTTTAGAGTTATTCGCAGCAGTCTTGCATGCCGGTGGGGTAGTTACAAACGAGTGCAATAGAGATCTTTAGAACCTCAAGTTTCACCCTCCCCATGCCGGTGGAGTAGTTAAATAAGAAAATAGAAGTGAGAATTAAAGGGCTACAGCAAATACCTGTTCAAACAGTAAGTCTAGAGTGCCTCTAGAGAAATGGTGAGTTTCTCCGAGAATGGGATTATATGGAGCAACCCCAAACGTCAGAGGGCGTAAAGTGGATATGTTCCATACAACAACAGATATAAATCTGTCAACAAGACTCCTCCCATTGGCACACTGACCCAACAGATCTTTACTAACGCAATAAACTGACTGCCCATAAACTGAAGCATTGTCTTGGGGATGTCAAAGATTGGCGGCACCTGAACTTGTAGGGGATAGCAAAAGAGTAAAATCAATCTGACCATCAGCATGGCTCAAACCAAAGCTATTGCAAGCAATCTACTACTGATATATAGTAAGCATATGCTGATGTGTGTGTGTGTATATCTCCTGATGTTCCCAACTCTGTATACTTTTCTGGAGGCATAAATATCAGAGAGAGAGAGAAGGAACACGGAATCGTTAAATAATACATGGGCCTGCCTTCTTCAGTAGGATAGCACAATGGAGAAGACTTTCTAAACTTTGAGAAAAACTTCGGAGCTTAGAGGTAGATAAGGGAGAGTATATCTCAACCTCCACACTCTAGAGTCTAGAGCTTCAATCATTTTAACCTTCTCTATTTCTTTTCCCAAGGATAGGCATACTTATCCTATTGTGTAATGTGTGTATTTCCTTCACAAATGCCATGGCATGTCTTTTTTTATCAGCCATGCTGATGGCATAGAGAAAAACATGAATGAATTCTTTATACTCTGCATGAAGCTCTTCATGTTTTGTGTTGGTGAAAACTGGACAAAACAAAAAGATTATTTGTAGAGCACACAAAAACGGTTCAGTTGTCAAATAACGACTCCTAGAGTACTAAAGCCTGTGTCAGACTCCAGGGACACATACATAAGCACAAACAAACCCAGAGAAAAGATTTTACATGCTTTGGCAATTGCCTATGTCTATGGGCAGCAGTTTTACCATTTGAGGAGATTAGAAATATTCAAACCCACACATCCCATACAAGACACAATTCCTCACTCTCTTTTTCTCAGTTATCCCATCCAACTGCACTGATTACATCTTTTATTGACAGAGGATTGAAGCTGTATTTGAGATAAACCTCCATTAAATTGGAGAAGATTTCCAGCCATCAAACATGATATACATGTGCAGAAACCTTAAATCTTCAACAGCCTGAGGCATCTTAGCTAAATACTTATAGCCCAATAAACAAGTATGAATTTGATTATATGCTGCTCAACTTTGGCCAATTATTAGTAACTTTTTTCAAAGTTAGGATTTGCATTGTTGGCTACATTCTCCATGCAGTGAATTGGAAAACAATCCCTTTTTTATTAGTAAATAGTATGATGATCAGCTGACTAATACCTAGTCAAGTCACAATGTACATCATCCGGAAAAGACCAGAATGCCCTAAAATTATAAGCGGTCGTTTGGATGCAAATTAACATGTGAGCTGCACACAAGTGCTTAGAGCAGTGGCGGGTAAGTGAGAGTAACAGGGTGGGGCAGGCCAGTGGGAAGGGGGAAGGGTGGGGCTTGAAGGGGAGCTAATAGAGGATCCCTAAATCAAGGTTAGGAGGTGTCAAGGACAGACGTATTGGGCTTAATAACAAACTTCTTATCAAGCTTTACCTTAATCCATACCAATAACTTCAAAATCATACACTTAAAATCAAACCAAGCCAATCAAAACTTGAAGATAGATTTGGTGCAACACATCCCATGTATACAAAAAAGCAGCTTCATTATGGGGTAGGTAACCTGGTGGAGAATTTATATTTTTCCTTAATCGACAAATACTAATTTTCTTCTTATTGTCCTCACTCAATCAAAAATAATAATTAAGAGAAAAATAACGAGGCTCTACTTTATTATCTGTCATTTTTTCTCTATCCACAAATCCTGCCACAAGTCTAAACTCAAAACAAGGCATTAGAGATTTTGCTAACCATGCAATTTCTTAAAGCTCTCACTAAGTAATTCATCCCAACTTGATTCAAAATTGACTTCATTTTATCTTTCCTTCTTTCTTCCAACCCCAATTGATAAGGACTTAACGTAAGGCTTGGTTTGGTTTGGTTTGGTTTGGTTTGGCTTCAACTTCATGCAATGACATTTGAATCCTGCAGTTATGCTTATGCCCCATATCTATCATTAAACTCAATTCAGTTTGCACTCTCCTTCAAAGTTCCTTTCTTCAATAGTGTACAAAATTCAAGGTTCAATTCAAAGGCAAAATAACATTTATCCAAAACCCTTTGGTATCTTGCATATACATACCAGGAAGGCAAAGGATCGAGTATGCAACATCATGTGCTTGATATGGAGGTCATGTACAAACAATTTGTCAGCACTTGCCAACTAACAAAAATTATGGGCTTCGGCCACTGGCATTGGTAATGATACCCATGTTTGGGTTCCACTATGTATGAGGTCATTGTTAAAAGCAACCAATATGACATTTCACCAACCATTAACTTTTCTTTTCAGTTTCTCTTCATCTCAGGTGGAATAAAAAATGTATCCTGTAGTTCTAGAACCACCTCTACATAAGTGCACCCAAAAAAAGTTTAAAACATGAAGATTAAGAAATTTAAGAAGAAATCTGCAGAGTAGAATGAAAGAGGAGCTCACATGTACATGAATATATTCATGCCGAGGAGAAAAACAAGCTTGCCTTTGAAAGGCAGTGAAATATATTAGTTTTACAGCTTAAAATCTGCCAATCAAAATAACAAACAAAAACATCCATCTCTAAGTTAGGATTTTTATTCTGCAACAAACAATTAGGATCTGGTGCCATCAAGCTAGGGGTTTGATTTATACCTGGTATGGCTATCTGATTTTAAAATTGGGGCTTCATCCTCCTCCTCCACCTCCAATCTCTGC
Source organism: Rhododendron ovatum (assembly GCA_019656835.1). NCBI lineage: Eukaryota > Viridiplantae > Streptophyta > Magnoliopsida > Ericales > Ericaceae > Rhododendron > Rhododendron ovatum. The sequence goes on along the minus strand of CM033795.1, from coordinate 21,397,466 downwards.
AACCTCTCTTTCCCTCCATCACCATCCCGACCACCACTGATCACCACCCCCACCACCCCCCCTCTCTCTCTCTCTCTTTGATATTTTCGTTTTCATTTTCTATGCGAACTGGATATGTTTCATCCCCCAAATTAGGGTAAAGAGGAGTATTTCTAATTGTACATGTTTTCTTGTCGACAAAGCTAAGGAAAAAGGGGGAAATGTGAGGTAAGTCCCCTGAAAATCAGTTAAGAGTACAATTAGGACGCCGAAAAAAAGGTAGAAGAATCGTGAAAAATGAGTGGCATCCAGAAAAGACACCGGGAATTTTGGTTAAAGCAGCTCTCAAGTGATAAGAACGACAACAAATAACCTCCATCATCAATACAAAAGTTTGTGTACTTTCTTTTTGTTCAACTTATTCAAAGCCTCGAGAGCTTCCCTATTTCCCCCTCTTGTGTTTTTTTGATAACTCAGGTGTCCAGGCTCTATTCCTCCTCTTGTGACTGACCGAAGTCTTCAAAATCCATGGGTACAAAAGAGCCCTTTAAACCACCACATTATTGCTAGAAATCCAGCACAAACACCACTTATATTTTGGTTTTATAGCAAGACTGATTTGACCAAACGAGGGGCACAATCTGCATTGATGTATGGTAGGGGGTTGAAGACTTGTGTTTATTGCAGCAGATTTTCTACTTCAACTATAACTATGAAGAAGAGATGGGTATGCAGAACTTTTAAAATTTGAATCAACACACATGAAGGAACACACAAATGGGTGGTCACCCCAATTTGGGAGTAATTATGCATATGACCTACCAAGTAGTGAGAATCGAAGAGAACACCATCCAACATTATGATAAAAGTCTCATGTGCAATACACTAATTGAGAAATACAGACATACATAACAGTGAATAACAATACAACAGCTAAGTCTGGCCTTCCAATAAATAAATAAAATCTTCGGAAATTTCATTGGAACACTCTCTAAGCATAAACAAACTCAAAAAAGCAAACTTATATAATGTCTAAAAAAATTAAGTACAAGGTTGAGGGTGTGCATATTTACCTTGATTAGAATCACGTAGAGACGAACCATTTGACTCCCAACGCTTTCCTTCATGACATGAACTTTCCCAACTGAAATCAAAATGGAACCAAAGCAAATCAATTGAAAGATGGGAGATTGGAATTTTCAAAAACTAAAATGAAAATCCTGCGATGGTCACCATCTACAAATATCAAATACTATATGAAACATCAACTTGGGGATAGGGCAAGAGAAAATAAAGGAGAAACAACAAAAATTGAAACACAAAAAGTAAGGAAGCTTGAAGAACCTGAACCTGAGGAAAAACCTAGCTTCCATATGATTCACGGGCCGTAGATGTTGATGTTCGTCGAGTTGAAATCGATTTCTTCCAAACGATATTCATTGAGTTGTTGGGATTTGATTTCTTCCCCAAAAGCTAGAAGAAAACATTCAATTTTGAGATCACAGGGAAAAAGAAACCCTAAAACCACAAAAAAAACATAATCTCAAATGGTCAGGGGAAAAACATATACAATAAATAAGTATAAACCTAATCGAATGTATCATCACAGAGAGAGAGAGAGAGAGAGAGAGAGAGACCATGGGCGATGAATCAATCTGGGTCTCCAACTTCAGCTTCTCGGGTTCCATTCATCATTTTCTCTCCGCCATATACAACAGGTACTTTCACCTTGTCGACAAAGCAACAGAAAACAGGGGTAAAGAGGAGGTACGACGGCCAAAAAATATGCCGGAAAATCAGGAATCAGTACAATTATTTCCCCACTCTCAATTGATGGCAATCAGTACAGTTATTTCCCCTCACTCTCGATCGATCGCCTAACAAAGTACACGTTCTTGCGTGAATGAAGGAAAAGAGACAATACCTAAAATACCCACAGCTGAACACATGGAAGAATAAATGGAAGACTAAACTTTAAAGGGCAATTCTGTAATTTTCCCACGTGGCTTGGCAGGCAGCGTTGGCTCTTTTATTACAAGCTAGTCTAATGCTTTTGAATGTTTCCGCGTGCTCATTGGATGAATTGGTATCGGGAAGTATTTTGGGTTTTCATAGTGATGATAGTAGAAAAATATCAAGGTATTATTGATGCAGAAATGAGTTTTGCTTTTGAAATGGTAGGCATTTGTTTTTTGGGCATATCTTATGTGCTGTAAAAATATTGTTTTCTGATATAGGCGTTGTGTCTATTACAGTTGTGGACCAATGCCAAATTGTAAACTTAACGTTAATGGCCATTGTTACGTTAAAACACAAAAAAAAGAACCCACATAACTTCAATGGAAATACCTACTAGCAAGTGAAACGAAACCTCTAAAATGATTCATAATATACAAGGACGTCCAATCAGCCTACACTGAAAATATCAGCAGTAAACCATTAGACCCACAATTTTTAATAAATTAAAAGTTAAATGGAGGACATGAGGGTGTTCCGAATATACGGAGACAGGGTACTTGGTTAGACCAAAATCAGATATTATAGCATTGAAGTTATCATCAATCAGTATATTGCTCGACTTGATGTCTCGATGGCTTGGTGTAAGTAGGCAAGCCTGCAACACGTAGATCATGTGTAGTAAAGCCCAGGAAAAATGTTTAGGTAACTCATATTAAGAGAAAGAACTTACGCCTTTGCAGTGCCGAGGAGAACTTTCATGTGGGCCTCCCAAGTAAGATATCTATCCTGGCACATAGCTCCACGAAGCCATTGCTCTAAATTGCCATTGTTGACATACTCATAAACCAACATCCTGAAATTTATTATAGATATTACGCGAACGGAAGAAAGAAAGTAAGGCAGCCAACACCTCCCAAGGTTCAACAGTTAAAGTCGCAAGCACTTCACCACCTTTCACTTACACAAGCAATCACATTCACAGTTTAACTCAATTTCTATCTAATTATGCCATCTTTGCTGCCCCATACACAGGGCACGCATTCAATAAACAGGCTGATTTGCAGTCATTCTTTGCGGCAATTGTGTTCATGGCCTCACCCAGACTAATTCCCATGGTACATGTGGACTTTTAGTCCCACACCCGCATATATTAACTAATTAATGAGCAAGAGTCTCAGGGCTAGCAACCTCCGGGGGCGATGATGAATGGAGTTAAAAATAGTCTCACCATTGAGGTTCAAACATAGGACAGCTTGAAAAGAAGTTCCACACCTAGTGGTTGCTGAGCCCATCATTGTTCACACAGTTGTACAACCAATCAAAAAGGGCAGATATTATTCCATCAACAAATCAATAGAATAAGGTTACGAATACATTATAAGATTACCCAACATTAGGTACATTATGTCATGCCTATTAAGAAGTGTATGAAAAAGTCAATTTATTGTTTTTCTCTATTTCTTATAAAAGCGTACACGAGTAACTAAAAAATCACACCTTTTTTGCTAGAACCAGTGAAAGAAAGGAAATGACAATTAACTTACTGCAGGTCTTGTCTCAAAGGACTTCATTCAAACAATTGGAAGGGACTTCGCTTCCTAGATTGACACCAACTAACCAAGCGTAGACGCTTGTGGTCATGTACACTTCCAAGAACAATTTCCCTAAACGTAGAATTTAACAAGTGTTTCCTATATGTAGGATACTTTTGTAGTTTCTCTTTAGATATGTAACTCTAGCAATATAGTGAATTCCATGAACTTCCATTGTTGTCCATCCTAATGAAACAACTGCAACGTAAGCTTAGTATTGGATAAAGTCTAGTGTTCTTGTGTGATTGCACTTTTGATTTTCTTACTTTCTTCATTCGTATGTCCGCAAATTGCTAACATTTCCATTGATGGAAAATTTATTAAGCGTTATGAGCATAAAAAATACAGAAATCCTATTGGTACCGACGGTACCCATAGGGAAAATGCACCGACGGCCACCGGACGGCCGATCCGAGCAGTCCAAAAATTTTAAAAAATAAAACCGAGTGGGCCTACGCGAGAATCAATGGCATCCGAGGTGTGTAGGGTACTTGATCCGAGCACCCATTTTTCATGTATATTTGTATATACGTGTATATACACGAAAAAGAGGTGCTCGGATCAAGTACTCTACACACCTCGGATGCCATTGATTCTCGCGTAGGCCCACTCGGTTTTATTTTTTAAAATTTTTGGACGGCTCGGATCGGCCGTCCGGTGGCCGGAGACGGCCGTCCGGTGGCCGTCGGTGCATTTTCCCTACGGTACCGTCGGTACCAATAGCAGCACTCTAAAAAATAAGGTTAATTCCATTTCTATCCCCTAAACTACTCAGATTTGTTTACTTTGTGCTCAACTTTTCATTGTACCTATTTTATTGCTTTATAATTGGATTAAACAAATTGAGTCAAAATTGATTACATTACATGCATCCAAATTATGGACAGAAACCGTCCCATGTTGTGTACGCGGGGCTTCGACATGTCAAATTTGATATTTTTCTAACTCGATACAAGAACCGCCTCATAGGTTCAAATTCTCCAATTTTTTTCCGCACCATAGCCTCTCTCTTTCTTATTCTTTTTTTACATTTAGTGATTCGCGGACATCTTCAGTCCTCAAATTTGGTTAGTATCAAGTCATGCACACATCATGTGGGATGGTTTTATCTTGTATTTGTTTAAGGCCTTAAGGGAACCAAAATTCAGGGATGCATTCCAATGAATATTATGACAGACATTAAGCCCTTCAAATAAAGGGGTTTCATGAGAAAAGAAAGGAAAGGGTTATGGTTTCTTATCTAATTGCTCATTTGGATTGAGTATTTTGGTGAGAAATTGAGAGAAAAGTACAAAAAATAATTGGGTGAGAAAGAGCTCCCATTTCTTATCTCAACATTTCCCACCATCCAAAGGGATAGACAATAGGAACATAAAATGAAAATGATTTATATAGAGATGTCCCTCCGATGCATGTGGGTCCCAAGTGTTTGCAGTAGGATCCAAACCAAAACACACAAACTTTTTGATAAGTAATACCAATACACAGGCACCCAATTGAAAAAAGAGACAACAGATTTTACACAATTCAGCAAATTGCCTACTCCACGGACAGCAGATTTGTATTTGGAGGATTTAGAATCTCTCACCCAATCCCAAGTGTGCACCCACCCAAACTCATAAACCCTCAAATCTCTCTGATGCTTTTCAACATCAAAATACGTGGGTAGTTATAGGGAAAGAAACCCATGTTTGTATGGGTCCATAGCATTACTAAAAAGATAGAAAGGGAAAAACCTGAGCATGATGGGTGATACCAATTGTAGCGACGGAGCCATCAACCTTCAGAACTGCACAATTAAAACAACAATTACATGTGTTTGTTTTGATTTGATATATGACAAAGCATACAAACTAAAAACCAACGCAGATTTACCTCTGCAAAATAGGAACCCCCCCCAAAATGCAAAAAATTGGAAGCATCTATTTGGATTTTTTTCCCTGAGTTTTTTTTTTTCCAAAAGTTCACCCCCAAGAAATTAAGAAACTGTCAACCAAACAAGTTTCGGTGACTTTTTGAACTAAATCCAGAAAATAGATTCTCAATCTCTAGCCAAACATGGCCTAATAAATCTCTTCCTAACTGGTAATCACTCAAAGAGTTTTACTTCACAGATTCGTATCACAAGTGTTTACTCCACATGCCAATAACCAAATAATTGAGGCCTTCGATGCAACACTAATGTAGGAATAAGTGAAGTGATGAGAGCGAACAGTGGATGTAGGTAGGATTAGCGAGACACTGGACAAATTCAAGTTCTAGCAGGAACTGTTGGCGCCCATCATCTGGATCCTTACACACATTCTTCGGCCTGAAAAATTTGTAAATTGGATAATTACTAACAGAAAAGGCTCCCAAAACAATAACCAAAATTAAAAACGGATGAGTGTTCAACGAAGAAGGAGACGGTGTTGGCAGAAGTGTCAATTTCCTGATTCGAAGCCATTGGCGAAATAAACCCTAAAAAGCTGGAAAACATCTATTATGGTTTGTTTGGTTTCTAAGTTCTTCAATTGGTAAATGACCACAGTTCTCTGAAGGACATCAACAGCCACGCTACAACAGTCATCTGTACTTTTCTTGTCGACACGACAAAGGAATGGAAATTTAGGAAACAATACAAAGTCTTTCGGAAAAAGTAAGCCTCTACAAAAACGTATGCAAATAAAAGGGCAAAAGATAAAATACCCAAACTACCCACATCTCAACACATGCAAAGGAAAAACTGGCAGACAAATCTGAGGAGGGCAATTTGGTAATTTTGTCACGTGGCTTGGTAGGCAGCATTGGCTCTTTTATTACAAGTTGTATTGTTACACACAGGCATATCTAAGGAATGAATACACACAAGGTTTGTTACCGATTGCTTGAGTTTGCATGGGTAAGGTTACATGGTGAATGGTATCATATGACTATATAGCAAAATTGATAAAATTTTGAGATCTGACACTAAAACAATGTCCCTTTCTTGTTCTTGCTTTATTTTTATTACTCCAGCAAATGTCATAGGCAAAGATGCTTTTCTTTTGTCTTTAAAATGAAATCCCAGCTCTAGAAAGCACAAATATAATTTTGATTTTAAATTAATCCCCTAGCATGAAGAAAATAGTATTAAATCCCAACAATGACCTCGCAGTGTTCCATGATTGAGAACATCAATGACCTGCACCAATCAGAATACGTAGAAAAAAATAAGCCCCCAATTTCAAGAAAAAATCATACACAGCATGCACCGGGAAAAAAAATGCAAATAAGAAAATTTAAGATCAGTAGAGTAAAACAAAAGAGAGGAGCTCACCTGCACACAACTCTACAGAGGAGAAAAGGCAAGCTTGTCTTTGAAAGGAAGCGAAAGATTATATTTACATCTTAAGTTTTGCAAATCAAAATGATAACCAACAAAAACATACATTTCTAAGTTAGAACAGAGATTCAGACACGCATTTTCCATGTCGGGAACGTGTCCGAGTGTGTCCATGTCCTTGTCGGACACGTTTAGGATACAGATACAAAAGGCTAGAGATGTGTCTGTGCTTCTTAGGTTGTAGCTCTAGAACGCAGATGCCAATGATCTTAATGCAATATTGCAATGTAATTGGATGATGTACTGGATATCAATATTAAATGCAATTATGTTAAAGAATGTATGCAAGTGTAACATTTGGTTGATAATGAATTGAACAAACACAACCAAGATCCATAAAGTAGTCATTACATTAGGTTCCAACATAACATTAGGAGTACATTACACTGACCATGGTTTGCCCAAAATGACAAAAAGATTATGGCAACCAGTCATTACATTATGTTCGAACATAACATTAGGGACTACATTACACTGACCATGGTTTGCCAATAATGACAAAAAGATTATGGCAACAGTCATTACATTCAATAAACTATTGGCAATAAGCATATAGCCCATAATGACAAAAAGATCATGGTTCGCCCAAACTTGCCAGGTCAAAATATACTTAAAGGCTAGACCTACTAGTTAAACAAAAGATGCTTCTCAAATGGAACACTTGTTCTGCCAAAACGAATCTGAGGCAAAAAGGGAACACACCAATATTAGGATAAAAAAATGTTGGCGCATGTTTTTAGTTTCCAGATTTATAACCCCCATCTAGTTGCTTTATAAAAAAAATACAAAGTGATGTATAACTATAGTTGTACCTGAGAGAGAGAGAGAGAGATGCAGCCTTGGATCCATGCTCAAGTCATGCTCCATTGGGTTGGTCGGATATCAGCTCCCACACCACCCCCCTGAAATTCATTCAATTAGCATACTAAAGAATTGACATGGACAGTATTAAGCAAAAAAAATAAAACAAGTTAGTTCTTACTGTGCTTTGAGAATTGATAATAGCAGCATATGTGCCTATTCCTGATGTTCCGGCATTTGTGCCACTTCCTGATGTTCCTGCATTTCTGCCCCTTCCTCTAGTGCCTGCATTTCTGCCCCTTCCTCTTGTCCCTGCAAATGTGCCCCTCCCTCTTGTGCTTGCAGATGTGCTCCTCCCTCTTCCTCTTATGACAATCCCCCTACCTCTAGTAGAACTTGCACCAGTAGGATCACCAACATTTGCATCTTGTGACCTTCCCCTACCCCTCATTGTGCTTCCATTACCCCTTCTAGAGCCTCTAACAGGAGCTCTTTGGCAAGTTCTTTTGTTGTGGCCAATCTCTTTGCAATTAGCACATCTGACTGTGCATGATCTTCTAGACTCTACCCCTGGGGGCAGGTTCATCAGCTGCCCTAGATTTCCTAGGCCTACCAGGCAACCTCTTCAGAGGTGGAGGCTGCACGTGGAGGCTGCACTGGTTCACCTGGTACCTCTTCCCACATTGTCTCATCATGCAAAGGGTGAATAATTTCACCATAAGCCCTCAACTATGTAACCCTATGGTAATAAGTATGAAAAAACTCTTCAATGTTCATTCTCTTGTGGGAGATGCAAGAAGCAGCATGCTTGCAAGGCAAACCACTGATCTCCCACACTTTGCAACAGCAGGTCCTAGCCCTTAGGTTGACAACATGAGACACAACTCCTTCAACAACCTGGTATTCCTCACCCCCAGCAAAGGTTATTTTACACACCCTAGACTGATCAACCACTTCATCTAACCTCTTCCTAATCATAGGGGTCACCAAAGACTGCCATGTTGAAGCTATTTCATATCTCTTGTGAAGTTTTCCCATTAGCTTACTTCTTATGTGGTCAATCAAAGTCAACACAGGTTTTCCTCTTAAATTTCCTACCCAGTTATTAATCCACCCTACTGTCAAAGACTCAAAAGCATGCCTTGCCCACATTTGGACAGGCAGCCCCATAAGCCAATCATGTGCCTCAGTTGATGTATCTTTAATAACAGCCATTGCATAATTGAAATCCCTTACAGTGTATGCTCTAGCTGCAGCCCAGAAGGATCTCCTTAACTTAAGTCCAGGGAATTTACCTTTGAAGTTCGCAAACAAGTGTCTGCAACACCTTCTGTGTGCTGCCTCTGGCATAACTTGGAATAATGCAGCTTCAATTCCCTATCAACATGAAATTTAAGACTGTGTTTCAGTACAAGACATTGTGTAACTTAATGCAGAAATAAACATACAATATTATTTTCATTAACACAATACCTTTTGCCCATCACTCATGCTTGTCCAAGGCCTTTGTTGGAGGCCATCACCAAGTATGGGGTGCAGATAGTACAAGAAAGAGGCCCAGCTCTCTTTGCATTCACTCTCCACCAACCCAAATGCAACTGGGTACAAACCATTGTTACCATCAAGTGCCACTGCAGCCAACAAAACACCTCCAAATGGTCCCTTTAAATGGCAACCATCCAATCCAATAAATGGTCTGCAACCATCTTTGGAATGGCTGCAAATGAGATAAACATTCTCTTAAAGGTGGGTAAGTTGACATTGGGGGGGATTTTCTCTGTTTCAAGCTTTACCAAGCTGCCAGGGTTAGTCTTTATAACCTCTACAGCATATTGTCGTAGCTTGCTGTAAGCCTTTGCATGATTCCTTTCAATGGCCTCTAAAGCCTTCCTCTTTCCTCTGTAAATCTGCATCCTTGATGCTTCACTCCCATGATTCTCTACCAGCTCATCATAAATTGCTTCAATGGTCATCCCAGGGTTACTCCTAAGTGTTCTAGCAAACTTTGACGCAATCCATGTTGATGTTGCTTCAGCATTCCTCTCCACTCTAACACAAGTATGGTCAGGCCCCAAACACTTTATCTTAAATTGCTTCAATGGAGAAGCATGGATCCTCCATTTACATCCTTGTGCACTGCACTGCACTTAGCTGTGACTCTGTTCTTTTCATTTTTCACCCTAACAAGTTTAAACCCCCTCTCTATTGCAAACTCCTTCAATACACACCTAAAATGGGGACACATATTAAACAGATTTTTGGCCCTTCTTTGATTTCAAACATCTTACCCTGCATGTACCTATCAGCATTAAGGGCTTGAATATCATTCTCATCATTTGAACGCTGTCCACCCTCATCATCAGATTCATAATTAGAAATCCCACCCTCACTATCCTCAGTTTGGTGTCCTCCATCTATATCAGAACCATCACCTGAATCCGTGCTACTATGACCTCCATCAGACTTTCCTCCTTCTCCATTCACATCCCAATCTAAGCCCTCAGAGTCACTATAGTCGAAGATTTCATCACCCTCATCATTGAATTGACAGTCACCAAGTTTTGTCCAATCCACATCATCAAAAGAGTCTAAGCCAGCCCACATTTGTTCTAAAAGGCTAAGACCAGTGTCAACCTCTTTTCCAGACCTACTGCTACTACCATGCTCATAATTTTTTTATTTTTCAGCCCTATTGACATTACTAGCAAGATCATTACTAACATTGACATTAGTAAGTACAGGTTCAAGGGAATTGGGAGTTTGCTCAACATCAAAATACAAATGGATTTGCCTAGACCCACCATATAGTTCAAACACAGCCATTAAATTTTTGTCATTTTGTATATCCATCCTAACTGATGACCCGGGTAAGAAACAATAGAACTCCAAAGCTAAATCAGTTCTTGCAAAGACATTAGTTAATGCAACCTCACAGCTATCAGCAACCAATTCCATGTGACTATACCTGTCAGGGTCTATGTTCTTTATATGACTTTGTTGACCATTGTGATGAACCACCAATGCCTTGTTCTCTTTACTTTTCAAAAAGAATTTTTCAAAAAATTCCCCCTAGATTCCCCCTACTTCCTACATTTTTCTCTCTATCTCTCTCCACTTATTACCGCTACTATTTTTCAAAAAAAAATTTCAAAAACCAAACCAAACCAAACACAGCACAAATCATGCACAACAGTACCCATTTTTTCCTATAATGAATAGAGTAAAGAATGAGAACATGGAAAAATAAACAAAGGAACAGTTGCATGCAACACCATGAACCCAAGATTACACCAACAAAACATTCATAAAATTGGGGATTTACCCATATTCAACTGAAACAAGGTCCATAGAAAACATAAATTACACAAATGACTACCTCGAGTCACATAGTAACAGTATAATCATGTAATTTCCCCGATTTCTTTTAGAGCTTTGAAATTCCCCAAAATTCTATCAGAAACCCAAACTTTTTGAAGGACTGTGTTCAAAAAATACACACATGCAAATGGAGAAAAGCTACCTTTGTGGGTATTGAACCAAATCACCACTTATCAACGCCTTCTCTGCTTCTTCTCACCTTCTTTATGTTTATTTTTTCATCTTTTCGTGTCCAGTTCCTCTACAACCTCTCTCACTTCCCTCTCAACCCATCGTCTCTCTCTGAAATTAGGTTTCTTCTGAGTGTGTATGAGAAGAGTGAAATGAGTGGTGAAGCAAGATACACCCTCCCTTTATACAAGTTCGGCTGAGGTGAGGTGGCTTCGCGCCATTTTTTCCCGCGGGAATAGAGGGGTGGTACGTGATTTCCCATCTCTGATGACAGATTGGGATGAGGTGATCAGTTGCTGCCATTTTGGAATACAGGGGCGGTAGGTGGTTTCCCATCTCTGTTTACAAGACTAGTCACAGGGGGAGAAAAAGGCTCCACAAGCAACCAAACGTGGGTGGGAATTGATTTAGAGGGTACATACGTCATTGACCATTTTCCATCCATTCCGTCAGTGGACAAACGCTGACAAGGGAGGACAGTGTAATTTCTGAAACGCGAGGGGGGAATCTGTAGTAGTTAGAAACCTTAGAGGACGTCTATGTAATTTGTCCCAACTAAAATAAACAACAGAACCAGACTATAAACACCTCATACTGGTTCAGATAGATTCAAGCTTGAGATTTACCAAAAGTCCAAAACCATGGTCAGAAAGCTCCTTTACGAATGATGGTCACAAAATCAAAGCTGATGTGAAATATCAAACCCAAAGAACCCTGTCTTCAAAAACCGGTAAATCAAAAATTGTAAAGGTAAAGCCAAAAGACAGGAGGAACTTATCTCGTAAAACTCAGAAATTAGGGTTTAAAAAAAATTTGGAGGATAAAGCCAAAAGTAGGAATCAGAAATTTGGAAAAGAGACGAACTTACCTGGCAGCACTTCCTATAGGGGGCAGCCTTAGTTTGCCGTTGTGCTTCAGAATCTTAACCTGTCCATGATGAGATTTTGGCCTGAAATCTTGCAACCGAAGCCGTCTGATCTTGGCCTTGGTTTCAGCCCACTGGACTTCACATTCGGTGACGGGGAAACCTTTGATTAGGGTTTTGGGTCAGGGTTAGCTTCGTAGTGGAAGGAGCTCAGGAGAGAAAGGGAGAGGGGGAGAGAGGAACTCAGGCGGCTCTTGATCAGCCAACTGTACCACTTTGTAGGAGAAGTACAGAAGAAGATTAAGAGTAGCAGGCGCTGGCATAAACCAGGAGGGGCCGTAAATCAGATCAGAACAGTTACCTTCTCTCACCCAACACACAGAAGAAGATCCTAGAAGCACTCTGAGAAAAAACACAGTAACAAAACACACAGAAGAAGAAGATCCCACAAGCACTCCGGCAAAACAACCCTCAGTCAACGAGAACACAAGAATGGAACGTACCAGCACCCGCTAGCGTGATAAAGAAGCGAGCAGAAATAAACGGCTAAGATTCATCATGAATCCCGCGAGGTAGCCGGATGACACCAGGCATCCACCTGTACAGAAGGCAAAATTACCATTACACCCAACGCACAACAGCACAGCTCTAAAAATCAAGGGACTTAATTGGAAAAATCAAGCAAAAATTGGCAAGCGAAAACTCATTATTATAAACAGTAGGATCCTTCAACACGATATAGATTAAATCATAGCACAAATGCCATGCCCGTTGAAGGGAATAGACTTTGATTTAAGAGAGATTAATTTTGTTTATAATGGTGAAGTTGGAAATGTGGCAACGAAATAAGAATAGTTATAAAGGCGTATTACATCAATTGATAAAAGTAGCAAATTGCCTAGCTGATTTACTGCATACCCTATTTACATATGCTAAAGTAACGTGATTGTAGTACAGTTTATGGTAGCTAGATACATGGTCCTAAAGTACTCAGAAAGCAAATTATGCAAACCAAAAGAATTACTTCTCGAGATAGTGGGTCATTTGTTGACACTCTCAAATCAGCCACACAGATTTTTGTAGCGTCGGCTCTCGCGCCAGCTCCCATTGCAAACACAACTTTCAAGTCCCTGCGGACACATGCTGCAAGAAGTGCCACATATTACACATAATGAATCAAGAAATCGTAAATTGAAAAGTAAAACTTCTATCATATTCACAAGGAATTTGAACTCATGATAGACAACTTAATAACAGGAATGCAGGTAGTACAAAATATTTTTCTGCTGAAAGCTAATCAGTCACAAGTTCCAACCTAAAAGGCTCCAAAGGAGAACTATTAAAAAGAAAAACCTAAAATCTTAAATTCTGGCTGGATTAGGAAACTCCAAATCACATCTAAAACAACATAGGGGCTGCCAAATTAATTGCCTGCAATTGTAGGTAAAAAAAAAAGAATCAAAACAGTATTTCAATTGTTAGTGGGCTTTCTAGAAGAATATAGGGCAGAGATTATCACGATTTTGATGCAAGAAGTCGGTTATTACTATCTACTTGTCGCGCCCGCCAAACCAAAGATGACATACTGCGCGAAAGATATGGCAAAAGTACTCCAAAAAAGAGAGAGTTACTCAAGAAAGAGAAATGAGATACAGAGGGCAATCAGAATTGTTTTAATTTTTCTCCAATGAATCTCCAAATATTAAAATGAACCCCATCCCCCACACGCCAACCCGCTCCACCACAAAAAAAAAAAAGCGGCCTTGGCCAATCAGAATGGCATTGCTTACATCGTCCATAAAAATAAAATAAAAAGTCCGTAAAGAACAATCCACACAAGTACTGTTGTTCACCTTGAATATGAGTTGCCCATGTCAAAAAACTCCATGATCAAGGATATCTCCAGTCGTAGAGGGTTCGAGCAATCAAGTTGTCCATTTTTCCTAGCTCACCTGCATAAGAACTTAATGTTAATGAAGCCACTTTCCAAATCAAATGGGCACGTCACTATTTACCACAAACCTAAACGTAATGGACCAACTGAACTATCATCCATTCATCCCACACAACCAATCACCAATGAGCCTCCGTATGAACTTAGAAAACAAAGTGAACTAAAAAGAAATGCCATTCCTTTTCTTGCCATCTCTACTTTGTTTTGCATGACCTATTACAATAAAAGAGCAAATCAACGCAAACATTTTTAATAGCCAATGGAATAGTATAACCTACACATAGTAGCAATGTTGGAGGTTCACCTTAAAGAATGGGTTACACTTGTCTCTAAAAGCATGTTCATAGAGAGGCACATAACCAAAAGATTACTTTTGAAGCACATAACCTTGCACCTTTCTGTAAACTATTAATTTCGAGCATTTAGATATGAAAAACAAAACCTTAAAATAAGATAAAGGGTGAAGCAATTGCAACCAACTGATGCTATAATCAAGCATATGCCACAAGGTAGACAGTAGGACACAAAAGAAGCTACGGAAAATTTAAGTTTTGAAGGCTCAATTTGATTTGCACAAACTTTTTCCGTGAAAACGTTTTACCCAAAACTAATTGCCCATGTAGTTACAAGACAACAACGCATTAAATTCTTACTGCAAGTCTAACAATAGTTAACCCAAAGCAACCAAAACATTGCTCTCAAATTCCTCTTTCCTTCAATTGAACAGGAGTAAAAGCCAAATTCTAGGAAAAGATATCACCATATAACCGTTGGAATTGGTAAAAGAAGTTCAAAGACTTCCGCACTGTTTTATAGGATCATATACATTCAACTCTTATAGGAGAAGCCCAACAATAAAATAGAATAATTTGCGCTCACAATCCTCAGCAAAACACCACACAAACACAAACAATTAAAAAGATATAAGGAAAAGCACCTAACAAAGCGAGTAGAAATCAAATGAATGCGAACTAAAATCTAAAAAATCCTACCTCATCACATAAAATACTGAAATGTCATATAATAGAAGCACATATATGTTGGATATCAACAGTTTTTCAGGAAATTTAAAAGTCCAGATTAGTTATTCCAGTACCATTGTCAATCAAACACACCCAAAAGCATAAAAATGGAATGATGGTTCAGGATACTAATCCCTTCTGCAATGAAAGGCACAAAAGATGAACAAAACATTTGAACTTGTGAAGCATCGACCACATGACAGGATACAGATACGGCACAATATGATATGATACACCATATGTCGAAAAGAAAAAACCTAAAAAAGTAGGATATTTGGCCAAGTGATAGGATATGGATAGAATTAATTCCAGATTATATTGATGCCAAACAAATACTTAATTTTATCCATTGTATAAGTTTCAAACACATACTCTACTTGTGCCAGTAACATCTTCCAAATTCATGTGTGATATGTGAATCATTCAATAATTGGTGTGACAAAATGTATTGCAAAGTAGTAGTTAGTTGAGCAAAAGAAAGATGATGCTGTATTAAAACTTTCAAGGATATTAAATGCACTCTTCATCGAATGTTATGGTAAGAAAACCAAAACATGGTTATACATACCAGCAAGTTGTAGTTCCAGCACCAACCACGCAGAAAGCAGATGTAGAAAGAACAAACTAATAGCTTAGGTTTTCCTATCAAGGGGCAACTGAAGAAGAAGTTGAAGGAGAAGAGGTAAAGCAGTGGTTAGCATTTGTTGTAAGTGTGATTTGTTCTGAAAGCTTAACTGGAAATGATGTTGCACGCAAATTAACATGCTTAAGGCCAGTCAATACTATATTCAGTTTATAAGCAATGATTTTTTAGTTACAAAACATAACTAATTTGTCAATAATGTTTTCCGCAGCAACATTGATGAAATTGAACAATTCCAAACAGCAAGATGGGTATCGCCACCAAAGGCAAAGTGGAGGATATATAAATTTACTATGCATAAAATGCACCCAGCTGTTATGACTCTTCAGCTTCACTTGGATGTTTGTCAAATGGTAAATTTCAAAAAAAAAAAAAAACAGATGTGACACCAATTGCTGAGGATGAGTTCTACTCCAGAACAACATTGAAGCAGTTTTTTTGGATATGCCAATGACGAAACTGCAAAAACTGCCAAGATACTTTACAATATAATGCTATAGTATTATTAGTTCTTGTATTAAAAGGTAACGAAAATATTAGACAATTATTCTTTTTATGTCAGAAATATTTTACTTACAGAGACCTTGACAGTTGACACTCTTATTCTACGGTTCAAATATTACAATCTAAGCTTCATAACAGTTTGAATGCGTAAATTACAGTTTCTGTTCATTCAAATAAAAAGGAAAACATAAACTTAAGATTATTCAAATAGATTCCAATACTTCATAAATTTAAAGAAATTTAATTTCAAGCATCAGAGATACGCATGTATGAGTAACCAAGGAGTATCGGTATCCGATTCGATTAGGACAGGAACATGACTCGCTCGTAGAAGTATCCGTGAGTTGATAGATTTCAACCAAACCAAATCCTTATGCTTGTTCCAAACTGGTTCCTATATCACCATGATTCCAACATTAAGTTGGAAAATTGCAAGTGTAAAGGGAAATCAATCGAGAATATGATGCAAAAATATGCAATAATGCATCAAAGAACCTGGCTATAGTCTTCAAAACGAATTTTCGTAACACAAGGATCCTTGCACTGTCTTCAAAACAATATTTACTTTGAACTGTTGTACGGCCAATGTCAATGAGTTGTGGCCGTTGATGTAGACAAACTAGAACGAAGAGACGGCACAAACAAGAGTATACAGTGGGAGAAACAAAACAAAAAAGCAGAAGAGTAGGCCATAATACCGCCTTCCTCATCTTGGCTGTCGTTGACGGCATCACTGTCTCTCCATCGACCCGTTCTCTCTCGTCCTCTTTAGCATCGAGTTCATCTGCACGAAACGAGGGAAGAGAAAAAAAAGTGAGTGCCTCATATTTCGTAGCGAATGTTTCGGAAATCCACATTTTCGTGGAGTCAGAGTGGGTTTTTGCCTTCGTCGTCTGGCTTTGGTTGTTTCTGGCCATTTTCTGAAGAGAAAATTAGGGGACCTTAGTATTTGTGGGCAGTTGCGATTCGAGCAAAACCCTAATGACAGATGCTTCTGAACGAGAAGAATCTGGATAGTCACGATTTATAGATAGAGAGAAGAGAGGGGGGGGGGGGGGGGGGGGGGGGGGGGGGGGGGGGTTTGGTTGTGAAAGGGATTGAGGGATCGGTTTTGGGCGGTGCAGTCCCACTGCTCTCTCACCACGTCCTCCACTCCGTGTACATATATGGAGAACATGTACAAAGACCAATAAACAGCAATACATTGAAATCACTCATCTTCGTCGACGGGTTCTCTCTCGTCCTCTTCAGCATCGAGTTCATCTGCACAAAACGAGTGAGGAGAAAGGAAAAAAAACGTGAGTGCAACAGATTTTGTAACGAATGTTTCCGAAATCCACATTATCGTGGAGTGAAGAAAAATCGTCGTCTGAGATTCCATTATTTCCAGCCATTTTCTGGAGAGAAAATTATGGCACGACTAACCCTAGGATTTGTGAGTAGGTGTGATTCGAGCGAAAACCCTAAAAGAGCACAGATGATTCTGAACGAGAAGAATCTGTAATGTCGCCATTTAGGGAGAGACAGGGGTTTTTTAACGTAGAGAGAGGGGTTTGTGAAAGGGATTGAGTATCGGTTTTGAGAGAGAGAGAGGTTCTGAACTCTGTAATCGGTTTAGAGAGAGAGAGAGAGCGCGCGGGGGGGTGGGGTGGAGCGTAATCAGTTTAGACTCGAGAGAGAGAGAGAGAGAGAGACGTTGAGAACGAATCTGTATTGGAAAGAGAGGAGCGTAATCCGTTTATAGAGAGAGAGAGAGAGAGATAATCTCGAGAGAGGGAGGAGCGTAGTCTGTTCACGGAGAGAGCGTAGTCCGTTTATGGAGACACAGAGAGAGGAGCGCGCACGAGAGACGTTCGTGGGCCTGTTCAAATATATGGGGAAAAAAATTCAGTGCCGAGCGGTTACCCATGCTCGTGCATCCGAACCGTTCATTCCATGTTTGAACGGTTTAAATCTGGAGAGAGAAAAATTAAAGAGAAAGTGTTGAAATAAAAAGAGAAAGAGGGTTTCAATTCAAGTCATCTAAAAATGTATCGGACGGCTCGGATGCTCCGAATGATACCACGTAGGATATACTCACTCGGTACTGAAAAATCTCTCAAAAAATGAGAACATGTACAGTTATTTAGGGAGAGAGTAGGGATGGCAATCCTGGCCACCCCGCCCCAAATGGACTGGGGATTCGGGAATTTTTCGGGGATCGAATAGAGGATGGGGATAATATTTTTAAAAAATGGAGAATAGGTAGAGGATGGGTATGAGTCTGTCCCCACCCCATCCTCACGCTCGCTCCGTTTGTGTGTGTATATATAAATATATAAAATAAATAAGTTATATACATAAGTGAGGAAGAAAGAAATAAACTAAATCCCATTGTCAATTAACATAGAAGTAATTGAATTCACTTACCACGGATAGAAGATTAGTAGAAAAAAGAGTTCAAATCGATAATTCTAATCAGATAAATATTGTTCACGTTTGATAAATATTGTTCACGTCGGAAACTCATGAAATAGCGTCGTGTTGAGAGACTAAGAAACGAAGCTTTAAAGAGCTTTGCGTGTGTTGTTTGTTCTTGACGTCTTGCTGCAGGAGGGATACCGGATTAAGAATACCGATTTTGCTTGTGGTTCTAGTTGGATCCCCGATTCCCCACGGAAATCCCCGTTTCCCGTTTGGGAAGGGAATGGAAAATAAAAATAATTCCCCGGTGGGGATCGGGGAGGGGATGGGGATGAATTTGGATTCGGGGATCGGGAACGGGGATAGTGATATCCACCCCCTACCCGCCCCATTGCCAACCCTAGGAGAGAGATGTTTGTGTAAAGGGATTGAGGAATTGGTTTTGGGCTGCTCTCACACCACGTCTTTCACTCCGTGTACATAAATGGAGAACATGTACAGTTATTTTAGTCTCTCCTAATAAAAATACCAATATGGCCTCAATTTCTGTGTGACCAAAAAAAATATGGCCTCATAAAACTTTTTTCTATTTCCCAATTGGAATACAGTGTTTTTGTGTTTCCTAGTTGAATATATCATGAAAAAATAAAAAAATTATCTCGTTGGGAAATTATTGTCTTAAAAAATGAGAGATAAAAATAGGGTAGCGATTCTTCTGAGGAGTTATTTCTGCATCCCGCTTTTTATTAACTACGATAATTATTCAAATGTCCTTAAATTTTGTAAAAAAAAAAATCATTTTGAAAGGTTATTTTGTTTTTTTTTTTTTGTAACTTCACACACAAAAAAACATGAAAGAAGATTGTGATTGGTAAAAATGAGAGTGCAGAAATCACTCTCATTCTTCAATTTCTTTTTTTATAATCACATTTAACTTGTTGCAAGTATATAATTTACCGAACAAAATTTGTCAACAAATTGATACACTCCAAAGCAAAATAAGTGAAAAAGGCATTGAAGCCATCACTCACCTTTGTTTTTATTTTATGATGAAAAGTACGTTCAATCAACATCTTTAAATAAACCAGCTATCCATAAATAAATAAAAATGGCTAATGATCAATTTAATAAAAAAACAAGTATTGCTCCTTGATACTACCTCTCCTACCATGCTTCGAATCTTCATTTTGGTTATTCAAATCTTCATTTTGAAGAATTTCCCTCCTCCAACCATATTTCATTTGAGGTCTTCAAAATGAAGAACCATTTTTTATTGTTTATATATGAAGAAGAATTATTCAAAATATGAAAAACCTTCTTCATTTTTGTTTTGAAAAAATATTTTCACACTCCCCTTTTTATAATTCACACTCTTTTTTATTTTTAATCTACACGAATCTACAATATTGCTCTTAGATGTGTGAAAAGTGTATTGAGAAAATGAAAAGATAGTAATCAAGTGAATAAAGACAAAAAAGGAATGCGAATTGTAAAAAGGGAGTGTGAAAATCACTTTCCTTTATTTATAGACTTTAAAATGCTTATAGTTTAATACATTATAATTATTTATCATAAAATTCATATAACTATAAAAGGGATTCACGCTTCTTTTTAAAATGAGACCAATCATCAATATATCTAACAAGAAATTTTAAATTTTGGAGGGAAGGTTAAAAGGGTTTGGAGAGAAATTGATGAAATTTTAATGAAATGAAGAATGATAACTGGAGTTTAGGTAAATAGTTGTATTCTTCAAGTTTATATTTTGAGTTATATATATTGTTTTGATTCTTCAAAATGAAGAATTTTACAAAATTGAGTTCGAGATGCTCTTGGGGCCCACTTTAGTTTTTCTGGACTTTTTGTCAAAACGTTATAAGTTTTGTCCAAATCTAATTCTCCAGTAGTAAAAATAAAATAAAAAAATATACTCTAACAAAAAAACCGACGGAAAAATTTGCCTGGAGTGTCATCCAAGTCGGTCATCACTCGGCGAAAGAGCAACATAGCTCTCCACTTTCGGAATCCCAATTGCTGGAATCTTCTGTTCCAAACCCCCCAAACCTCAACTAATTCTTCAATAATCTCCTCCAATGTCGGTATGTCTCTTCTCCAGTCTCTCGCTCTATGTGTACATAGGCATAGGCATGTGGATGTTGTAATGAATGGTCCTTCCCAGAAACCCTAGCTATTTATTTTTTCTAATTATTATATTTTGATTTGCAGATCTTCGAGTACAACGGAAGTGCCCTAGTAGCGATGGTCGGAAAGAATTGCTTCGCCATCGCCAGTGATCGCCGTTTGGGAGTTCAGCTCCAGACCATCGCCACTGATTTTCAGAAAATCTACAAGATCCACGATAAGCTTTTCATTGGTCTAGCCGGACTAGCCACCGACGCTCAGACTCTGTATGTATAAGTACTGCGCTGCTACTCTCTATCTCTATCTCTATCTTCTTTTTGTTGCATCTATTCTCACAATGACATCCGCATGTAGTATTACTATTAGCAGGAAAATGACTTTGGTTGCCACTGTGTTTTGATACTTATTACTCCAGTAGTATACCTTTTGACTGGTACTATGGTTTCATTTGACTTCTGAAGGTATCAGCGGCTTGTGTTTCGGCACAAGTTGTATCAGCTTCGAGAAGAGAGGGATATGAAGCCCCAAACTTTTGCTAGCCTTGTTTCTGCCGTTCTCTATGAGAAGAGGTTGGTAGAGTGTACATCTATTCTCACAATGACATCCGCATGTAGTATTACTATTAGAGTGTCAAAGCTAGTCTAGACCAGAGCTAGAGCAGGACCTCCAGTCTTCGTGATTGCTTTTTCTAGACTGATGTAAGCCCAAAGTGTTTGTGATTGCTTTTTTTGTTTGTGTTTGTAATACCATTAACCGAACGTTAGACAGGCTGACGTAATACTCAGAAACGTAACAGTAAGCCAACAGGAAACCTGTGCTTCATGTGTCCTTTACAAGTTGAAATGTGTCTACACTTGTCCTTTTTACGATTCCAAAACATATCCACGCAAAAAATGTTTCCGATCCAAGAAATATTTTTCTACTGACACATCTTTTAGCGTGTTGGACATGTCTCTGGGATGTGTTTGTGCACGTCCGTGTCCTCGATAAGTAGGCCTGGGGTCCACTGGGGCAGACTAGGAATTTTGGTTAGTGGGGTCAAGAATTAGATTTTCATATGCAAATTTTTTTTCTACCCACTAGTCCAAAAATAACCAAATTAAGAGGTTAATTCTAAGATCGATATGCACTAATAATTCATTCTTGCCTCATAATTGGTCCCAAAAGACTTATTATATTTATAACATAATGCATGGTAGTCTCATTCGTAGCACTATCAACTCTCGAAAAGAAGAGAACGCTTGGGATTTCTATGCATTTAAAACAAGTTGGGGCAATTTAGAGATTTTTTGTGGGGTCAAAATAGCAAAATTTGGTTGCAAACTATCAAATGTTCTTGTGGAAAATCAAAGTGAGTGGGTTCACTTGACCCCAATTGTCCCTTGGTGCACATGTCTGTGCATCTTAGGTTGAATGAGGGCCGGGTTCGGAAAAATCAAGGGAATGCTTGGTTGCTTGCGCCTTTGTGCTTGGTGTGAATGATTTGGTTAAAGTGATTTGAACCTATGACTAGCCTTAAAGACCATTGTATTACTCGAGTTGGGTGCTGGATAGAGATTCTTTGCTGTAATTAGGATGAGCCTCTTTGGGTCTTGCCCCCTTTTGTGTTTTCATTGTTACCTAACTAACCTTGTTTTGTTCCTTTGTAATTGGGTAGCATTCCATTAAAGTTACTACTTTTATCTCTTATGTTTATATATATCTTACTGTGCTTATTCAAAAAATGGGGATATACATGCAAGCAGGTATTATGGCTTAATAACATGTTTTGGTGGATGTCGCCGCACAATAGAATAGCAATGTGATTTAGCATTAATCCCATTGTAATTGGTTGTGAAATGTACCACAGTATGTGAGCTGGCAATTGTTGGATAGCTTGATATATATTGTTGGGCCCATTTCCTAGTAGGTTAAACTTTTAGGACAATTGGTAACTTACCATGGGAGAGGGCTTGGGGTCAAATCTCTCTATTTGCATTGATTCCCTATATCCATCGGCATTATCTTTCGTACTTTTGCATTCTTTCGGAATATGAAAGGATATTTACATCTCCACATCAAGTAGTGGGATTCCCCATTTCCTCACAACTTAAGCTTTTGGGGCAATTGGTAACTTAACAACAATTTCTAAATATTTAGCCTCGTTACATGGACTACGACGCGTATAATGGGTGGTTGGATGTGTCTCTAGTGTTGGATATGTCAAATCTGGAAGTTTAGTGACAAATGGACATTGTTGAATATTCATGTTGATGTGTATATGATTCCATCCTTTAGGCCCAAGAAGCACGGGCATGTATCCACGCTTTTCATATTTGTATTGCTGACGAGGCAAACATTGGTATGGACACAAACATGCTTGACACATTCTCGTCATGTTAAAATATGTGTGCGAGTACTATTATTGTTATTATTTTGGGTAAATTAACTTGAAATATAAAAGAGGTTAATGCCTTTTGCGGATGGAGATTTGAAAATTTTTGGGTTTGGTTTTTGGGGTAATGAGTGGAGAGAGAAATTATGATAATAGTTGGAGATAGGGGTATTAAGTGGAGAGAGATAGAGAGAGAAATGAGAATAATGATTAGAGATAGGGATAATGAGTGGAGAGAGAAATGAAATGATCGGAAGTAGGGGTAATGAGTGTTTTTGGAGTTGGAATTTTTTTTCCAAAAACCCAACCAAACAAGGAATTAGTGAATGTACAAGTATGCAAGGGGCATACCCCAAGAAACAAAAGAAAAAGAAAAAGAAAAGAAAAGTGCATACTCCCCGGCACAACCTGTCGGGGTGGGATAGTAACTAATCCATGCACAACCCACACGGATAGGTATAAATATGCAAAATACAGTAAATGTAGTAGAAAATGATGTCTAATGCCATGCACAACCCACAAGGCTAGGACATAAAACAACATAGTAAGAAAAGTAGCTAATGCTTTAAACAACCTGCAAAGTAAGGAAACATAGCAACAGTAGTAGCACCCAAGTAGAACAAATGTCTCCAGTAACACATAGTTGTCTACATTGCAAAGCATCAAAAGATAGAGAGGAGATAATATATACCCCACGCACATGGCCCTCTGATCCTTCTTCTTCCTTGATCGTTATCCATGCAATATGTCATTGTCCTCGCTTCTGTCATCAATGTCAGCTTCTTTAGCAAGTGCTTCTGTTGCCTTCGTTGATGCATGCTATGATTTTATGTTTTCAATATACAACTGTGTAGGTTAAAGAACCACATGTCTTTTTTACTTTCTTTTGCCTATCAGTGCACAATAGCAATATGAACATAGATATCAACACAAACAATATGAGCATAGATATCAACACAAACACGGATACGGATGCGATGACAAAACAAAAAATGGAGACACAGACAAGTCAGGAGACATGCCAAAGATAAAATAAATAAATAACAGATTTTCCGTATGTTTTGGAAGCTCTTAGCAAGTATTGTATGTATAAACATTCAAAGCTAAATAGAAACTCATGGATCCATTGGGCTCTTTATATTATCTAATAATGGAAACAATTAACTTGGACCACTTGGTACAAAAATGAAACGTACAAATTCTCAATGTTCCAAAAGTCGCTTGGCGCTAGTCGGGCGGTCGGCCACCTTCGAGCGATTAATCGGATTAATCGGTGCATATTAATTAGTAATCAACGATTAATCGTTAATCGGATCTAATCGGATAGGCCGCGCCAGCTATTAATCGGTGATTAATCACAGATTAATTCCTTGTTTTAGAACACTGCAAATTCTGTGTAATTAATGCATGATCATCAAATAAACAATACACAAGGCACGAGTGACAACTTTTTTTGGCAAATTGTTATAATGTGTGTGGCCCTCCATCGTGCCTCCATACTTGTTTCACACTTTTGCTTGAGACAGACTTGTTCCCAGCGTGTCCCCTGCTTAAAGTAAATTTAATACAATTAATGGGAAACACATGATGTATCCCATACGTATCTCTGTGTGTGAGTGGTGGGCCGGTGTCCCGACGTGTCTGAAATGAATATACAGCAACTACTTTGGTGCGTCGGTGGTTCATAGATGACAACAAACGTATTGAAAACAAGAAGAATTAATTGACAAAAAGGTGTAGTATCGGACAAGCGCCAATTGGCTGGGGTGTAAGTACTGAGGCAACAGTATTGTGTGTTACAACGGTGGAACAGATTTCGTAGTGCTAGTATTGTTATGACCAATTTACAGAATGTGCTAGGCAAGCCAAAGAGTAGTCTGGAATTTTTCTCCTGCTTTTTTTTTTTTTTTTCCTCTTCCTTTATAGTGTGAAATTTTCGTGCATTACAATTCCAATACAAAATTATTGGGCATCAATGAAGTGATGCGTTCTATGTTTTTCTTCACTTTTTAGTTTTGTGTTCTGTCTTATTCTTGGTTATGATATGTGTAGTTTGTGAAAGCATAAATTGTTTGGGTGTAGGTTTGGTCCATATTTCTGCCAGCCTGTGATTGCTGGATTGGGTGATGAAGACAAGCCCTTTATTTGCACCATGGATTCAATTGGAGCCAAGTGTGTATACTTTCTTCTCTTGTTTTATCCATTGTTTCTGAACCATCAATACACTACAACTTCCCAGAGGCTTCTTGTTTTCTTGCTTTATTTTTGGGGGTTTTTTTGGCCCACTTTTCTTAGACTAAAATGTTGAGGATACATTGACGTCTAGTTTGTCTAGTCTTCTATGCGTCTAATCTTTCACGCGCTTAGATCACCTCTGTGCTTGAGCACGGTCACTAGGGTCACACCTCTAGTTGTTTTCCTCACTTTGTTCTTCGACACAATATGTGATGTTGTGAAATGTTGGTATATAGCAATTTTTGAAACTTGACTTCAAAATTTGTCAATCTTCTGAAATTACTGGACTCTTTTTTCTGTGAAATTAAATTGTTGAAGTTCACAGATGTTCGAAAAAAATTGAGTTCTTTTGTACGAGGGTTGTATTTAATGTATGCTCAAAATCACTGTATACATTAAAAGAGCGCAAAACCTTAAATGATTATCCTTTTCCTTAATGCTCTCCATGTTGTGGTTGTAATTTAACGTGTGTTCAAAGTCACTGGATACATCAAGAAGTGTGATGCCTTAAGTGATTTATCCTTTTTGGACACATTCGATACTTTTAGTCAATGTCAACTCACCAATGTGTATTTTGATATTTTCTGATGTTTCAAAATTTAACAAAAGTGAGGCTGTCTGTCCACTTGTCAATTCTGGTGTCTTCGTTAGCATGATTTAATGCAATTTTTGCTTGTTGCTTTCCTTGTTTCATGAATCAGGGAGCTTGCAAAAGATTTTGTCGTTGCTGGCACGGCCTCCGAGTCTCTCTATGGTGCCTGTGAGGCAATGTTCAAGCCTGACATGGTTTGTTGCATCTTTTAACCTCGAAGTATTTTGTCATATGACATGCCAATTTAATTTTCAATCTAGACTTGAATTAGACAAAAAAGTGACATTTGAAGCTGTGTTGATGTATATAATGCGTAGATTACATAGCAGCAAGAATAGTTGCATATTGCCATTCAGATCTATGAACACTCATTTTGAAGAAGCAGAACTTTTTAAAGCTTTGTCTTGGAACTTAAGGTTATATGTTCAAATTTTAGGGCAGCCACTTGGTGCATACTGCATACGATGTTAGAAGTTAGGTTTGTAGCCTATCTATTCTCTCCTCTCAGTCGTTAGTCTAAACTGGGTGTACTGATTAATCAACCTCCTAGGGAGTGGGAGTCGGAACACAAGGCTTAGTTTTGTTTGATTTCTGGAAACATTCCTTTATAATGTTGGATGATATACTATAACGAAAATCAAATGCATGTATGTGAAGGACTAGTATACAGAGCTTAATTACATGTTTTCCTCTTTTTCCCATTAACGATTATTGCTGTCACTTTTTCCCCTTTCTTCGGGGGTGGTTGGCGTTTTCAATTTTTTTTTTGTTTGAAGAGTTGAAGCCATGAATCTGAACTCGTTTCTGCTTATCCTTGTTTATATGATTATATTGATCTCTCCCATTACGGGGAAAGTAACAAATCTATTTGGTTTATATTCCTTATTTCGCTGCTCAACTTGAATCTTATGCTCTTAACTGCGCCTTTGACTCTTTGTTTAATTATCATTCAGGAACCTGAGGAACTCTTTGAGACAATATCTCAAGCACTTCTATCATCTGTAGATCGTGATTGCCTGAGTGGTTGGGGAGGACATGTCTATGTTGTGTAAGCCTCACTGAACTGCTTATATGTTTTGATTTTATACTCAATTCTTGAAAGCCTTGTACATTTTCTTTACTGGTAGTGATACTGAGCATGAGAGTAAATTAAGCATCTTAGACTTCATCTCATGGTTTGCTGTTGTTACTTGCCCGAACTCTGCATCTTGATTTTTTTGACGATAAGTTCTGCTAGACTTAATATTCAATATTTCATTTACATTTAAATTTGATGAACTAATGTTTTTCGTTGGTAAATGAGCATTTATAAAAGGTAAAAGAGTACTATATCCTGAAGGGCATAATCAGAAGAAACAAGGGTAAAAAACACCAAAACCTTGGACCATTGTGTTTCTGGTTCAAACAAATAAAGGCCCTAGTCCCATCAGGAAGGGGAATGGCTGATGTTAGCACCGTTGTGTTTCTGGTTCATCACAAACTCATCCCCCTCTTTATTTCTTTGATATTTTTCGTTCATGGATTATCACTGAACCTCCTTTTGGTTAGTTCTCGGGGAAAATTGTAGTAAAAGGAAAGGATATGTTTTATTCTTGCTATGGGCAATTTAACCCTAACTGATCATAGGATTCTGGTTTAACTGTTGTTGTAAAGAGAGGAAGTGCAGCAATATTTCATTCACAGTATAGAGGGAAGACAGTGTGAGTGCAGTGGAATTTAGATGTGCTTAGTGTAATTCTACCCTGAAGTATGCAGAAGTTCTCTCTTTGATGAGAATTGCGTTAGTCCATGTTTGAGAACTTTGAAATTCTAGACCAAATGGAGCACATTGCTTCTCTCTCTCTCTCTCTCTCTCTCTCTCTCTCTCTCTCTCTCTCTCTCATACATGCTCAATCATGCATTTTTCTAATATTGCTATTTATCTGTTGCTGAATTTCTTGCTATTCAACTGTTGTCCAGTCCCTTTTCTACCAGTGCACTGGGAAGTGATAATCACTAGCTAACTTTTTTTTGGGTAATATAATCACTAGCTAACTTGTTTGTTTGTTTGTTTGTATTTGCTGCAGCACACCAACAGAAGTAACAGAGAGGATTCTAAAGGGAAGGATGGATTGACCAGTTCCAGTACAGTTGAAGCCCAATTCTTTTCACTGTCCCCTTTGCATATTTTAACTGAATATCAATTTGACGATGCAGGAATTTCTTCACTTTCTTCGTGGAATCCCATTTTTTTCCACTGTCCCCTTCGCTTTCTTTGTGCGGCCTGATACTGTACTCTGATAATTTATAATTGGATTCGCCTGGTTTCAAATTATCTTATGTTTATGCTGGAGAGTTAGATTTTCTTCTGTGTTTTGTAATTGTGTAGCAGTTTGATGTTTCTTTTGGGAGAAGGCCCAGTTTTATAGGATAAATGGACAACCTTTTAGTTTCTCTATTTTACCTCGAGTTTTTTTTCTGATAGTATGTGATTTTCTTCTTTCGAATTTTATCAAATGCATATGGCGTGCCGGTTTTGATTAGGGGAGGAGACGAAAAATATGAGTGACAAATCCTGGCTACACATATATAGATAGTGCTTTTGACTTATACATCAAAGTTTTTAACACCGGCCATTTCACATTTCTTTTTATTGCACTCTCTTGGATTGGAGTCCTGTTGAGACCGAGGTGGGATTGCAGCGCACGGTTTGCTGTGCAACGGATCTCTATTCGATGATCCGAATTGTCTATCTTGTAGGACTCGCTGGATAGAACGTCCATAAAAATTTAAGTCAATCGGACATCCACAACTACCTCGTTGGAATACTTCTTTTTTCAGTCATGCAAAAAAAAGATCTTGCTCGTCAAAATAAAATAAAATATTAGACTCGCCTATTTTCTATGTAAAAGTGTTCCTATGAGGTAGTTGTGGATGTACGATCAACTTGAAGCTTTAAGTGGACATTTTATCCGACGCTTTAAGTGGACATTTTATCCGACGACCCATACAAGATGAAATGGGTCAAATCATTGAGTAGAGATCCAGACACAGCGATCTGTGAACTGGGATTACAGCAAAGCTATGTTCTTAGAGCATCCACATTGTGTGGGGGCTCCGTTCCATGTGGTTCATGCTCTATGGATGTGGGTTTTGAGATTTAGCTCTTGACTTCCCAGCTCTGTCCTGCAAAACGAAGCACGACTAAGGACCACACCGGAGGTTCTCCGAGATGGCCCTCCGGTGCAAGAATCAGTTTCCTTGATAGGAAGAACTTAGAGATTAGGAGCTAGGGTTTCTGTTGTGCGTACCTTCTCCAAGAGGCATAATGGGGTATTTATAGAGAACCCTTAGCTTGATCTCCAAGGTCACACCTCCGCTCAACACGCATCGGCTGACGTCACTCTTACATCACGTTTAGGGTTTTGCAACCGCTTTTCAAGATGAGCTGGCATCGTTATCCCTATAACCGTTCGGATGATGTCACAACCATCGTCATTGTCATTGCCACTGTTCAAACGCAGACGGGCAGATTTGTCGGAAACAACATGCTCGGTACCGAGCATATCGTTCGACCTCGGCAACCGTACAAACGATCATGTTCCCCATCCATGGGGGTGCTCGGACGGGAGCGTTTATAAAAGTTCACGTCCGTGAGACCCTCGGTTACCGGAACCTCGGCTACGGTTGCTGTTTCGAACGTTGGGAGAAAGACAGCATGGAGCCTAGCGGAATGTTGGATTATGTTCGGAAATGGGCCGAGCCATTTTGCTCGGTCTGCTACACATTGTAATAAGCAAATGAGTTTGGATGATCAAACTTAACAACAATGTTCAAAAAATACTCCACATTGTAATAAGCAAAGTTACAAGTCTTTTAATAAATAATCAAATTTCATTCATTCCATAACCAAACTTAATAACCAAACTCAAAACTTAATAACTCAAAAACATTCCACATTAGAATCGTCTCATCGAGACGAATAATTTGGTGTGGTCGGATGCGTAATTGAAATTCGTTTGTGATTGGACAAATGTCCACTTTGTATTATGGGGGGTTTTTTGGTTAGGGATACAAAAATAACCAATGTTGAGGTAGAGGTTGTTAGGTTTGATTATGAACTAAATGAATAATCAAATGCTGACGTGGCTCATTTTGATTATTGGTTTTGATTATTACCATTGCGGATGCTCTTATGTCATAATCCGAAGTAGAGGTAGCAAAAGCGAAGGTGCGCAGGAAAATTGTGCCCGAGCGTTTCCTACGGAACAAAAGTACTGTAACTTTAAGAAAGTATCTTTTGAACACATTCAATTCATTTCATAACAAAGCCTGAAGACAATACAGATTTCATCAAAAGATACAAGAATGAGCCAAAACTACCCAGACTTTGTGTTGAGACCCGTGTTTTCGAAAAATCGTTTAAAGGTTTTATTAATGTTAGAATATCGAATAAATGTGAAATTTGTTGAATTTATTTGATTTTGGGTCAATGTGATAGGGTTGAAAGTGGAAGGAGTGCAAGTGTGGTTGGTGTGTGCCCTAGTATATATATGTGTGTGAGGGTGTAGAGGATAAAAAATCCCCAATCCTCTCTCTCT
This sequence comes from Rhododendron ovatum, assembly GCA_019656835.1. NCBI lineage: Eukaryota > Viridiplantae > Streptophyta > Magnoliopsida > Ericales > Ericaceae > Rhododendron > Rhododendron ovatum. The sequence continues at coordinate 21,366,908 of CM033795.1, read as the reverse complement.
CTTCCTGATCTCTCTCTCTCTCTCAAACTTTCACACTCCAACACCCCAAAATACTTCGAACCCACCTCAATCCGCTGTAAGGTTTTCGCATTCAAGTATTCTAGAGCTTGGAAATTCGTGGGTTTGAGCTCGAAGAGGAATATTCGATTGATTCAAGATCTTCGGAGCTATGGCTTGCTTGATTAAGCTTAGGTTTTGTTCTTCGACTTCGAGGTAGGGATTTTTCACTTCTATTATATGTTTATGTGTTGATTTGGTGCTTGAATCGTGCCTTAAATCGTTGGTTTCGTTGTTGGAATCATTCTTGTGAAATCTGAAAATCGTGCATTGAAAACCCAGGTCCTACCAGTAGGAGTTTTGGCCCTACTGGTAGAAACGCTGTCCAGTAGTGTATTTTGGTGAAAATTCTGGTCTCCTACTGGTAGGAGATTATGTCCTACCGGTAGGAAATGAAAATCTGCATTTTTTGCAAAATTTCGAATAGGCATAACTTTTTCATCTGAACTCTGTTTTGAACAAATTTTATATCGAAATTCATGTATCAAAAATCTACTTTCCAATGGTGGTGGTCTCATCTCCTAATTCTTAACCTATTAGATTTGGTAGCCAAAATAAGATAGATATGTTCATATATGTTGGGAAATCATTTTCCGTAGAAGCGTTTTGGTGAGACATGGATATTCTTAGGTTCTCTTGAGTACTTAATTGAATGGTTTAACGAGGCTAGTGGTATACTTAAGGTTTTGTAGTGGTCGTTGAGTTCCATATAAGTCCTTTGACACCGAAATGAAAGTTTAGAGAACATAAGGGATATAGGTGGGCGAAGGTTGTATGTATTGACATGTGATGTGAAAAATGAATGCGTAGAACACTCCTTTGAGTTAAACAGCGCTAAGCGTAGATACATAAGACACACTCCTTATGATTGATACGAGATATATCTCTTGCGCGACCTGTACGGTTTCATGGGTTGCAGGGTGAAAATCTATGAATCGTTGTGAGAGAATATCCCTTGATTTGTGAGTGCTTGTATGGTAATGAGAAAACTAATAACGTAATGATAGTGAGTTGATTGAGATGAAATTATCCGTACTACTTCTATGTGAATAAGTCTTCTTTGTGAGTTTCACTATATGTGATTGAGATGAATGACTAAATTGTAAAGTGTATCAGATGAATTGTAGTATGGTGACCTATGATGTGCGACTTAAATTAGTTCCATCAATGAGGGAGGTACTAGTGAAGAGTAACGGGACTCCGTAAATGACCCGGCAAGAGCAAATGCTCATAATGTATTCAGGACCTACAAACGAGTAAGATGCCTAGCAGGGGGTATCGGGATCCCTTAAATGGCTAGGCAGGAGCTTTTGCTCATGACACAGAACGATAAGGAAATCGTGACATAATGTGAATGAAAAGGGGCTATCATTGTGAAAGTATAAGTGGTATGAAAAACGTTAGCGTTGTGATTCTATGATTATGATAGTTTCATAATTCAAGATATCGGATTGGTGATTCGAAATAAGATGAGGGGTAATGGTAGTCATGAGAAAATCGTATAGATAGTGAGTTCTTGTGGTTGAACTAGAGTCTTGGTATGTATTCTCGGTACCTTATTTATGTCATCGACGATGGGACAATTATTAGTCATGTTTTGTTTCTCCTTTGAGATACCGTACCTTGCTTCTATTATTCATTCTACTTATCATCTCATTTGCATATAATGGTTGTGTAGATTTTTCTACTGGGTTAGTGTAACTCAACCTATCATTTTTCAGGTGTAATCCCGGAGCAGTAGTATGGAGTGACGTGCATGCATTCTAGTGCATATCTTTGGAAGAGGTGGTAAATGAGACACTTAGACATTTTGATAAAATATGTTTTGTGAATGTAATAGAACCTTAACTATATTTCTTTTAATGAAGTAATATGTTTAAACTCTTGGAGTTGGATCTGTAATTTAATGACTAGGACATGGTGAACTCTTTTGGAGTATTATGTAAGATAATGTGAGGAATTTATTTATGAAAAAGCTATGTTTATTAATATTGAAAATCGAGGGCGTGACACTTTGACACAGGCACCCCCTGCAGAAGCAAGACCGGCAAAATCGCCAGATGAGAACCAATCTAGGTCTAGATAGTAGAGAATTCCAAACGGACCGGACCCCAGCTCATACCTGAGAAGCGCATATGAAATCTGGACAGCAAGAGCCATTCACCGGGGTAAGAGTCGTTCACCGTAAACAAAGCCATTCACCGTAGCAAACCCCTTCACCGAAAATAGCAGCTGGACGAACCTCAACCCACCAACAACCACAAACAAACCCAACTTTGGCCGATTCTCAATAGGTGCCGAATTATTTGCCCACCTCCTCTTCCACACCAGATTTGGGGAAACCAAATTGATACCAAACCAAACTGATTTGGGGGAAACCCAAATTAGTCGGTAGAAAGCCAACAAAAACCAAACAGAACCCCAAACGCTCCAAACAATTTTTTAAGCAAAGAGAACATCATATATATAAAATGTGAATAGAGTTACAATAAGTCTGTCCACACAGATTTTGCACAGATCGTGATGTGGAGCCTACTACGGGTCCAAGACAAACGGTCCGAGCTGTTCATTAAATTTAAAACATGTTTTCAAGGGCTTATGTGTGAAATCAGCTTATTCCGCTACTTATAAGTGCTCGATTCAATCATCTAACTTTTCATTCAAGTTTTAAGATCTTAAAACTTGAATGAAAAGTTAGATGATTGAATCGAGCACTTATAGGTAGCAGATTTAAAACATGAATGAAAAGTTAGATGATTGAATCGAGCACTTATAGGTAGCGGATTGAGCTGATTTCACACATAAGCCCTTGAAAACATGTTTAAAATTTAATGACTGGCTTGGATCGTTTGTATGAGACCTGTAATGGGCCCCACATTACAATTTGCACATCTGTGCGTGAAAAATTTGTCATTAGCACTACTAATAGAGTTAATAGTACATTCCAAAATACTCACCCTAAAAAATAATTGTAGCCTTCGTTTGGTCACAGTTACTCTGCATTCTCGTTTGGGATTGTATTGTGCATTTGTCATGTCCGGATGTGTACTTGATAATCCGAATCGTTTATCTTGTGGAACTCATTAGAATGTCCACACAAAAATTCAAGTTGATTAGACGACAGAAACAACCTTATTAGAACACTTTCATATTCCAACGACGTGGTTATGGATGTTGAATCAATTTGGATTTTTTGCTTGAATATACTATTCGACGAGTCCAACAAGAAGGGCGGATCCAGTCATGGATTAGAGATCCAAGCGTGGAAAATTGTGCACTGCATTCTTACAAGCACCCCGTTTTGTATAGGTCTACTCGTGCAGGCCCAGAGTGCGTCTAACCATAATCAAACATGGTGACCCTAGCAGCTTCAAGCCAATACCAAAATGGTGATTTTTCTGGATTACTAGTGTTAGAAACTTAACTACTATTATTTATCCTTAACTACTCTTTAAAGTGAAATGGTTGGGTGTGGCAAGTTGGCAACATGCCAAAACAGAGTAATGGGTTAGAGATAGGCGTCTGATATCTGGGACTACTGTTCTCCTTCTTCTTCTTTTTTTTATGGTGGGAAATTTTAGAGGTGAAAAATGGAGAATTGGGGTTGGAATTGTTGATTCTCCAAAATTGCTTTTTGAATAAAATATGGAGTATTTTTTTGAGTCTTCAAAATGGAGAAAGAGTGAGAGATGGGCTGGAGTTGCTAAGAACACATAAAATTACTCAATACAAAATGCATACATAAAAAGAAAAAAATGTATTCTCTTCTTTATTTAGCAACAACAATTACTTAATATATTTTGAACACATTTGAATTTTAAGTCTTTCTTTGTTCTCGCAAAATAAAAAATGTATTTTATCCCAAAAAAATTCAAATATTAATCTATTTTTAACATTAAAAAAAAACAACATAACTTTGGATAGTGACCATAGCTTCCATCGCCTCGTTTTACCCATTTTGTTTAAGGTAGTCTACGCTTGGACTAACTTTTTGGATCTTTTTTGGTATTCTCTTATATGTCATTTTTTTCCTGTTAAAGTTTTGTGCTAGATTAACGTGAACTTTTGTGTATTGGGTTTTGTTTCGGTATTTTTCTTTATCTCTATTGAACGTTCTTTGGATTTTGGTTATAATTTTATTCAATTTTTTAGTTTCTGCTCATCAATATGAAGGACTAATTCAAAAAATATAGATGCAACGTTAACTACAAGATCACCACAACATCGAAAAAACCAATAGACTCTTTGGCGAAAAAAGTGTAGCCAAACTCAGCTATGACGATGATTGAATAAAGCCGTTATTGGCATAAAATTTTCTAACGCTAAATTTCACTGACACTCCAGGAGGCTTTCCTTAATAATAGGGATTCAGGGAGCGTGCTGCACAGCTTTATGCTGTGCAGCGTGCTGTGCGGCCTCCGGAGCCGCCTTGCCGGCATCGGCCCGACAATCGGAGACGTCCACTGCGTAGAGCTCGTCGAGTACTTCAAGTGTTCCAAAAATCAACCCGATCAAATATCGTTAAGTGCCTCATCGGAACACATTTAATTCCAAAAGAATGGATTCAGTGATTTTGATCTAGTGTTTCGTATCCATTAGGATTCATTTTTTTTCAAATTATATGTATTCCGATGAAGTAGTTAACGATATTTGATCGGGTTGATTTTTGGTATACTTGTAGTACTCGACGAGCTCTACGCAGTGGACGTCTTTGATCATCGGACCGATGCCGGCAAGACGGCTCCAGAGGCCGTGCAGCACGCTCCCTGAATCCTAATAATAGATGCCCCCATCACGCATGAAAAATGACTATAAACCTCCTGTTATTTCAATGTTCATTTCACCGATATCCCAACCAACAACTGTTTGACCAAGCATATGATGGAAGCAGCCAAAAATGACTTATATAGAAAAATTCACCCTTTGTGACAACAAAATATATAATAAAAGGCTCTCAATTCTCAATTTTTCGGAACAAAAAATAATACTTTTGTGACCAAAATAGTTTATCATTGAGTTAAAAAATAAAGAGCTATTAATAAAATTTATCCTCTTTTATATATATATATATATAATCAAAATAGCTCTTTCAATGGGTAAATAAAGTCATTTGATTCAACATAGGTAAGAGTTGATATTTTCCACAATTTTTATACAATTTTAAGAGAATAAGTAACTTTTGGCTCATTTCATTACCTGTGGATAGACAATTGTCGATTTGGGTATTCATCATTCATGTAACACACATGGAAACCACGTTGGTCTCATTGGCATTTATCATACTTAAGGGGGCATCCGTAATTAGGGAGAACCTCAGGGGGTGTCGAATGAAATTTAACCAATTTTTAAATGTAGCGTGCATGTCACACAGTCAGTTACACAGTTTTCAAACTTCTATTAGAACGAAAGAAAGACCTCTCTCTCTCTCTCTCTCTCTCTCTCTCGTCCTTCTCAATCTCAAAGTCTGTCAATCGACCACGCCTAACGCTTTAATTTTACAGAGATCTTTTCGATCCTAATCCTGAAAACGGTACATGCCTCTCCCTCTCCAACTCCCACCACCCCACCCCCCGCCCCCCCACACACACACTCTTCTCTCTCTCTCTCACTCTGTGTGTGTGTGTGTGTGTGTATGTGTGCATGTTTTATGTTTAGAGTTTTTGTGTGGAAGTAGTATTAATTCAATGCTCTAGGGGTACTGGCTTTCTTCTCTGATGATGGTGTCCAAATCATGCGAGACCCATCTGACAAAACATTTGAATGTGGATTCTTCTTTCATGTCCATCAATTTGGAAACCCCAGCCCAGGCCCAGGGAATTAAGCATATCCTATTGATCAGTAGGATGTATTACTACAGAAGATGGACTTCATGCACTTGTACAAAGCAAACATATAGAGTATTTGCATTCCCACACGGATCGAGTATGATTGAAGTAAACTCATGGGTGTAATATGCTCTAATTTTGACCCACTAAAACACTGCCATAAGCCCAAGCTCACTCACAAAACCCTGCCTACAGTTTTAGGCTAAATCTCCAATCCTTGGATGGTCATTTCCAGTTCTGCATCTACCAAGTATTATCCAGTCTAATCATGAGGTACCTGGCTTCAAGGAGCAATGAGGAAAGAAATGTTAATGGGGAATCATAATGTGTTGTTTTCTCTGCATTTGTTTTTTTGTTTTTAGGACGGAAAACAAGAGGAGAGCATCGTCGTCTCTGGTTCCTGTTGGGGTACTCCTAGCTACTCTCTTTGGCAGAGCTGAAATTACTCAGCCAACTTAATGGGGAATGTTGTCAGCTCTTTTGTTTCAGGACTTGGTACAGTTATCAATAAATTGTTTGGTTCTCCACTAGATTTTCTTTCTGGAAAATCTTGCAGGTAAACTTGATCCTTATTATTGGTTATCCTCCTTTTCTTTCCATGAAAATGACTCGTATTTATGTATTTTTACAGTTATGTGGTCTATGTAATGACTGTGCCAAACTTTAATTAACTGCACCAATTTAAAGTTGTTCGATTTTACGTGCATTACACTTGAAGAAATGCACAACAAGGGTAGTCCCCGGTGATGCATGCATAAACACCTATCCTATGGACGCCCTTTACGAAGAATGCCCCAAAAACCTGTGGGGCAAGCCCAAAAACACCAGATGGGCTGATAGTATTCTGTAGATTATTCTGTATATCAAATTTTTATTTTTTTTTATTTGTAGCTTCCCCAGATCTCTATCACTTTGTCCTTGATGTTACTCCCTCCGTCCCTAAATAAGTGTTCGGCTCGCAAAACTAGACTTTACAAAACATGTATATTTTTTATTAAAAAATTTAATTTTTTTTCACAATCTAATAGAACTCATTGCTATCTATTAATTTGTGAAAAAAAATTGATTTTTTTAGCGAAACAAATGCATCTTTTTGAAGGCCTAGTTTTGCGCGCCGGACACTTATTTAGGAACGGAGGGAGTATTAAATAACCTCTTGAATTTGAATTTCTTCAATATTTGTTGATCGAAGTCGGACAATAAGCATCTAGCTTAATGGGTCCAATAATAACTGTAATTCATCAATATGTCATTTGATTAAGTGAAAAGCAATAGATTGATGTACTGGTCAATTTTCTGCCAAGAAAATTTCAGACATGTAGTTATAGATAGAAACACTCTAAAGATTATGTGCAGATTCATGCAAGACATAAGTTTTTGTGCGGTCAATGAATGTATTATTTAGACTCCTCAACTTGCTAGAGTTTTAGCTTCGCCACCGGGAAAGAATATTTGAGTTGGAGGAAGAAGATGAGAGTGTAATGGGACATGTTATGATGTGGAATTTTTTTTGTCTTTGTATGAAAAGAAGAGGACGCGACAATGTGGACCTCGGGAGCTTAAACGATAGTCACATATTGATAAATTTCTTCCATTTTGATGGTTCAGCTCAATATGTGGGTCAACATGGGATTTTATTTGTTACATCGAAAATTTCTGCGTTGCTCATTTGCTGAAGTTAGCCGTGGTATCAGTTCTTCTATACCTCGGTGAGTTTCCATGGTTCTAAGTGCTCATCTAGTCATTACGCAAATTGAATTCCAGTTTCATCTAATTTCACCTACTGCTTTTAATTCCTTTGATCACAATGGTGCAGTTCTCTTGTTCTTCTACTCATTATACAAATTGGGCATATGCCAATGCGTCTGCCAGGCCCTCTGCAAAATGGCATGGGCAAGCTTTGCTACATTCTTTTCCATTGTTGAATTTGGGTGCACTTTCCTCTGTTACAAGCTTCCAAAACTCAAGCGAAGACACAGAAAGCACAAAAGGGACATCGAACGGTTCTATACGAGTAGTAGTGATGGTGAAGAAGAAGCCACCAAAGACAGAAGATTTCGAGATCATAAGCCTGGAAAATCACTGTCTAGGCATTGGAGGGATTACCGAAGAGAACACTTGAGAAGATCATTAAGAGCTAGGAGTCACAGGGTGACAGTTGGGATTAGAAGGGATGGATTTTGTGTGAATAAGAGAAATGGAGCCAAGTACGGTAATCAAGGAAAAAACGTTCATGATATTAGAGTGACTAGAACATCAAAGTTTGCACAAAAGCGTGGTGATAACAAGGGCTCAAGTCGTCAGATGGGGAGGAAGAAGTGAAAGTTTTATGAAGGAATATACAAAACTCATATAATTTGACTGTGGCGGCTGCGTCAATGGCATTAGATCAAGGCCAGTTATGGGTGTAGGTACTGGGTCGGCTGTAACACACGGGTGGTTTGTGAGATTTAATCCATGCACCATAAGCATCATACTACATTTTTCCCTTTTCAATCTCCTCTCAAAGTGACTTTGCTGACGTACTGATTTTGATATTTTGCTGAACGATGTATTTATCAGCAGACTCGGAATTTACAACCATCAATCTCTTCTCTCTCACAATTCAACAAGTTGATTACAGCAGCAAGCCATCAAGCCAATTTCTATACTCCTAATTATCTTCCTTTCTAGCCTTATATCCTATCAACCTCTTCTCTGGAAACATCAAAATGAAGCCAATGGCCTGTGCTAATATTACTCAACTTGGCTGCACAAAGGCTGGGGAAAAAAAAACTTCATTATAACAGTGACCCACAACCCACAAAAAAGAAATACAAGCAAGAGAATAGACCCATGTTGAAATTGAAAAGGAAGGTAATTACCTATAAAAAAAAAATTGGTTCAAGGCTTGGGGAGCTGGTTGCAATTATAAGAAGTCCAACCAATCCTCTCTCTGTCATTGTCATAAACCACCAATTTGTCTTGCATAGAAATATCTGCGAAGTAATGAATGAGAAGAACAAAATGGTCATGACGCAGAAACAAACTTCCATCTATCTGATATTTGAGGAGGAATTCATGAAGGGCAAGGAACACGTAAAGGAAAAGATCAGAAGATGTTTAAGAGAAGAAACTGGATTTATTTTTTTCATTATCCTTTCCCATGGTAAATCCTCCGCAAATCCATGAGCCAACACAGCCTCAGTATTTCTTACCCCCAATTATGTTTAAGCTTCCTAAATGTGCATCAGCTCCATTCAAAATCCCCAAGCACACATTGCCATGAGACTGCAAGGAAAATCAGATCTTTAAAGTATTATCGCCTTGTCTTTTGACTCCAAATCAAACATAAAATGGTCTCAAGAGGTGCTCACAGTGATGACGAGATAAGATTCAGGCGGCAATAAGAAAGCAACATTCTTGGTATTTGTAAAGCTCAATGCCAACGGACTGAAGTTGTTCTTTACTGCATCAATGCTTCGAAACGGTTTCACCCCTTTCCAACATATGGGGAGGCTTCCATCCTTGACTGGACTTAATGGCTTCTTCAGCAGTGCTGTCTTAACCTGAAATTAGGAGTCATTAAAAGTGAGTTTTTCACAAAGACGACAAGGGGCACTTGATTGTAGTCTGTTTGTTTCAACTAATTTACAGCTTACTTGAATTCACGTGCCTAAGCAGTTATAGTTAAAAAACATACGGTGATTTGTTCCACTTTTCAGGCTTCATCTAGTCTTCGCTTTAATTCAAAAACTCAAAATTACCTAAAATTCTAACTTTTTTAGATCAATGTTTAGATGTTTTTTAAGATCACATTTTATAGCAAAATCAACTTCTATAACTGAAACAAATGATGAACATGCAACTTGCCAGAGCGAGTGTGTCTTGGTAAGCTTGAGGATTGAGGTAAGTGTAAGTACTCCCGCTGTCAAAAACTACATGAAGGCCCTTGGCAACCAAAGTCTTCCCACCAAAGAGGAGGTCCACCGGCCCTGTCATGTAGTAGTTCCTGAAATAGTTCACTGGTAAGATGGTCCAAACAAAGCCATGGCAAATCTACGTTACAGCAACTCTGGCAAGGGCGTCGAGTGCAATTATGTGTCAATGCGAAGAATTACATAATCTGTATGGCGAGGGCATGTCGACATGGTGAAATTTCTCTATTTTCAAGATGCTTGTTTTATTCTCTAGGGAAAATACTATTTACGAGGTAAAATAGAGCATTTCATGCATTACACGGGACTTCTAAGCATCTTTGCATGGCAAACTTGAGTAACTAAATATGCCTGTTGAGTTGAAGTCCAACCACTCATCCTTGGCATGTAGGTTTTTGTGACATCGTTTGGAGGAATAATTTCAGATTCCGATGCCTCGAAAGCTGAGCCAGTGTGTTGCCAGAGAATCTGCTGTTGAGCCACAAAATAACTTTGACGTTGTTTAAAAGATGACTTTAAGAAGCTCCAATTTTGATTCTTTGGGATTCTGATTCTCATAATCAACTTTTGTAAATCTCATGTTTTGACTACCACCCCTTACAAAGTTCCCTAGTTTCTGAACAAGTACATAATGCATTTGACATAGTCTACGCAACATAAATGACAAGAGTAGTTCGACGAGAGCCATTACTCACAATGAATTGGGAATCTTTGGTGCCCAAAAAAGTCCAGAAGGCAAGAAATCATCTCCAAAGAAAAGAAACCCCTTCCCTTGTCCTCCTAAACAATGGCCAATAACATTCCGTGTTAGACCAAAACCGAGTAGCTGTGACACAAGGCTTGATTTTCCATTGGCAAGGCCAAGCACTCCATCGACATATGGTGAAGGAAACTGACCAGAAAATTCTTGATCGTATCCACACCTACAGAAAAATGTTCCCTCAATTATTATTCAGTTGAAATGAAGTACAAAAAAAAAATGATAAATCACACTAAACTGAAAGAAATGTGTGTTCATTTGTTAATATCTTTAGCAGGTTTGACTACACATTGAATTTTAGTTGAAAACTGTTTCAGAATAAGAAAATGAAATTCCGTACCCAAAGGCCAGCGTAGGATTAAAAGTCGACCCGTTAGTGAGTTTGAGGGTAAAGGAGTCTCGAACCAGCACGCCAAGAGATGATCCGTAGTCAGCATAATGAACTTCGTAATCACATTGATCATTTGGGGCTTCACATGGGGAATTTTTTGGTTGGTCAACAAATTCGCACAAGGGGTCCTTGCAAGACAAGGCATTATTGTTTGGCTTGTAGGGATTGTTAGGGGCCTGAGAATAAGGAAAAGATAACTAAATTAGGTATTCAGATTAACCAACATATGTAGGCAGAAAAAAAAAATTGATTACCTTGAGCAACTTGGCCCTAGGTCCAGCTGCACATTGTACCCACGTAAGATTACTGCCAGTGTCAATGTCAAGATAATAGCGTTTGGGAGGGTTCCCTATGTATATGGTAGCATAAAAAAACCTGCATATGCAACAACACCGTGAATTATAAAGCATAAAAAAACAAAAAAAAAAAAAACAGCACCCTGATTTCCAGAATCAGGGTGGAAAACCATGAATCTCATTCAATGGATGGAAGCGAAGGGATATACAATTCTGAGCAATTTCGCGTCGGTTAGTATGTAGTTTGAAGGTAGACTCATTCTCTATCTCGATAATCAATAGTAATAAGTTACTGAACAAATCCTTAAAAAGATTGAAAGTAATCAAAGTGGAAATAACGAAATGGAGAGTAGGCGCGACTGTTGATGAGTTGAGAATGCAATTCAGATAATAGGTTATTTGCAATGCACCCAAACAAGATGGCAAACAAAAAATAGATTTCGGTACGGGTATGCATACATAGCGCACAAACTAACAATGATAATTATGATACCATTCAAGCAAATAAATGTATGCGTGTGAATACTTTTCAGATATTGTGCTACAGATACAAAACCATATCCAAGGTGCCCAAGTAACACAAATTCAGTGAATTCTAGGAGTATATGGCTGAGACGTGTTTTTTGGAAGCCTGAAAGTATTCTACAAGCTTATTCATGTCTACAAACTGGGTAATTTTTTGCTGAAAAATGAGTGTTCAGGTCAGTCATTAAATGAGCTAAGTTTCTAGACCTCTATCAACTAGGCAGGACTAAATTCAAAAGTGCGAATCTTAGGTTTTAGTTGTTAGGAATGTTGTAAAGTGAAGTGAGGGTTTACAACGGAACTCTGTGGGAAAACAGGATTAGTTGTTCATTTGCCAAGAAAAAGAAACTTACGGGAAGTCGGGAAATTTCTCTGTTTGGAACTCAGAGAAAAGAAAGGAAAATTAAAGAATTTTACCTCCTATTGTTTGGTTGAAGAGAAAGAGAGAAGAAAATAAAGATTCTAAGTGCAGTGAATAGTAAATTTTCTCTCTTATTTTCCTCTCATTTTCCATCTCTTTTATTTTCCTTTCCTTTCTTTTCTTTTCTTTTCCCTAAGTTCCAAAGAGAGCCTTACTATCCCTCTTGGGACTGTAACCAAATGGAGCAGTATCCAGAGGCAAATTTTCTTTTTCCCAAAAAAAAAACAAAAACTAAAACCAAAAATACAGGTGCAAAATAACTCACCAATTGAAAAAACACGGGTCGTAAATTTTCTCTGGAAAATTGAGGAAACCAGATATAGACGAAATGGCGAACAGGGAAAAAACAGTTAATCCGGAGCAAAACCTAGGAATCCCCAACAACTCAATTGCGTAATTCATTCCCAAACTCAAAATCTATACAACAAATTAAAATAGAAAATAAACGTGTCTTACAAATATACTCCCATATGCAACAAATAATACATTAAATAGAAAATACCCAATTGAGCGTCCCATGCATACCCATTAGGATAAACATCTCCCTGAACGGGAAAAACCAGGGAGGATCCAAAGCGATTGGGCGAACGGGTCTGCTCTTTCGTTTGACTTTGAAGCTCTCTGGCAGCGGAGAAACTGACTAGAAACGTCAGAATTAAGAACAGAGCCGAGTAAATCGCCAACATTGATGATGACGTTTCTTTCTTTCTCTCACCCATCCTTACTAGATACGTTATTGATGAATTCGAAGGGGTGATCAGATGACAAGTTATGCCTCCGATTCTGATCTGGAAATGGTTGTAGAGACGCAGGATCTTGAAGAAGTCGACTTGTAAAGTTCACCAACTCTTGTGTTCTTGATAGAGTCTATTCTTTGTGTTCTTGACGGAGTCTACTCTTAATCGTATCTACGCGGTTCAGAGAGAGATGCTTGGATTATGGAAGCTTCGTTTAGCGCGGGTAAACGGAACTTCAGGGGTAGGTTCGTACTGAGCTGCTAGTTTATGAAAAATTATCCAATGGCTCTAGGACACCGCAACTCTAAACTCTTTTTCTGCACACATTTGTGTAGTTTTTACCATAAAGTGTGTGAATCACACAATTGTAATAGAAAACAGTTTGGGACACCGATAAGTAATGTCCCAGGTGCATGGAATAATAACTCAACAGTGTGATCACTACAATAGTTATTAAAACTTAGGCATTTGGTAATCTTTTTGTGGTCAGTTTTTTTTTTTTGGTTGTTGTTACCTTTTTGAAAACTAACGAAGAAAACTTGTTTGATAACAAGTTTTTTGTTTTTCATAAACTTTTTTTTTTGAATTTTTTTAAACTATGGAAACTACAAAAAAAGTGTTTTCCCGGGTACGTTTGGTAACCTTTTTCAGTTTTTTGTTTTTAAGAAACTAGAAGTAGAAACATGTTTATGTTTTCATAAAAATAAAAACAAGAAATATGTTTGGTAATATTTGTGTATTTCAAAAAAAAAAAACTAGGGAGAACACATTTTTGTAGTTTCCATAGTTTACAAAAACTCTACAAAAGTTTATGAAAAACAAAAAAGTAAAAACTTGTTACCAAAGAAGTTTTCTTCATTAGTTTTCAAAAAAGTAGAAACAAAAATTGAAAACAAAAAAATTACCAAACACTATTTTTTTTTTTTTTTAGAAACACAAATATTACTAAATCTGTTTCTACTTCTAGTCTCTTAAAAACAAAAAACTGAAAAATTATAAAGGCTGCAAAACGCACCAATAACTAATCAAGAGAGTAGTGACAAGTAGTATCTAGTTATGATCCATAGGGATTGAAAGAATATAAGGCCGGCCCTAGAAGAATCAAATTCCATTCGTTCAAAGTCAGTATTTGGGTTATTTTCATCGTCTTATATCAACTTTTTCAACTTTGATGGGGATTTGTATACTTTATCGATTTCTCTCATCAGGACGAATAATGTCATAAAAATTGATCCATAGTAAGAATTAAGAGAGAACATTCAAAATGATGGCGCCAAAAAGCTCCAAAAAAGTTAGGCCAAAGGGGGCTTGAGTTAATATAGTTTCGACTAGATTAATTCAAGAAAAAGGAGATTCATGTTTGGTTGGATGAAAGAAGCAATGACTAACTAATCTGGAGTTTATGAAAAGTTTGAGAGAAAAATCCATGATTTTGAATCTACGCTCATCACATAACTATGTATAAATTCGGTTCACTATTGAGGGGATAGGACTTGCACAATCTTTACCAATAATTGCCAAGAAAATATTTATGATTTGCCAATCCACAAAAACTATTGTATTTCAAGAACCGTCTAGTATGACAGGTGTCAATGCACGGATCGTCTAATAATACGATTTGCTTTACGGGCATAACCTATAGCAATCATCTGAATCGCAAACTATAATAACCATTTGTATTTGAAATATATAATGCACACACAAAAGTGACAAAATAGGTAGGAAGCATTGAAATCAATTTCATAGAACAAAAATCTAAAATCATTACTTTAAACAGAGTTACTTGGTAGGAAGTTTCATCTCCACCCGATGAAAAGAAAGGTATCACCAAAGTAGGCATTAGAGTCCACCTGCTGCTGAAACTGCTCAAGGGTTGGACAATTTGAGTACAATCCTCCGAGGGAAAAGCAAGGTATCACCAAAGTAGGCATTAGAGTCCAGCAGCTGCTGAAATTGCTGCAGGGTTGGACAATTTGAGCTCACTTCTACTGGAGCAATGAAAGGAGGAGCTGCTGGAGCAGCAGCATTGGTCTCGATCTGCCTCGTTTTCCTTTTCTCATTCTCCTTCCTCTAGTGTTTCTTATTCTTCTTCATCGCCCTACCACAGTCCAAATCATCATGTTCCTCAGCAGAACCTCCAACTTGTTCCTCTAAAATGTGCTTAGTGAAGGTGTTGGGAATGCCTTGTATTCTTTAGTCCCACATTGGTTAATTATGTTGTTCCCGTTTTTGTAGCCTATTATAAATAAGGCTTTTGGGGTACTTCTAGAAATTATCTTTTGGGCTTTCATATTGTGGCCTTTCTAGAGTTACGGATTATAGCCGGCTCTTTGTATCTCTTCTTCACGTTGGTTAGTGAATCCTCTCTCTCCTCGCCCGTGGACGTACCCAACTTGGGGAACCACGTACATCTTGTGTCTTTGTGATTTCTTGTTTAGTTTTTCAAATTCTCGTTCTTAACTTGCATTCATAGCGTTCGTTACAACAGAAGGGATCCTTGGGACGGTTGGAGGAGGACCCAATAGCTTTCGTGGGAAGACCGGTATAGCAACCACCTCAGTCAGCATAATCCTAACAGAGGCAACTAGGGGGCTTAATGAACAGCCTTAACTTCTTGGAACTAGTCCTTATCTCCTTTGTCTGGAAATAACTTAGCGGAATGTAAGCGGGTTGGCCAAATCCTCTTTGTTCAGTTGTTCTCATATACACTAATGCTCTCTCAACTTCTGCAAGGGCGCAAAGCTCCTGGAAAATAGAGTACTTTTAGCGTTCATTTTGGTTGAGATGAATACAAGAATGAAAATGAGGATATGAGAGGACAAAGTTTAGATAAACGAACTTACCAAAAAAAAAAAAAAGATTAGATAAACGACATGAAAGATTAAGACGAAAAGCTCATCACCTGGAACTGACTCCCTTCGACGAACGCAACCGAGAACGTTTGGCCTTCGGGGCAAATTTTCAGTCACCATAAATTTCTACCCTAATAACATCCAGGTTCTTCCTAAAAGAAGGAACAACCTGGACAAGATTGAAGCCCTTAGTTCCAGCTTGAAAATGGTACTAATTGGTCGACTTCCATCGGCCACTACGGGCAGCATCCTAACTAGGGGTTTTCTTCAGGACATAGCAATGACATATAGCCTGGAGCCTGTACCAAAAACACCATTTAGCACTTCCATGCCGCACATTATGCGATATAAATTCTGAGGTCCTTTAAGGGGCTATTCCATAGAAAATTCTGGCTTAGAGCGGAGAAGGAACCTTACTCCACCTCCAACAATAGCGTCAAGGGCATGAAGGTTTTTCTGATCATCGGCGTTGGTTCATTGACCCCCACAACACAAATCCTAATCGAATAAGGAAAATCATACATCTCCCTAAATCCATGCAGTTGTTCTGCCGAAGCTATATTTCTAAGAGAAGACGCTATCAGCAGTTGAAAGGAAAGAATATCGATTTTCAAAGATTAAGGAAAGGAAGGAATCAGCGAAGACCATCACTGAAAAAAAAAATCTGGAGCTTAAAAGTTCTAAAAGCATTTGTACAAGCAGTGGAGAGAGGGGCTTTGTCCTCGGATATTGATAAATTTGGGTAAAAGGGTGGGATACGAAAGGTCCCATCGACCAAGCACGCACCAAATTAAATAACAAGAAATAGATGTAGGAAAAGTAACATGATAACAACCAAAAATAGATTCATCTCTTTTCTTTTTAACTAATTCGGCTAATAAAAGGCCTAACAAGACGCTCAAGTTTTTGCCTAACCAAGAGCCTGCGAATAACAAACATAATTCTCTCTCTCTCTCTCTCTCTCTCTCTCTCTCTCTCTCTCTCATATTGCAGGTCGCCGTAGCAGGGAGTCCGTAACATGTTTGGTATTGGAGCTTTCTGCAAAGCTATAAGATCACTCATCTCGAAGCGGCATCCTGAGAAGAATTCATCTCCTAACAAAAGCATACCAGAAATTGAAGATACATTCAAATCCGTTGACCTGACACCCAAGGTACAATGAACGTATGTGTTTGTGACTAATGCCTACATTTGTAGATCTCCACAAACCGTGGATTAGAAATCTCAATTTACATACGGTAAAGAGCGTAAAGGAAAAGCAATTATTGGATTTTCTCTGAGGTCAAAGGCATTCAAAAGAAATGTCCCGACAAGTTTTTGATGTTCGGAGAACACGGAAAACTTGCTTCTTGAAAAGCAACCATTTTTTCACGACACTCATAGACATTCTTGGATTTCGTTGTCGTCGAAGACAATTTTAGCGTAGAGATGAAAAGGAAAATCAAACTTTTGGTTGTTGGTCATGTCCAATTCACGAAAAACGGAAATGGTAAATTCTTTTTCTTTCTACCAACAACATAATATACAAAACAACAAGCTGTCAAATTTCTCCATGTCTTCATTCAGGCCTTGAATGACAAAGAACATGAAGGAAAAGCCACGAATGGGGTCCATAATGTCGAATACAATGTTGACGGGACACAGGGTGATGAATTTGCATACTGTAGAGGTCTCTTCAAGAATCGTAGCATTGGGAATTACGTTACGTCCGTGCCTTCTTCCTCGTTAAGGAGCTCATCAGGCCGTAAGTCTCTCTCAAGAAATCCTTCTCTTTCTAGAAACCCTTCTCTATCTAGAAGTGCAAGCCAGAGAAGCCGAACGCTAAACCCAGCGTCGGTCGCTAGTGGTTTCTTGAGAAGTATGAGCCGGAAAAACGTGGATCATAGAAGTGAAGAAGATTCTCTCTCTAGGAGTTCAAGCTGGAAGGGGGCCACAAATGCATCACCGGCGGGAGGTTCCCTCTCTAAGAGTACAAGCCGAAAGAGCTCTACACCTATCATGTATTCTAACTCGAACGGTTTAATGAAACCTCCGCCTATTGAACAAACCCTCGAATGCACGCTTGAGGAGTTGTGTTTCGGGTGCACCAAGAGGATCGTCATCACAAGAGATGTCGTGACAAATGATGGGTTAGTACTCTTTTCATGTACTGCAAAACAACGATAACTTGCATGTTTGGCCAAATGTTTCCAAAAGTTGTTTTCGAAAAATTTCCTAAGATTAAGAAACTATCTTTGCAAAAATTAAAAAAGGTAATGAAAACTTTACTGCTTTTGTTTCCCAAGTATATATAGTAAAAAAGAAGATATGAAGAAGACAATTACCAAACATATGGCGAATGCTATCTTGCAAACTATGTAAAAAATTGTAAATCAACATGGCAAATTGGCAATGTTATTTTGCGTTTTTGGCCAGTGATTCAGCTTTTTCATACAGAATTGCAAAATGAGTGGATTGAATATAAGGTTGAAATCATCTTAGGCTTTGTTCGGGTACCTCACTCACCCATTAATCTGCAGTTTCTCACTATAATGGTGTCGTGCTTTTGTCTTTCTTACAGGAAAATAGTAGAAGAGGAGGAAACGCTAACCATCAAAGTGAAGCCAGGATGGAGGAAAGGAACGAAAATCACATTCGAAGGACTGGGGAAGGAGACACCAGGAATTGATCGGGCTGACATAATCTTCGTGATTGCAGAAAAAAGGCACCCCTTGTTTCAGAGATATGGCGACGATTTAGAGCTGGCAATAGAAGTACCTCTTGTAAAATCTCTAACTGGTTGCACAATTTCAGTCCCTTTATTAGGTGGGGAGAAGATGAGCTTGACATTTGAGGACATCATTCAACCTGGCTATGAAAAGATCATTTCAGGTCAGGGAATGCCCAAGTCAATAGAGCAAGGAAACAGAGGAAACTTAAGAATACAATTCCTAGTTCAGTTTCCAGCAGAATTGACTGACGTACAAAAAGCCACTGTTTTGAGTGTATTGAAAGATTCTTGTTGATTATTGTATGTGTGATCCGTTAGGTCGTTTTTCTACCAGTAATGCAACATGCAGAGGAAACGTGGTCAGGGGAGGCCCAATACTAATGAATGACAGTAGGTCTGGTAAACCTAGAATACAGCTATCTCAAACAGTAACATGACAAATGTAACATATTCTTGCTTTGTTCAACCGTAGACTTAGACAAACCTGTTCTAGCTTTGTTCAAGTATAGACTTGGACAAACCCACTCTTGCTTTGTTCGACTATAGACTTAGAGTACTGCGTTCGGTTTGGGGTCTCTAGACTCAACCCCTCTTTTTCCGCACGGTCTCCAACAAGTTTTCTCCTCAATTATTACTCTCATTTCTCTATCTCTCCATTCATTATCCCAAAAACCTTCCTCAAAATCCAAACCAAACAAAGATGTCCTGGCACAAGTACATTGGGAAAGGGAATTCGCTTAAGTGAAATAGAAGCTCAAGAAAGTACCAAAACAAAGACAAACCCACTCTTGCTTTTATCAACTACAAACTTAGACAAACCCACTCTTACTTTGTTCAAAACTAACAATGTCTTGGCAAGTGTGCATCAGGAAGGGGAATTCGCTTAACTGCTTAAGTGAAATAGAAGCTCAAGAAAATACCCAAACAAAGACAAACCTCTTGCTTTGTTCAACTATAGACTTAGACAAATCCACTCTTGCTTTGTATAGATATAATCATACAAAAAAAAAAAAAAATTCTAAAACGAAATATAAATTCTAGTGAAATCTTCAAGCAATCAATACTCATATTTAATTTCACATAAGAGAGAAAACAGCTCTCTCATACTCTCCTTAAGGAACAAAAAAGGAATCGTACCTTGTAGACTAAATACACCTCATAATTTGAGATTATGGTACCACGAGAAATAAGACGCTCTTTTTTTTAACTTTAAAATAGCAATTCCACCAACTATTTGGAATGAACTTTTGAAGAAATGTAACGGAAATGAATAATCTGGCATAATAATCAATCATGTCAATGAGTTAATGAGAAGATCTATCAGATGTATTCAATATTCAGTTATCTATTGGACCTATCCAACAGGAAAAACATATTGTCCAATGGTCTAATAGTAGAACTCCTTTGATTAAATGGATGGCAAAAGAGAGGAGCTTACCATCACCACAGTTGGCGGTGCTGTCAAGTTTGAAATTGATTTAGCCAGCAATTAGCATCATAGGACCATATTACTAACAAGCTATTTGTTCTAACTAAGGTTCTGAATACCGTACTGGACAGTGCACCGGTTTTCCTACTAGGATGGTATATACTGGTATCGAACATGTAATAACCCAGATGATAACAGAATTAAAATCATCTTTTTTCAAAAAGAATTATATTTACATAATTTTTCATATATGCCTCCTGTTAATCCTTCTCTCCTCAACTTACCTTTTGCCTCTCCTCACATCTACTCCACACCTCACTCCCCCCGGTGAAGTATATCCCCTCTCCTTTCTTTTTAACCCTTTTCTCCCATTCCTCCTCCCCTCTTCTCCTTGTTTTTATTCCTTTAATAGAATATGCTCGGTCATCCCATTAGGTGCCCATTTGGTGGACAAGTGTCCATTGTTTGTTTTTTTCCTTCTTCCTCATCCATTCCACAACCCAACAACTAAACACACATCCCGCACTCCAACACACAAAATCCTCACGTGCACTCCCTCACAAAATCAACACCCATTATGTAAAATAATATCAACGGCCACATAAAAATAAATCCCCTTTTAATAGGATTAATTCCTTTCTTCTCTTTATAAATAAGAACTGGGTCTCACAAAACAGATACCGGGTATTATTTCGGATTTACCGCAACTATCATCATATATAATTACAGCTCAAAAAATTTCCCAATACCATGCAATTCTTCATCATAAAATAAGGCCCATAAAAGAAAATACGACAACAAAATGACAAAGAAAAATCTAAGTAGTCCTAATGAGACCCATAAAAGACTCCGAGGCTCAACCCAAGCCCAAAGACACATTCTGCCATTATACAAACTCATCAGGTCTAAATTCGTGATGTCAGAAATCCCACACACTCCATAATCTAACACGGTTTCACTTATCCTCCCATCGCCTCCCTCTGTCATCTCATACTATCTATCTAGCGCTTCCCAGTCATCTCACCAGAGAATTTAGAGATCGGAATCATCTGACCAAAGATCGGAAAAACAAAATGATGGCTGGTGGGTTCAATGTAGGCTACGTCCGCTTCAACTCCGAAAGCTGGGGCCCTCCCGAATCCTCCCCCTCCTCCCGTCTCTCCCTCCCCAACCACCCTTCCCATGTCCCTTTCGCCAGAAATTGAAAGGTGGCCAATTTTTGCAAAATACTGGACAAAATCACCGGTAAACTCATATCAGTTGAGATCATCCGGATTAGTCAGTACTGACCGGTAAGGCCCGGTATTGAGACCATGAAGGTATTGAAGGGTCATGGTACTGGTTGCTTGAAAATTCAGTACATACAGGCCTGTACGGAATGGTATTCACTACCTTGTTTCTAACCCAAAACTCCAGCCACAAACCAAAAAACCCAATTCTAATTTAAGTAAGCTAATAGTTTGATAGTGACAAAATCTGACGATGCCTTCTCGATTCGGTCAATCTCATCTCTACATGGACAAGCAAGAGATGAAAACGGAAAACTTGAAGGTAAACAATCGAAGTCTTTCACCAAACAACCAATCCTATCCCGGGTCCTGTCCAATTCGCGCTTTTGCAGAAACTTTGATCCTGTCCCCTCCACAAAAATATGTCCATTTCAAAATTCCAAGAAGTTGAACCAACAACATAAGTAGGTGTGAATAGCATCACAAAAAAAAGATACGCAATTACGGTAATCTATTCTATTGAAGAATGAAACTTGGTTAGCAATCTACAATGCAGTGGTACAAATTATTTGATGGAATATTTAGTTTGCGCTGTTATGTATGACGGTCTTTATTTGACTTCTGATAGTGTTCTGGCTTACTTATGGGATGCCAATAAGTACAACAACTTAATCTTCCATGCGAGAAATCATCCAACACAACACAAACTTTTGATAGTTTTCGGGCTTATTTATGGAAGGCCAATTAGTGCAACAATTTAATCTTCCATGCGGTCATCCAATGCAAACTTGAAGTTGCTAAACTAATGAAAAATTCAATTGCAGAAGAGGAAAGTGCTTTATCGATTACAACATTAACAAGACAATGAAGAATACTGATGAGAAAAAGGGACATGAAAAAGGATGAAACGCATCTAGGATGATAATAGAAATGATAAATCCTCAAAGCATAATTGTTCAAAGGCAAGAGCATTCAAAAGCAGTTGTCGTGAATTATAGTTCATATATAATGAGGAGAACAATGATTCAACAAACTATAGGGACATATACACTGTAGTCAGATTCAAATAATTCTTTGATGTATGGGTGTGTGATGTTGAGTTCTGTTATTGTCATTGGGACATTGTATCAAACACATGGAAGGCAAATGCCGATAAAAAAAATACACATCATAGGCAAATCACATGAAAGCACTCTATTTAACTTTGCATGAGGGTTATGTTGCCCTCATCGAAAAGAAGCTGAAAACATCGATAATAATCCAATGGGGAAGTGTAGACCAAAAAAATAAAAATAAAATTATTGGTGAAGTTGAAGCAGAACCCACCGTCAACCCTTTTCCGGAGAGAGAACCACCCAGAGTTGGGTTGCAGTTGGATTTGTGATGGCCGTGTGGTTATTTTGCCACTTAATTCTTTTGGAGGTGTCGTTTCCGTGAAAGAAGCGTGAGCTGGGTTGCTTTGGGGGGGAAAATAGAGCAAATGCATTTTGGAAATTTAAAAAGTCAACAAACAGTTCCCCTTTTATAAAAGAAGCGTAGATAGATAATCAAAATTGATGCGGCAAAATACAAGAGAGGGGGAGAGAAAGACAGTGCTTGGTTTTTACAGTGAGAGGGTAAAACCAAATTAAAAACCTGCCTTCCAAAAGAAAGACGCGTCCTTTATATAGAGGACTCAACAGGACCTAAACAGGAAAACAAATTATTACATAACACTGTGGGAAACAGATATCCCACCAAGAAATTATTACATATTACTGTGGAACCTAATTTTCCACCGAAAGTTTGAAAAGAAAATGACTCCTTGATTGAGCCGTTGCCACCGAATATTAGGTGTGCTCTCCATTATTAGATACCTTAGAAGCTAAGCTCCATTATTGATGCTTTAAGCCAAAGTCTTCATTATTGCTCCCGCTTTTCTTTTCCTTTACGGGATTGAGTTGCCACCATTTCAACCATGCTGTCCCAAAAGTCGCCTAATGTGGGCTCATTCTGATCCTCTTCATAAGGGTCTTGAGATTCGCCAGCAAGGCATGTGAAAGGATTGTTATCAGCCTCATTACTGGTGGCTGACGTCATTGAAGCATCATCCGAGACTTGATTGACGGATTGTAGAAATTGTTCCTTCATAAAATCCATGGTTTTGACAATAATTTCTTCATCAGTTAGGGAAGGATTTTTAGCCCTAATCTGAGCAGAAATGTCTAAGAATGGATTTTTAATTGAGGGTTTTTCCCTCTGCTGCACCTGCTTGGCCAGATCTTGATTCTTCAACTTAATAGTTGATAATTGCTCCTCAATATGAAGCCCTTTCCACCATTTATGCTGGAAAAATCTTTCCAAAATAGGAAAGCCAAAATTATCCTTTGCAACTTGAATATTCCATTGCCAAATCCATGGGATCCCACAAGTTGCCATTGCTTGAAGGAATAATTTTCCTTGAGGAATATTTTGTCCCCATAATTGAGACTGGTAGTCCATGAAGGCCTTCATATCCTTTTGTAATTCCTGAGGCAAATAATCAGGATGTGGACCAAATTTGTTCCACCAAGAAATAAACCAATTTGGAAAATTATTTTGCCCAACCGATTGTGGACAGATTTTAAAGAACCATGAGTGTTTCTTCCTCGGGTTTTGGTAATAAAATGCTTTATTCCAAGCCTCAATATAATCCCAATAATTATATTGGACTGTGGTTACTCCATCTTTATTTTTTATAGTCAAAGATTTTGATCTTTGTGGGTGAATACCCCATTTCTCAACTGGAATGACCATCTTTATAATGGCCTTACTATAACTGATTGGTCCCTCTTTATGACCAGCCTTCTCGAAGGTGTGACTAAATTCCACAGACCCTGATTGAACCAACATCTGTTCATAACATAAGCGATATTTAAATTCAGGTGTTGGATATCCCATAATATCCATATAGCGCGACCTTATCTCCCACGGATCATCCTTAAATTGTTCATCTTGCGATTCCAGGATCATAATTGTTTCGGTTATATCCGAAGTCCTGAAGATTTCTTCAGACTGCACAACCTCTGCCATAGAGGGTGATGATGATGAGGCGAAATTTGCCTCCTGTAGACACGGATATTGTAGTCTCTGGGCTTTCAAATAAGCCTCTACTTCAGCTTGGGTTACTTTTGGCCGACCCCTGCCGCGAGGTGAATATCCACGTCCACGACCCCGATCTGGTGGTCTGTTCATGCTGCAAAATTAAGCAGTAGACAAAAGAGTTAACTTTATCTGAAGTCTTTGAATTGACAATTCAAGGAACTCCATATCCCATTGTTCATCGTCATCAACACCATATTGTTGATAATGTCTTAATAATGCTTCCCTAGCATGAATCCATCGCAACAAATTATTGCGTGTTTGTGGCAATTTTTGAACAATCATTTCAGTATGAGATTTAAAAACAGCTCTCTGTAATTTGAGCCATTCCTCAAATATTGTCCTTTGCTGGACAAAATTAGCACGGTTCATCTCTGCAAAAATTCACGGGTGAGAAAATCAGGTAGAGAATTATTTTCTCCTTTTATATATTCAATTTCCCCTTTTATATTATATAATATAATAATAATATAAGATAAGAAGTGTAGATGTAGATGTAGATAATCAGGTAACTTTTTGGCCATCCATTTTTTATTATGCCATTAGATACCATTAGCAAGCTCTCTTCGTTGAACTAACATTCAAGTAACAGAAGGGTGAATTTTAGTAATAGTTTTAAAAGTAGGGAATGAAAATGTGAAGCCATATTTTCACGATTCATATGTTTGGAATGGACTAGAATGAGAATGTAATTTCTATTGACATATTCAACCAGGAAACGCATTTCTAAACAAGTAGAAATCTGATCCCTCTCATATTCTATGAGAATGCTTAATCCATAATAAAAATAATTTTCAGTCTAGACAGTTTTCAAATAGAAATGTCTAATGGTAGAGAATTCCATGTATAGATTATGTACCAAAATTTTAGTGGGCCCACTAAGGCCCCACACGAATGATGATTGGTATCGTTTATTTTGTTGAAAATAATGTTTAAATTATTATTAAAAAAATCAACTCAATCCGACATCGTAGAGTACTTAATCAATTCACCCCGTTTTTTTATTCAAAACCGTTTTGAACCAAAACTCTAGTAGGATTACTTTGGGTATCGAATCACTAGGAAAGATTTACAGACATCCAAACATAACCATATAAATAATCTCTCTCTCTCTCTCTCCTCCTCAAACCAAAAAGCAGTGAAGGTAGGACTCTAGCAGCTCGATCCGATGGTGGTGACCTTGCTCTTATCCGTCTTTCCTCATTGTCCTCTTCAAATGTGATGTTGTTGCGTCCCGATTTTTACCGGCGATCACCTAACCCACTTTTTTTGGCAAAAAGCAACGCTTCCAAAATATTGACTTTTAATTGCGACGATTGTGAATTTTGAGTTTGCAGCTGTGACTCAGACTGTTGTTTGAAAATAGAGTCACCACCAAACATTGAGTTCGCGTGTGTTAGGTCACCTGCTAATTTTTTTATTTTATTTAAGAAAATAGCTTTAACTCTGCTTTTAAAAGTAATTCCGTTTGAGCAAATTCTTCTTTCAAACATGGCTTATAATTGACTCTCATTCAAGGGTTTGCGAAAATAGAGATGAGTTCGGGGAATTACTGTTATGTGTGAGAAAAGTGTTAAGCACCCCACATCATCCTCTGGGTACTTAATTTTTCAAAGTTGGCATTTTTCAAGTAATTATCCTTGAAAAATGCGTACAATGGAGCTATTGATTGATTAAATGACAGTCGGTTCTCTTTTCGTGTTTTAAGATGTGGAATCCCGGAATCACCGGGACTCGATTGTGACTACATTATCACCGACAAACGGTGGATACTTTGAAGTTTCAACGCCATCCTTATATACACGAAAAGAGCACCTCAGTTATTGAATTCTACACGACAATCTTCTTTTCATTTATACTTAAATAAGGGTGCAAAATGATAATCCGAACAATGTAACCTTATTTACGGTTTTAAGTGAAAGAACATCATTGCGATATTGTAGAGAAATGTTAGGGATACATCAATGTGTCACACCTCAACCACACATCTCTCACATGCATGTATGAGAATTCCAAAATAAAACATTTGACTTAAACTAAAAATTTGAATTGAAAGGGGGAAATAACCCCTACGTAGGATTACATCCTCACCTTGTGCGGTGGATTTTTACAGAGGTGTGCTTAGAAATTAAACTAGACAAAAATATAATTAGAAATAGCACAGAATTCGATCCGTACCTATTTTTAGTTATATAATCATTGTCGTGTAATTCTGACATACAATAAACTTGTGGGAGAATTTTTGGACAAAGTTATGGTACACATAGTATACCGTATGTCTAAATTATGACAATTTGTGATTTTCATTATGACGATTTTTGGTTTTCTAATGCATATTTTTTATGCTAGTTACGACTTCTACTTTAAAATTTACCTGTTGAACAGGTCATTAGCAGGTTACCTATAGTTAAAAAATATTGTTATTATGTAACCATAATTATTCGTACCAGAAACCATAATACTTGTACCCCAACCAAATATATGTGTATAATATCACAAATTAAATAATACTATCCACAAATGTTATGACAACACTATAAATTGGCATTATCTTACCACAATGAGTCATACCAAAAATTCTTTGACACGTATGATATTTCGTAACAAAATCAAAATATGTCGTACCAGAATCAACAACTGTTATACCCAAACAAAATACATGTGTAAAATACCACAAATTCAGTAAAATAACCAAATTTGTTATGATAACACCAAAAATTGTCATTTTCTTACCACAACGTGTCGTATCAAAAGAAAACATATTTAAATACTACAAATTATATAACAAACTATAATTATTATGACAATACCATAATTTGGCATTTTCATGCCCACAACTGTCATAGCAAAGGAAATTGATTGAAATATTCCGTAACAAGACCAAAATACCATAAATTCAGTAATATAACCAAATTTGTTATGACAACACCATAAATTGACGTTTTCATACTCACAATGTGTCGTATAAAAAAAAATTCAATCGGAATGTTCAATTAACGATAGTTATAATTAGCAAAATACCATATCACAAATTCAATAATATAACCAAATTTGCTATGACAATACCATAAATTGACGTTTTCATACTCACAACGTGTCGTATGAAAAAAATTCAATCGGAATGTTCAGTTAACAACAGTTATAATCAACAAAATACCAAACCATAAATTCAGTAATATAACCAAATTTGTTATGACAACACCATAAATTAATGTTTTCATACCCACAACGTGTCGTATAAAAAAATTCAATCAGAATATTCAGTTAACGATAATTATAATCGGCAAAATACCATACTAAACGTCATTAGCATAATTTTAGAATGATGGATCATAACTGTTAGAATATTAAGTCATACGATATTCAGTATTGTTACCAAAATTAGATATCGACAATCGTCATTATTGTGTCGCGGTTGCAAGTCAACTGTACATTCAGTTACAAAAGAGAAATTGGTTTTATATCAAGTATATTGAATGCACAATTCCAAATGTTTTTTTTATACGACACATTGTGGTAAGAAAATGTCAATTTTTTGTGTTGTCATAACAATTATGGTTATGTTATATAATTTGTAGTATTTTACAAATGAGGGAGAGGGAGAGGGAGAGGGAGTCAAGGAAGAGAGAATAATCTATTACCTGCTAAGCCATATTTTCATTTTATTAATTGATTTA
The DNA here is from genome assembly GCA_019656835.1 of Rhododendron ovatum. Taxonomy (NCBI): domain Eukaryota; kingdom Viridiplantae; phylum Streptophyta; class Magnoliopsida; order Ericales; family Ericaceae; genus Rhododendron; species Rhododendron ovatum. Next base: position 21,338,962 of record CM033795.1, on the reverse strand, counting down.
ATAAATGAGTGGTCTGAATTATTCACTTTTAAATCAAAGAGTTTAAAATCATGATGCGTATGGTACACCCCCTAATAAGGGATGTGTACCATAGGACTACCCTTTTCCTCGAATCTAAACTGAGGGCTTCGGCCTTGGAAATGTGGAGAGATGTGTTTTTTTGGTTTTTTGACTGGAGACAAAAGGTTTTGTGGTAGATATAGAGGGATTTTTTTGTGTTTTGGGAAAGGGATTTTTTTTTTTGGTTTTCTTTCTGGAGGAATAAGGATATTTTATGCGGGTGAGAAGATGAGAGTTTTGCTCTTGGCCTTTTAGCTTGCTGCTTGGAATGGAAAGAGCGATGTGTTATGTTTTTGGATAGACAGAGAAGGCTTTGACTTCCTTTTTTCTTTTTCGGATCAAAACAGAGTGGGAGAGCTCTGATCCATTTTTTTTGTCCATGCTTGCCAAAGCCATGTCATGCCACTTCTGTCTTCCACGTGCATGACACCTTGTTGCAAGTTGGCCAATAGATGCACTAGTTTGACATTTCAAAGGGAAATGGACAAAACTGCCTTAACTCCCCTTGGTAAAAACTGATACATGTTCGGCTCAGTTTATTCCCACAACACCTTTATAGTTTATTCCCACGGTGAAGTTGTATACCCACAGTGAAGTTTGGTTTTAGACTTAGTTTGTTTGGACGTAAAATATTTTTCGGTAAAATATTTTATCTATTTTCGGTATTTAGTTGTGTAAAAAATTAGAAAAATATTTTACATGTAAAACATTTTTCATCAATTGGATGAAAATGACTTATCCTTAAATGTTCCGTAAGTTTTTTTCTGAAATGAACTCGCTGCCTTCTACTGCAATTCCTATTGTTCAATTTCATCGATCGTCAGTCTTGACCCACATTCAATTCCAATACTCTCAAATTTCTCTACGTTCAATTTCAATATTCTCCACGTTCAAAATATTTTACATCGAAACAAACGAAAGTCTTAGTCATCAATGCATTTCTAACATTTTCAAAAAAAAACACGAAAGTCTTAGAAATTTGAATTTCCTTGTCTTTTCCTTGGCCATAAAATGACCTCATATCCGGTAGAACCAATCCATTTCCACGCACTGCTTTCTTTTTCTTCTTTTTAAAGGCTACATGTGTTGACGTTGTTGGCGACGCTTCATGGAATGCTCCCTAACTGATAACGATGTTCGATTGGGATCCAACATGGTCAAAATTCTTGTTCTGATATGGTGAAGTAGGCGCCGCGCAATGTTGTTTTGAACTTGAATTTGAGAGTGGTGGGGCAAAATTGGGTGTCAACAGACGTGCGACAACAAGCGACGAGATTAATATGGAATGAGGTTTGGGTTTTGGGGGTTTTTTCTTTTCCTGTTTTGTTTTCTCTCCCGGTGGATTTTCCCTGTTTGGTGTTTTGTCGAGTTTGGTTTCCCCAAATTCGGTGGGTAATGGTGGTGGGGGATTAATTTTTCTTCAATTTTTCAATTGCTTGTTTGTCCTTGGGTTGGTATCCGTCGCTAGGTTTGACGGTTTGCTAGCGCTCGCTTTCCTGCATCCAAAGCTCGCTGTGGCCAGAGGCGGAGTCACATGGGTACGAGGGAGGGCGGCTGACTCCACTGGCTGCCAAATTTTTGTCGGGATGTATATAATTTTTACCCCATTTTTACCAATTTGACCCCAAATTTTAATGGGAATAATTATAATTTAGTTATTTTGACCCCACAAAAAATCTCTAAACTACCCCAACTTGTTTCAAGTGTATAGAAATCCCAAGTGTTCTCTTCTTTTCGTGAGTTGATAGTGTTAGAAATGAGATTATCATGTATTATTTTTCAAATATAACAAGTCTTTTGGAGCCAATTATAAAGTAAAAATGAATTATTAGTGCATATCGATCTTATAATTAACCTTTTAATTTAGTTATTTTTGGACTTGTTCGTAAAAAAAATATATTGCATATGAATATAATTTTTGACTCCACTGATTAAAATTCCTGACACCGTCTCTGGTCGTGGCAGCAGGGGCTCGCCTCGGAACGACGTCTATTGCTCGTGGCATTTGTAGGCTCGCTAGTGTATTGTCGTCCGGGTTTGTTTTTAGTTTGGGATGAGCTGTTTTTCCTGGGGGGGGATCTCCGGTCGTATCATGGACTCGTTCTTTGCCCGACAACTGTAGTTGTTGGCCTGCTTTTGGCACTCCTGTTAAGAAAGAGAAAAAGGCCGTAAAAAAGAAAAAAAAGGCCGTATAAAATCATTGTGAACCCATGTCCACACAGTGGAGTAATTTCGCGGCGCATTATTATTAGGAAAAATTTCACTTAGGCATCCGACTTTTCACACAAATCACACATAAACACCTAATCTTTCTTAAATTTCATATAAACACCTGAGCTTTCTAAAAATTCATCAATTCAACACCTGACCTTTCTTAAATTTCATATAAACAACTGAGCTTTCTAAAAACTCATCAATTCAACACTGACGTCACCCCTATGTCTAAAACCAAATGGAAAAAAAGTTAAGTGCTCCAATTTTTTATTTGTTTGAACCTGTGCGAAGATCTTATTTTTCTGATCATTTTATCTTAAAGAATCATAATTAATTTTTGACTCTAAAGTTCTCGTTAGTCAACCCTAAGAAAGTCGTAAAATCAAATATCTCTGAGGGCTAATTAACGAGAGCCTTATAATCAAAAATTAATTATGATTCTTTAAGATAAAATGATTAGAGAAATAAGATCTTCATACCGGTTTAAACGGATTGAAAATTAGAGCACTTAATTTTTTAATATATAAATGATCTATACATAGTTGAAAAATTAATTGCTCCAATTTTCAATTCGTTTGAACAGATGTGAAGATCTTATTTCTCTGATCATTTTATTCTAAAGGATAATAATTAATTTTTGACTATAAGACTTTTGTTAGTTAGCTCTAAGAGATATTTGATTGTACGACTTTCTTAGAGTTGACTAACGAGAGATTTAGAGTTAAAAATTAATTATGATTTTTAGGATAAAATGATCAGAGAAATAAGAACTTCGCACTGGTTTAAACGGATTGAAAATTGGAGCACCTCATTTTTTAACCATATTTTTTAATATATAAACGGTCTATGCATAGTTGAAAAATTAATTACTCCAGTTTTCAATCCGTTTAAATCAGTGCGAATTTTTATTTTTCTGATAATTTATCCTAAAGAATCATAATTAATTTTTGACTCTAAGGCTCTCGTTAGTTAGCCCTAAAAGATATTTGATTTTACTATTTTCTTAGGGCTGACTAACGAGAGCTTTAGAGTCAAAAATTAATTATGATTCTTTAGGATAAAATGATTAGAAAAATAAGATCTTAGTACTGGTTCAAACAAATAAAAAATTTGAGTACTTAACTTTTTTTCTGTTTTGTTTTAAACGGCAGGTGTTCAATTGATGAGTTTTTAAAAAGCTCAGGTGTTTATATGAAATTTAAGAAAGGTCAGGTGTTGAATTGATGAGTTTTTAGAAAGCTTAGGTGTGTACATGAAATTTAAGAAAAGTCAAATATTTATGTGTGATTTGTGTGAAAGGTCAGGTGTCTATGTGAAATTTTCCCTTATTATTAGCAATGCCACATTGTTACTCTCACTAGGAATCGAATGGCCGAGCGTCTCCTTCTCCCATCATCAATGTCTTCTCTTGGTAGCGCCGCCTCCTCTCGCCTTCTCCCTTTGGCCACCAAAGCCAGGCTTTCTCTCTCTACTCCATCTCCTCCCTCCTCTCTCTCCTCCTCCTCCTCTTCTTCTCTCAAATGTCTCCGATCATCTCCCCTTCTCTCTCATCTCTTCCTTCGCCAGGTTCTCTCTCTCTCTCTCTCTCTCTCTCTCTCTCTCTACAAATACACACAATCAAATTATGGCTCGTATTCAGGTTCTCTCTCTCTTAAATTTTTGTTCCCTTTCAATTCAGAGAAGGTCGCCGTTTCCTGGGGCTACTGGCAGTTACAACACAGTGGCCTCTCCAAAGGGCTTTGCTTCCGATCCCGATCAACTCAAGGCTGCTAGAGATGATATCAAGGACCTTCTCAAAACTGCCTTCTGCCATCCCATCATGGTACCTATATCCAACTAGATAGATATTGTTAACCTAATCTGTTTTGTTGACGTTGGAGTCATGCTTGTCCATCCATGTTCTGTCGTACGCTCTGAATCGCCTTTTGTTTCAGTTAATTACTCAGTTGTCCCTCTTGGAATTAAAATCATATCAATTTCCATCTCGCCTCATCCCATCTGAATCCACCATGTTATTTGCGCTAGATATGATCCTGAATTATTCTTCTCTAACTATAATATGTTCTAAGCATCTTGTTCATTTCATTCATGTACTTCTTTACATGAGAAGACAAAAGGTTATCCTATCCGGACCTAGTAAACTAAGTAGCTCATATAGAGAAACACCCACTATTAATCGAACAAATAACCAGCAGAACTGGTTGAGGGCATGACTTTAGTCCTCAACGAGGATCCAATAGGTGAAGAAGCAACCGTACTGAAGTAACTGAACTACAAATAATTTGGAAATTGATGTTTTGAAACTTAATTGGTATAGAGATGTCCATACTGCCTCAAAGCCATGGTGTCTGCCTCTGTAACATATGCCATACATTGAACGTTTACTAGAGGGGAAAGCTAAACCCAATTGGTTTCGACGGTAATCCATGAGGTTTCCTTGGATAGGTGTTATTTGCTAAAGAGGACCTTCTGTCATTGCAGCACAATTAACATCCAATAGATCAGATAGCGTCTAACAGAACAGATATAGTACAATAGAATAAACGAGGGAAGCAGATTAGAGAATCCATCACTTTGAAACCAGCAAGACATGAGTCATGATTGCATACCACAACCTAATCATTGTCTAATATCTGACCATCACATGTACCTACTCCCAGCAATTTCAACATCGACAGAGATATTTTACACGTTTGTACATTTCTCCAGATTTTATTTACTTTTCTTCCAGATTTTATTTCTTTTTGTTTTTTTCCGAAGAAATCTTTATTTCAGTTGATTGCTATGTTATTCTTCCATAAAGTTAGGTGGTTGTGTTCAAAATATTGATCTTCGGTTGATTTACCTTGGATTTTGTTGCATTTGGGAGCTCGGAGAAACAAGTTTTGAGGATGGATTTGTTGGCTTTATATTGACTTTCTTTCTTTTGTATTTTGCTTTGCTTGGCTTGTTAGTTTCAAGTTCAAGCAGGATAAGGGGAAAATATAAGTCCATTGCCAGAATAACTCATTCTAACTTCTTGCTGCTTTCTTAGAAATTAACTAGTAAAATGAAGTGGGCAGACATAATCCACTTGATGCTCAAGCCAGTGAATAATATAATGGTGTATTGCAATCTTAAAAGCAGCAGTATAAGGATGTATGTACACATGCTGATATTGGGAGGATGATTGGATTAATAGAGTATTCCCGTATAAAAATTCACTTATAATAGCAGTGTACGAGGACGTATGGATTTTTGTTGTAAGCATTGCAGTGTACGAGGACGTATGGATTTTTGTTGTAAGCATTGCAGTTCTGACACTTTCTATGAGGAGCCATGTCTGTGAACAAACAATTGCCATACCAACTATCCTTTTAATATGCCTAGAAACCTGTTGGATGATATGCGCATTGCACAAATCTTTTCCCAGACAAGTAAGTTTATGGATCTGGACAAAGCAAGGAAATACGAAAATGCTAAGTTTTTAGTATTAGTAAAAAGAGATAATTTGGTACAGTAAATGCAAGCACCACTGGGTGTTCTATGTATGGCAGTTAGTTTCATTGTCTGATTTATGAGATTGTTGATACTTGATACAGAAGATGAGAAGATTAAGAGGTCTTTAGTGTGTGCATAGATTTCTTAATAATGTTATAAAGTAAATAAGATATTTATCGATCTCTTTCGCAAAATATATCCACCAAGACGATTGGTTGCTTGATTATGAGCGCCACAAATTTGCATGCAACACCAACTCGTCAAAGTGAGAGACTGATAAAGAGTTCCTTTTGTGTTTTTCTACACTCTAAAATCTAAGGCATAAGATGGCAGCCTTGAGAGAGAGAGAGAGAGAGATATAAAAGAGACACCCTGCCCACACCACTCTTCTATTTTGGTTTTACTCTACAAGTTCTCTTCAGGACTTTGCCCTTCTCTCTTTATAGTTGAATTGGGTAGATATCTTCTTACTGAGGTGTCTTCCATTGTCTGGAATGGTGAATGTAAGTGGCCACGGCAAAGAAACATAGCTATACAATTGATCATGGAGAATGACTCTCACCGTTATAATTGCTGGTGATTCTGTCTTTTTGATTCTCAATACTTGTGGTGAGTTTTCTGTTTTATCTGTTGGAATGCTCTGAGAACTGTGGGCAGGACCACAGGAGTGCTCTGGTGTTCAATTGTTTGGTTCAAAGAAAATTTTTCCCAGGCTGGCTTTCATCCTACAGTTATACTGTCTTTGTAAACCCTCTACAAAGGATAGCCTGGTTGGATGGTGTGGATCCCATGTGCTTGTTGTGCGCCGTAACTCTTAAGTGCTGACTGCTGAGACCCATGAACACCTATTTTTTGAATGTACTTTACTCTTAAGATAGTCTGGGCGAATGTTTGGCAAGGTTGAGAATGCATAGAGCCCCTCTTAGCTGGTCTGCAGAATCAGAAAGGTGCTTGAAAAATATGAAGGGTAAAAACCTAGCTGCAGCCTGCAAGTCTTTACAAATGGGCCCTTGCTGCTTCTGTGTACCATGGCTGGAAAGGAATGCAAGGATATTGCATAGTTGTAGAGCGCCTTAAGCTATTTTCTGTAATGTTTGGGAAGGACCTGAGGGGGAAGGCAGGCTCACTCCAGTATGCCCCTCTGCCACATCTGTAATCTTTTTCTCAATTAATGTAGATGCAATTAATGTTCTTGCTTGTTCCATAGTTGTGGTTTTTGGCAGTCTTCAGGCCTATTTAAGTTGTCATCTAGTCTTGGGCTAGTTTTCTTTTGTTCTTTGCCCATTGTTGCTACTGTGGTTATTTTTTTCCTTTTTTTTGTTGTGTTTTTTGGGAAAATTCAAATGTACCAAAAAGGATATTTCTTAATGATTGTTAAATTGGATTTGAAAATTTTCATTGATGACAGGTGCGTCTGGGATGGCATGATGCAGGTACTTATAATAAGGACATTGAGGAATGGCCGCAAAGAGGGGGAGCTAATGGAAGTCTTAGGTTTGAAGTTGAACTGAAACATGCAGCCAATGCCGGTAGGTGTCTGCTTTATCATCTTACTTTTTTGCTTTTTTGTTTATAGTAATGTTGCCTAACAAGCGGATGATATAGGTCTTTTGAATGCACTGAAACTTCTCCAGCCTATCAAAGAGAAATATTCTGGTGTGACATATGCAGATTTATTTCAGTTGGCTAGTGCTACTGCAATCGAGGTCATTTTAGTGGTTTAGAAATTATAGTTAATAAGAAGAAGAAAAGAATATCTTTATCGCACTAAGAAACTGGTTTCAGTGTTCAGTTTCATGAAAATTACAGGAGGCTGGCGGCCCTAAAATCCCTATGAAGTACGGAAGAGTGGATGTGTCGGCTCCTGAGCAATGTCCAGAAGAAGGAAGGCTTCCGGGTAAGATAACATTTGCTTGCCATCCATTTTTGTTGATCCAATAATTTCATTACGTGTACAGGGCAGATTAGTACAAGCATAACATAAAGCTAGAAAGGCAATGTGAAAATAAGGGTTCAAGACTTGGAAACTGAATCTCATTTAGGGACTCAGATTCAATGTGGAATGTCTGCAGCCTATTAGAAATTTGCTCCATGCGCTGCACGACATTATAACGTGGGCCTTCCTGTGCTTTAAGATAAGGTTATGTTTTCATGTGCATATAGTGTAGTTTGGATCATCCCCTTGGGGATCCCTAGCGGCTTAGGTCAAATACTCCCTGTAAATAGACCAAATTCGGAGGGTCCTTAATTGTCTATCAGGAAAATCATTTGGTGGTTTGTCTTGTGATGTTTCTTTTCAATTTTTTTGGTTTTCTTTGGGATCAAGCATTGCTCTTTTTCATCCACTTTTCTATTGGATATTTTTTTTGTTCTCTTCCTTTCCCCACTCAAGCTCTTTCTTTGTTGTGAGAGCTCTTGCCTTCCCTCAATGTACCTTTATCAATTTCTTATATATTTTCTTTTGCCGATAAAAAAAAAAAAGAGAATCGCATTATATAATTGCTTTTCTGCATTATTCCCTGATTGATACTCATCTTACTCAGATGTCCTCTAAGAGCATCTCCAACAGAAGTAACAAAAACTACCTTCAAAACTATAATTTTCTACCTTTTTACTAATTTGAAGGGTGAGTTTTCAGGGGACTCTACAAATTTGATTATTTTATCATTTTATATCTTTAACAAAAATTGACCCCATTTCTTTTGGATATTATGTTTATGCCATTTATTTATTATTCTTCAATTTTTAACTACATCTCACCTAAAAATTCAATAACTTCGACTGACCAATAAATTGGACATTCATTCAGCCATAGAGAAATTGTCACCTCTTGTTTTTTTAGCCTTACCGCTTGCCAATGAGTTATCCACATCAAAGGATTGAAAAGCAAATTGAGATTGTCCATCATCAGTACATGTAGATTTGGTATAGAAAAATCACTTTCTAGAGCATTTTTTAGAACTCATGTTGGGATTAAAAAAGATTTAAGAGTGAAAAAAGTTCAAAAAAATTGGTAGCGAAAAAACTCAAGAACAAGTAGGTAGTATTTATAGGTGGAAGTGTAAAATGATTAAAATAAATAATAATTTCACATCTTTGTTTCAAACGATAAGATCTATTGTTTCACTTTCACTTTCAAAAAAAACAGTAACATTGTACTATTCATGCTGTTCAAAAAAAATTGTACTATTCACTTTCAGTTTCAAAATCCAAGGTAAAATTTTGCTTCACACAAAACCCAACATTGAAAAGAGAGAAAAAGAAAAAGGTAGATACAGAAAGGATAGAATATTATAAATTTGGTGTTTGAAGGTTGGTGGGAGGTAATAAATTTGTAGATAGAGAAGGTGGATTTGAAGGTTGGGTTAAATTAGTTTGGTGTTTGCTAGCACCTAAAAACTGTCAGATGCAACAAATTACCAAATTTGTTACCTCTGCTGGAGCTGCTCTTAAGTTTTATGGGTGGTTGGTGCTTCAACACTCCAAGCATGATGCCCACTTACGCCACTCACCACATGCATAAGAAGGAAAAAACACTCGGTTAGAAATTTCAGGGGTCAAGTGTCATGATTCTTGGTTGATAATGACTTGTATAAATTCACAAAAACTAAAGTAAAATGAAATCTAAATTTTCTTTCTTCTGTTATTTCATTAGATTTTTTTTACTGTGGTGCTTTTGGGCTGTCTTGATTTCATGGTTCTTCAGATTCAGAGTCATCATTCTTGCTGCCTGATGCTCAATGTACTTGTTTCTTCATTTGTAGAGAATACTTTTGATGTTTAAATATCTTGTTCAGATGCTGGGCCCCCTACTCCTGCTTCTCATCTGCGTGATGTTTTCTACAGGATGGGATTGGATGACAAGGTTATACAACTACAAAAGTATAGGTTTATGTTCATATATCATGTTAATGTGTGGTAGTGTAATATCAAGCTACTTGGCTTGCAGGAAATAGTTGCACTCTCAGGTGCGCACACACTGGGAAGGTCCAGACCAGAACGCAGTGGTTGGGGAAAGCCGGAGACCAAGTACACGGTACATAAATCAACTTTATCTGATTTCGTGCATACAGAGTACAAAGTAACATTTGATGTACAACAATTTGATTTTGAAAGCATCAATTCCTTGCAATATGTAGCTAGAATCATCTCTTACTTTGGTAATAGCCAATAGGTTAGTTTACTTAAGCTTTTAGTTGCTTCATAAACACGTTTACACAATAATGTGTGCGGTCAATGTCCATTAGTCTCTAGGCGTTGTTTCTTTGTTTATTGAACCTGGTATCCATAAAGAGCCAATTGTTTACTCTTTTGCTTTAGTCGGCAGGAGGGGATGCTGACATTTTCAAAATTTTATTGGAGGGTCTTTCCTTGACAAACATTTTGCATGGTATTGGTATTGCCGGATTTATAATAAAATATTCCTCAAGAGCAACTAATTTAAAATCCATAGATGGAAGAATTATTGTGGATACCGGATCTCCAATATCTCTTCTCATGGGAAGCAGAAGCTCCTTATTGGGATTGTTTTTGAGCTTTCTCTTTTGCCCTCGTCACATCAGAAGAGTCATGGTTTCAGCCTTCAGGATATCTCTCAATGTATATTGTAGGAAAACATGTATTACAGCGACAACTGCTTTTTTAGGGTCAGGTGATACAAGCACGTAATGCTAAATAAACTTTTTGCATGGGTTCGTTTTTCCTATGAATTGATTTTGTTTTTTGCAACTGATGCAATTGCATATTCCGGCATAGATTTCTGCATACAATGCTTGTATACAATATTGATGGTAGGGAAGGCACATGTTGTATCCAAGTTCCAACAGCGGATAACAGTCTTACTGTTGGGATGAATTCCGAAAAACAGTTGGTATCACCCACAAATTATACTGTGAAAATTTTCCTTGATCGATAAATCCTACAATGTGGAATTAGGGTTCAAACATTCAAGCTCTCTCGTTTGATCTTGAAAAATTACAAACCTCAACTACGCAAGAAAGTTTTTGAGAAATATCTGATTTGATCCCGACAAAAACATGAACTGAATGTCTAACAGATCAAACACGACCAATTTGCACTAGTAGATTGAACTTGATTGCACCTCACGATCATTTACGGTAATCTTCTTATGCCTGATGTCAAATTGAGTGGACTAAAAAATGCAATCTGTGTACTACTCTATGCATCTTAATCCAAAATTCTGTACATCTCTATTAGTTTTGTATCTAGAGAGCTACAAAGACCCATATATATAGGCTACGGTAGGGATTAGGATTGGATTACTTATGGGATTTGGGAAACTTAATTCGACTGAGTTATAATTATTAGTTTCAAAAAGAGTGATTCTATTCGCACCCAAAGAAAATCTCTCCAGACCCAATTTCTCCACACCCCCAATCACACAATTTATTATGATCCCAATGTGCCCTCGTCTTTAACAAACCCTAGACTTAATGTTTGTCGATGCCTAAGCAACAATCACCATTATCAGCCGCGTTCCGTCCCATGCCGCACCTCCACCGTCATATCCACTGCCCCAAACCCATAAGAGTTATGGAATCCGGGTATCTCTACTAAGTAAAGCATAACTTTGAGTGATATTTTCCCTAGATAAGCAAATATTTCGGAAAATAAAAGTGATGTCCAATGTACAATCTGGATTAATGTTAAGTTGGGAAACTGACAAAAGATGTAATTGCAAATTAAACCAATTTGGGGAGGAGGCTTGGTTAGAGTATGGTTACATTAGATGGAATTTAATGGGAACTTCAACTTTATTTCTCCCACTAATATTGTTTTTACTGCTTGTTTGTGTTCAGGTTTTGCCAGGGATAGGTTAGGCTGAGGGATTGAGATAGTGCCTGTGGTGATTGTGATTTTCTGGAATTAATGGGAGATAATGGTAATCGGAGCAAGCTTTTGGTAATTGGCGATAACAAAGTTGTGCAATGAGGGTGGGGCAATGGGTGTAGAGATAAAGTTAAGTATAAGATGTATTGAAGACAAGGATATTTAAGATTAGACAAAAAAATTCAAGTGGGTATGAATAGAAAATCAGGGCTAGAAAGAATTCTTGTGGGTTAAAGTGGAATCACTCTTCTAATAATTATAATCTGATGTGGTAGAATTGAGGGTAGTTATGTCATTTTAAGTGTCCTCTGGTGTTAGTAGGGTCCTTGAGTCTATAAATAGGAGTCTAGGTCTCTTATTTTGGAAGTATTTTTTATCATTTTAAAGAATAGATCTCTCCCTGTGCTGAGAAGTGGCTTAAATCTGTAATTGATATCAATCGTACACGTAATGTGTGATCACCCAACTCACGGCTTATTGCCTCAAAAAGATCTTACACATTTACAACTTTAGGTGATCAACGCTAAATGCGGGTGTCTTCTTATTATTTCCAGTAAGACCTTAAGCAATCATAGTAACTATGACATGATAATTATTGTAGTCGGTATAGAGACCATTATTCCAAAGTGATCCTTTTTAATACATACAAAGTGTACGAAACAATGAGTTAAAACTATACTATTTTCCGTGTCAACACAAGTGCTTGTACTGGAACATTATACTACGATCCTACTGATGTTGTGTCCATCTCTATCAAATACTGTGAAAAGATTCCTATATTCTGAGAATCCAATGATCTGATCTTTTGTGTGTAAGTCGGACTCTACATATGAGATCATAAACTATGTAGGATAACTTCACATTTATAACATCAATTAAACAATATACTACAAACATTGCCCATGGTGATTCTGATTAAAACTATGGTAACTATTTTGTATTAACAGCTAAAAACAGATATTGAGTTTAATTACTTAAAAGCATTACTTTTTGTATAATCTTGTAACACTTGGGTCAACAATAGTAGGCCGGCGAACTAAACCCTACTGACCAACTTAGCAAAGTCTCAGTCCCTTTGTTAAGTAATAAGATAGGAACTAAACCCTACAACGAAGTTAGCAAAGTCTCAGTCCCTTCGTTAAGTAATAAGGTAGGTGTAGATTCTTCTGTTGCTGATAAACTTAGGAGTTATGACTTGCTTCATGGCCTCAAATGCCGTTCCTTTCTGCGGATCCTCTTTTTGTTGTTAATCCCTGCAATAATACTCAAAATTTGCCTTTGTTTTGCATCTTCACAGCAATGTGATAGTTTGTCGGTATGTGTAATGATATTGGAGAATTTCAATTCTATTATAGAAAGACGGACCAGGAGCACCAGGAGGACAGTCTTGGACAGTACAATGGCTGAAGTTTGATAATTCTTACTTCAAGGTATGCTCTTCAACTTCTTTGTTTATCATGAAGCAAAAGAGATATCGAGTTTTCACTGATTTTGATTGCTAAATACAGGATATTAAAGAAAAAAGGGATGAAGATTTACTAGTTTTGCCAACTGATGCTGTTATTTTTGAAGATCCATCGTTTAAGGTGAAAGAGAAGCACGTTCTACTTGAAGTGAGTGATCTTACAGAATGTTCACTGCGCCAATCTAAGTTTCTTTGTTTACTGCAGGTATATGCTGAGAAATATGCTGAAGATGTGGATGCATTTTTCAAGGACTATGCCGAGGCCCATGCTAATCTTAGCAATCTTGGAGCCAAATTTGACCCTCCTGAGGTTTGTTAGCCTCAGCCATGCATGTCCTTTCCAATTTAGGAGGATTATTTTTACTGTTTAGGATTTATAGCATTATACAAGCTTAACAATCTTGGAGCCAAGTTATTTGTTGTCTAAACTAGCCATTAAATTGCGAGATACATACTGGTTTCCGATGATACTATATTTTTGTTGTTGGTGGTGTGTGTATTTATGTATATTTGACAGGATCGTTAAAGGCTTAAGATACTAAGAAATGTATGAAATGAATTTACCATTAGGAAGGTTTTCTCTTTTCTCTTCTTAACACCCTCTTTTTTTCATCATTGAAATGCTTTCAATGAAGTTTGGGACTCTGGATAGTCCAAAAAATGTTGCCTTACACAAAATACGTGCCGGGGACAGTAAAATGTAATTACTACATTTTAATATATGTTTTAGCTACATTTTAATATTGTAATATGTCTTAGGGTGTGTTTTCGCTATATTATTGGACTCCAGACTAATGGCAATAGTCTAGTGGAAAATATAGTGATATATGGTTTAAGTACTATGTTAAAACATACTAATTATATTTTTATCTTACCCGGCACATATTTTGTGCATGGCAACATACTATGCTACCACCACCTTCCTCCACCATCTCTCCCTTTTACACGCAAATCTCCAAATCCATTTACCCAACAAAGCTTGATTAAATAGCTTTAACCTTCTCGAGTAATGTCATGGAGCTCTTAATCTCATGGAGAGGTGCTAGAGTGGGAAAAAGAAGGAAGCGTGTTTGGGCCATGATCTCTCTTAGTTTGTTGTGGATTATATGGCGTGAGAGGAACATGAGATGTTTTGAAGGGGTGGCTAATCCTTTGTTTAGGATCAAGGGTTTTCTGTTTAATAGCTTGTATAGTTGGGACTAGGGGGAATGTAATCCTTCCCCTGACCTATTCATAGATTGGATTGATCATTTTCATACTTTTGTTCTGGTATAGGGCCTTTTTTGTGTATGGGTGGCGTTTCCTTAATGTCTGGTTTCTAATATATTTATTTACTTATACAAAAAAAGAATATATATACATATATATACACACACAGGCACACAGTGAGCTTCCTTTGAGACATCCCTCATTTTTCCTACTGTGCGGACCTTCTATTTCCTGGTCATATTTTAATGATCAAAACCGTTTAACTTGTTTCAAACATGTTTTTAATGGTACTCGTCAGAAATCAGCTCAAAATATAACCGAAAAATGCTTAATCCAAACAGCTTTTCATAAAACTTGACAGGAACTATTTTATGGAAAATTGTTTGGATCAAGCACTTCCTGGTTATATTTTGAGCTGATTTATATTAGTCCACTTCCTAGAGGGATCCCTCATTTTACTTATATGCGGACCTTCCATATCTGGGTCATATTTTGATGATACAAGCCGTTAACTTGTTTAAAACATGTTTTTAAGGGTACATGCGAGATATCAGTTCAAAAAAATATTAGTAAATGGTCATGGTACGGGGTTGGGTAGTTCTGTCAGTACGGCTCTAGTATGCCCTTTCTCCCCCCTCTAAACTTATGTTATACAAGATGTTTATTTTTTAAAAATGCTTGTACTATATGCTTGGTATTTATTGCTATTTTTTCTCTCTTCAATCTTAAGTTCTTATCATTTAAACCCATTCTTATTCATCTCAATATTTTCAAGAACTAGTTTGGGACACCCAAAAAGATAAACACTAGTACAAGAAATTTTGGGTTCTATGAATGCAGAAAGAAATACAAATAAAAAAGAAAAGAAAAAGGATTTCTGAATTGATTACTCTTTTTTATTTTTCCTCTAATAAGCAGAACAAAAATACTGTTAATGACGAAAGAAAGTAAAAAGAGAGTAGGAGGGAGGACAAGGACACTTGGAGAAGAAAAGAAAACATCAGACAAGAAGAACTAAACCCATCAAAATTCACTCATGCATATCCAAATCTCGAATATGTATTTGGTGTTTTTGAGTAACTTCTGAATTACTTATTATTGACTTATTGGAAGAAGTAACAAAGCCTCTGAATCTATCAGTCATCTCTACTCGTGCCTCTGGGTTCTACTTTATCGCTTTTTGCCTTTCTTTTCACTGTATTTGATTCAGTCAATTGTATACTTAAGACTGCCACCCGTGTCTTTTGATTTTCCTTCTCAGAGAATATTGTTACCAGAAAGGAAAATTTTGGTTTAGCAAATAGCTTAGTTGTATATTTGGTGACAGGGAATCTCAATAGATGATGGCACTGCGAAAGCTGCACCAGAGAAGTTTGTTGCTGCCGAGTACTCTTCTGGGAAGGTTAGAATCATACATAACTTTGATGTTATCCGCCTACTATTTGTTAATCGCAATTGCTGGCATTTTTCTTCTTGAAAGACTCCTGAATGAAATCTGTTCATGTGCTGAGGGTTTAAATTGTTTATTTTCTATGGTTGCTGCAGGATTAAAAATACCAGTGTCTTGTTTTCTTCCGCCGTTTGTTTTAATAACACAAGATGAAGATATTATCAAATCGTGTGAACTGACATCTAAAACTTGGAAGTCTAAATGAAGGTGAGGATTGAATTTAAACTCAATAGTGTTGCCTATATGAATTGCAGAGAGAGCTATCAGAAGCTATGAAGCAAAAGATTCGGGCAGAGTATGAAGGATTTGGGGGAAGCCCAGATAAGCCTCTCCAATCAAACTATTTCCTGAATATCATGATTGGGGTTGCGGTTCTGGCATTTTTGGCATCTCTTGTAGCGATGTAATATTTTTGTGTGTGTAGGCGTGGATATATTTTTCTCAAGATGAATTGCTAAATGTTTCAGCTCATTTAGCAGTTTGTAGTACTTTGTGGTTTTTTTTTTGGCTTTTATATTGTGGTATTTGATACAGGGGTGCACAAGAGACCCAAGAATAAGCCGCATATCCAACCAACTAGGCCTCTATGGATTGGGTTGGTTCGGTTTTTCAAAACAAGCGTTCCATTCTGGTCCGGAAAATGGTTAACCCAATAAGGCCGGTTCTGTTCTTGTATATGGCTTATGCTAACTTGAAACAACCTCGCTAAGTACTTTCCATAAGATTATCAACCTCCGACTACCATCATTTAACTTCATATAAGATTCGGCTTAAGGTAAGAGCGTCTCCAACTGCCTCGGCACTTTGCCCTTTCCGGCAAAATGGCGAGCCAAACCCTCAAAAGCTCCGCCCAATTGCCTTGCCTACTTCCTCGGCAAAACTCCCTTAGCTACAGTAACTCTCCACAACAGGCGAGTATCCACAGTAGGCCCCTCTCCCTCTCTCTCTCTCTCTCTCTCTCTCTGTGCGTAAGCTTCAGCAGTTGGTGTAGTTTTGATTCATGCTTAATTTTTTAGTGTGGGTCCGATTTGATAAAATTTCTGGATCAATGTAGGTGGATCGTTTTTTATCGTTTTTTTCAGTGTAAAGTAGTGGACTTGTCTGGGTTTTTTGTCGTTTTTTTTTACAGTGTAAAGTAGTGGACTTGTCTGGGTTTGCTTTGTGTGTGTTGCATCATTGTCATCGTCGATTTTATTTGGAAAACTGGGTTTGGTCTAAACTAATGTGTATTTTGGTGGAGGTGAAGAACTTGAAGCTTGATTTGGGTGGCCTGCAGTGGATGAGGTTGATTGGGAATGTGGGAGGTAGAAGATGCAAGTGATTGGTTCTCCTATTTCTCATGGCCGAAAATGTGTGGTTGGGGGATTTTCAATGAAACTTTGGACTAGGATTTTGGGGAGTTTGTGATTTTTGTGATTTGAATAGGCATTTTGCTTAGGCTGTCAGGTTGGGGATATATTTTGTGGCTAGCCAATGTAGAATTTGGTGTTTTGGATACTGTTGGAGATTCTCGAAATGGAGTAGATGTTTGACCCAATTAGTGCATCTTTTAGAGCATCTCAGGCAATCCTAGACAAAATACCCAGGCAAAATGCCCTTTTTTCACTTTGACTAGCCGCCAAATAAACAAACCCCAACAAACTAAGCAAAATACATATTTGAATCACGAAACACGTGGCTTCAAGAAACAAAAATTTCAATGCACTGGTATTGGCAACTAAAATCTCAACACCTTGGGCCCAATACAGACCCTACTGAACCCTAAAGGCTAGGGATGGACCGGTGAGAGTACAATGCACACAAATTTTGATAACAATACACACGTATCGAACCCCAAAATCTTATTCCTTTTTCCTGAGACTTCGCAGAAGCAAGTGTTCCCACCACAGCCGACAACGGCCAGATCAGAGAGAGAGAGAGAGACTGTTCTTACCTTTGTTGGAGCCAGAGACGGCGAGAGAGAGGAGCAGGCGAGTTATAGTAAATTGTTTGTTGGCATTCCCCTCCTTACGCCTATAAAAGGAGGGGTCACTCTATTGTACAAGGCAGGCCAGTTCCAGTGTTTAATAATAAATCTCTCTTCTTGTTTTCTCTATTGCTTTCACGATCCTAACCTACTTTGTGTTTGTACCCACTTCGTGTCTGTAAATTTGGTATCAGAGCCATGTCTTCCATTCTAGCTTAAACCCCCTTCTGGGAACTACTTTTCCTAAACTACTTCAAATCTTTTCTAAAAGAAAAATTTGAAGCGTATGCTCTGTGGTTGCCTTTTAAGGATCCTCCACATCAGAAACTTCATCAACTATTTTTGGTTAAAAGAATTTTGTATCAGTGGGTTAAAGTACCTTGAGACTTTTGGTTATTGAGCAGTGTGTCTCGGTTTATCTACCCATGTATACAGAATTTTATTAATCAAAAATTGGTTTAAATCCTTACGGTTAAAAAAGGAAAAGAGTTGTTGTACTAAGGAAAAGTGGAATCCAGAATCTTTCCTAAGAAATGAATCATCTGTTTACCACCCACTCCTCTGCTACGTCGTCCTTAGTCCCTTCAAGTTCCTCTACCAGTAGAAATTCCTCATCTTCTTCTTCTAATCTTGAATATTTGTATGAGTTTGAATACCTACCTGATGACAGTAAGGTTCCTCTTACTGATCTCCCTTTTCTAAACCCCTATAATGCCTTTGTCAGACCACAAACTTCTGTAAAAAAGACCGTCACCCAACTTTTCTCCACAAAACGCCCAACCTCCGTAAAAGAGTATGTTCAAGCCTCTAAATTTGATCAGTGCTTCATAACAGCTACAGAAGCTGAACAACTTTTACCTTTGGAAATCCCGGTTGATTTGCCTCGCCTTTGGCAACAACAAGGATTTACCCATCTTCACTTTGGTGCAATCCGACTTGCTGTTACTTTTCATGGCAGAAAAGGTTTGCCTGTTACTTCCAGACTTGCTCTGGTTGATACCAGGTTTTTACAGTATCAGCACGCGTGTATCGCTACAGTTCAAACCACCCTAAATGCTGGAACTGTAATTTTTACCTTCTACCCTAATTTCAACATGCCATTAGCAGATCCTCATCTGCTATCCGCCTTGAAGGTCCAAGTTCAAATTGGTGGTGCCTCCCAAATCTCCTCCACATATGCAGCCACCCTTCACTACCAAATGGCCTATCGTCTGCAAAACCATGCCTTTGACATGTCTTTACCATCCTCCACAGACGAAGCCCTTTTCCTTACTGTTAACGCACCTCACCAAGCCTCTTGTGTCCATGTACCCCGACAAATTTCTCGTCCTGAACTTCTCAAGCTTCTCCCAGAATCTTGGGTTACAGCTTATGAGAAAAACCAAAACAAGCCTATACCTGTTCAGTCCTCAAATCCCACTTTCATTTCAAAACCAGATGGTACAGTGGAAATTTCTTTCCCAAAAGAAATCTCAGCCTCAGCCTCCACCCATCCTGTCATTTTTCCTTCAAGAATTAACATGTTTGTGGATGGTTCTAGGCCTGGTCCTCCAATAAAATATTTTGATCCCAGTGGCCTTCCAGTCTTCTATTTCAAAGATCCAGAAACAGGTCATTGTTATTTTGATGCCTGTGACTGTGATGAGTGTCTAGAAGACAGCCTCCTAGAAGATGACGAGGATTTTGAAGATCCATGTCCATGTTCCATATGTCCTTCGTCACCTCCCACTCCGTGTAAATCTCCACCACCTCCTCAACCTCCCTCTGATGATGGTTCTTCTGCTCAACCGAGTGGATGTTTTATGTTCACCTCAACTTCCTCCTGGACAGAAGCAGACTTTCCTCCTTTGGAATTTCATGATTCCCAAGAAAGGACGACCCATCGGCATAAAATTCCAGACTCTACTACCATTCTCCCTGATGGTAGTACCAAAGCAGTATCAGCAGCAGAAGCAGCAATAAATTGGCAGTCAGCAAATTCTCTGGCCCAGAACAAAATTCTTCAGAGAATTGCTAACTCTCAGCAAAGTTTGGAAAATGTTGTCCATAAGAAGTTGTCAACATTAGAACTTCTTATCAGAGATTTGCAGCAGAAAATCCAACATGTTCACCAGGAACTCCTTCAGATGGCTTATGCCAACCAAGCATTTTCAGCAGCTTTTTCCCAAAAGGATGCTGAAATGAAGCATCTCAAGAACCAGCTTCACTCACTCCAAGCTCAGCAGTATTCTCAACAGAAAAATCCATTTGATACGTTCTCAACTTATCCCCAACAAAGTTTCTCTGGGTATCCTCAAATGTCTCAACCCTTACCATTAAACCCTACCTCAATATTTGGTGATTCAAGCTCCAGTCTCTTTGGAAGCCCGTCGGCTTTCCTTCCTCCACCAAAAAGACCATCTCCACCAAAACTTCCTTTCCCAAAGCCCCAGATAAAACCTACCCAACCTCCGGTTGTCATATCTCCACCATCCACCTCTACTACAGCACCAGTTACTTTCACTCCTTCTAAACCATCAGATCCACCATCTGATCCAAATTCCAAACTACCCCAATTAATGGTTCAGCCGGTTTCTAGCTCTTCCAATAATCCTATAACTACATCCCTACATACCTTAGCCACCATGCCTGAGACCCCATCTCCCGAACCAACCATCGAATCTGATTCGGATATTGAATCTACTGATTCTATACCGACTCCTCATGTTTTCATGATGAACCCTGAAAACAAGAAGAGAGATTTATTATTAAACACTGGAACTGGCCTGCCTTGTACAATAGAGTGACCCCTCCTTTTATAGGCGTAAGGAGGGGAATGCCAACAAACAATTTACTGCTCCTAGTCTATTTTACAGACTTTGTAATACACCTACGTAATAGGTGGTGCATATAATTGAAAGTTACTATTCAGGTACTATTCACATAATTGAAGGTTACTATTCTAAGTTAGCCAACAGAGTTTTGCCAAGGTGGGAGGCGAGTCAGTTGGGTGAGGGATTTCAGCGTTTGCCTCGTCTAAGGGGCGAAAAGGAGGAAGACCAGAGGCTGCTAAAGATGCTCTTAGCTTACTTTGACCCTTAAAATTTAGCTTAAAATTTTCAAAAAATTCAAAGTCGGCCCCACTTTTCGAATTTTTTCCCATGCAGGCCCTTTATTGTATTTTTCTTTTGCATAGGCCCTGGCGCGTGGACTTATGTTGATATGGGCATAAATTATTACCTTTTTACATTACAAACTTTAAAATGCAATATTTGTTATTATATATATATATATATCCTTTTTTTGTAAAATTTATATTGTTAGAACCTACTTGACGAGTTCTATCAAACAGAATCCATATTGAATGTGAAATTATTTGTAAAAGAAAATTAGGGGCGTAAATTGTCTGTTATAGAAGGTGTGAATTGTTTGTATAGGGGTGTGAATTGAATTGGTGTGCATATTTTGGGTGTGAACTTTCTATTAATGGGGGGTGTGAATTGTTTTATATATGAGTGTGAAGTGTATATAATATGGGGCACAAATTATTTGTATAGAGATATAAATTGTGTAAATAGGAGTTTAAGTTGTTGTAAATTGCCTGTTATAAAAAAAAGTGTGAATTGTTTATTATAAGGGGTATGAATTATGTATGAGAGGGGGTGTGAATTATTTATTATAGTAGAGTGTAAATTGTTGTATCTGGGTGTAAATTGTGTATGAGAAGGCATATGAATTGTTCCTTATAGAGGTGTAAATCCTTCATTTGAGGGGGTGAATTCTTTCACTTTGGGCAGTGTGAATTGTCCAAAGGGAGTGTGAATTATTCATTAAGGGATATAAAATAGCTTTTTTTTGACATGTACATAATTTGATTTCAAAATTGATCTTATTTGAAAGATCTTGCCGAATATATTTTAATAATATAAAAATTTTCAAATCAGATATGCACAACACCGCTATAATTGTTTAAAGTTTTAGCTATATATGAATTGTGCACCCCAATCTAACATTTGATCTGCATAGGATAATTTTCCTAATGTTAG
This sequence comes from Rhododendron ovatum, assembly GCA_019656835.1. Taxonomy (NCBI): domain Eukaryota; kingdom Viridiplantae; phylum Streptophyta; class Magnoliopsida; order Ericales; family Ericaceae; genus Rhododendron; species Rhododendron ovatum. The sequence goes on along the minus strand of CM033795.1, from coordinate 21,317,243 downwards.
TGCGTGTACGTTGGAAAAAAAGAGCTTGGAAAAAAAAGGTGCAATGTTGTGGAGAGGACTCTCTTTTTTAACCCAAAAAAAGGCCTCAAAGGCTTTCATTGAAATCCAAAAGAGCCCAAAGCCTAAACAAGAATCAAATCCGGAGCCCTAAGTTGGATAGAGATGTAATAGCCCTGATTGTTTTTGGTAGGTAAAAATTTCGTTAAATATTTAAATTTTATTTGAATTACTTATTTTTACTTTCAGTAATCCGTCGTAATTAGATTCTAGTCATTCGGGGCCAATCGAATTAGATTCCAACCTACTACTTGGAGGAACCGAGCAACCAAACTCATCTAATTACTAGATGAACCTTTTGCCTTTACCCATTGGTCAATAGATGTTAGGGTAATCTTTGTCCATTGGACATTAGGCCTCTCATTAAAATATTTTGATAGTATAAAGATATAGTATTTTAATGGTGTATATCCACATGTCCAAAATACATAAATGCATTGTTTATTAGGGATTCTTCCACCCTTCTATTATCCATTAGTTATTAATCACAAGGAAAATTATTACTCATTGGGTAATAGCCTTAATCTTTCAACAAAGTACAAGGCTTTGTTTTAATAATCAAGATTTGGATTCTTATGTACTTTTATGCATTAAAATATTATGGTATATCTAAATTCTAGATTTTCAAAGTACTTTATTGAATAAAATAGTACAAGTACTTTATTGTTATTTTAATGGGGAGAATCCTAGCCTATTATTTAATTGGGGTACTTGGTACCACTTCTATATTTAAATATTGGGCATTTGTACATGTATATCAAAACCCTAGATTTTTAGTACCCTTATTAGATGATTAGTACTAGTACTTTTATTATATTCTAATGGAAAAATCTTAGGCTATTGATTCTTAGTACCTAGGTGTATATAGGCATGTGTACATATATACAATATTATATATAGATATAGATTTCCTATAGTACAATATTTATTAGTTTAATGGAGACATGTGTTTAATTAGGATTCTTTAATGGTTATCAGATTTGGAAAAATCTAGTACTTGTACTTTTATATTATATAAGTGTACTTGTGAGAGAGAGAGAGAGAGAGAGAGAGAGAGAGAGTAGCCGAGAGAGAGAGGAGGGAAGAAAGAAAGAGATTTGGTTGTACCACCTTTGATCATCATGATCTTCTTACATCTTTCAAATCCATGGGTGTATCTTCCTTCCTAGCCAAAATCTATCTCCCCATTGTACTTCTATTATTGTTTAATACCAAATCTTGTACAATATATCTTACCTTCCATCAAATCTTTCAAAATCTTCCATAACCAAATCCTTGGTACAAATCTTAGCCATGCAAGCCTAGGGTTAGGCTTTGATCTTCCAAGATTGCATGACAAGTGTCAAAATTTGAGGTATGGAGAGAGAAGGGGGGGCTGGCCTTGAGAGAGGAGAGAGAGCCAAAGTTTTGGCTATAAATAGAGCCATTCCATGCCATTCAACTCACACATTTCCATTCTTCAACTTCTCTCTCTAGAAATCCTTTGTTCTTGCTTTGTTCTTCTTGTTCTTGAGTTCTTCTTGTGTTCTTCAAGAAATTCATCCAAAACCGCCGCTAGACCGCCACTCGACCACCCTCTCGATTCAAAAGTAGTAGTAGTAATAGCCAAGGTCAAGTTTCAAGAGAAATCTTTCTCTTTCGAAGCAACCGGAAGCTCTCGTAGGAAGTTACTCCGTCCGACCACCGATTACCGTCCGTAAGCCGTTACTACCGCCTAGAAGAACGGTAAGGAAATCCTTACTTACTTACTTACTCAAGTATAACGTTGTTGTTTTGAATTTCTAAGAAAGAACAGTTTTCGAAAGTTAAAACTTTACCATGTGAATCGAAGTATTCGTATTTTGATATTTCAAGGAGTATGAATTTGTATACATGAATTGATTGTGTTACTTGTGGTATATTATAGAGTTGGATGATCTTGTTAGAATGTTTCATGCTTATTTTTGTCCTACCACGGAGTCTTTGCATGTAAACGAGACACGAGAATCGAGAAAGTAGAAACATGGCACCTAGGGTGTGATTAATGAAAGGAAATGTATTCCGAGGAAGGAAATATTTTGAAACTACATTATGACCGATTTTGGTGGCATAATGTGAGTTGGGTGTGTGTGTTCCAATGGGAATCCGTAGCAGCGGAACCATTGTGAGGATGTGTGTGTTCCAATGAAAATCTGGAATAGTGGAACCATTGTGAGGTTGTGTGTATTCCAATGGAAATCCGGAATAGCAGAACCATTGTGAGGTTGTGTGTGTTCCAATGGGAATTCAGAATAGCGGAACCATTGTGAGGTTGTGTGCGTTCCCATGGGAACCCGGACCGGCGGAACCATGGTGAGGTATGGCTTGGTTATCCGCGGAGAGGAGCCAATGCAAGATTTTGTGTGCCAATGGGAACCCGCTGCAGCGGAATCATTGTGAGGATACTCGAGAACCCGGAACGGCGGAACCGAGGTTGGGTGTGTTAAACAAATGATTTTGAAAGATGGATTGGTATGTGAAAATGTTGACACGGTCTACGATGAGTCGCGTAGGAGAAACTCAGAAAATCTTGGATACCAACGATAGTTGATTAACGAATATGGATGTGTCGTTGTTAGCTGTGTATACATGTATCATGTGAAAATCGATGATTGTATAACCTGTTGTTTATAAGTTATGGGTTAGCGGGTATAGGATTGTTCTGCTGAGCTTTTGTAGCTCATAGTGTTACCTTTGGTGACCCTGACATATTATATCGGTGGCGACGCTGGTATAATGTATCAGACCTTGTAAATGTTCAAGACGAATAGTTCACCGTGGAAGCTTTTGGAGCAGAGGAGCTTGCTAAGATGGTAGAGCAGGTAGAGTAGTATTAGGAACCCTAGTTTCCTTCCTTATTGAATAAATGTACCCTTTACTTATGATGTATTTATTATGTAATAATGAGCCAGACTCTCTTTATTATGTAATAAATGCCTCATTAACAAACCCAAAAATTGGGGCGTTACAGCTTGGTATCAGAGCTTTAGGTTCAAAACCTCGGCCATGGGTAGAATGGGTAGAACCACGAGATAGCTTGACCGTTGCACCAACGTGAATTGAGTTTAAGTTTACCGTCCCAAATTGGGTGAAATTCTGACAAAAATAATCTTCGGATTGAAGCAAGGTGTGGAAATTGGCAGTACCACCGAGCTGGGAATTCCCGAACAATTGGATGATGACTTAAATCAAGGATCGAAAGTGGAACTTAGAATTCCGAGACTTCTTAGGTATTACCTTGTCTAAAGATGTTGCTAATTGAGGTTAAAACTTTTTCGTGTAGATGAAACATCTAGTCAATCTTCTAGCCGAAGCCTATCAACCCAGAAATACCATAGAAACCTTGACAACCCATAAATTGGAAGATCCCGACTTTGTGGCCGCTGTACTTGCAGAAAAGAGAGATTTTCAAAGAGTGCAGCAGAATACCCCTATTCCCGTCGAAAATGACCCTTGGTTCCCTTAGATGTTTCCTATCCTGTCTGCCTTCCATGAGTATTTCGGCGTCTTATCCCCGATGGAGAACTTTGAGGTTGGAGTTAAGGAGGAAGAAGTCGATGGTAATAAGGACCCCAATGAGGTGACTGAGGAAGAAAACCTTGCGGATGAAGGGAGTCTCGAGGAGGACGAGACCCCAAAGGATCTGTGAAGGCCAAGGATACTACTTAGGCGCACCAAGAATAAATCTAGCAACCGTTGTAATCCTTCGGGATGTAGGATGTTAAGGATTAGGATCGTTTTCAACTTGTGTTAGGAAAAATCTCGTGTCTCTACTTGTCTTGTAGTAGAATTCTATTCTTATGTTGTATGATGTTCTTATTTATGAAAAACCTGCTTTATTTTTAAAAGAGTACCGTTGCATACTATTTGTTAAACTACTTTTGACCCATAGAAGGAAGCGCCTTTTACAAAAGGGAAATCGATTCGGTAGACTAAACCTTCCCCTTCCGATTATTACTTGTAGATGGTGAGCCGACGCGGTGGACTAGGACACAATAACAGAGAACCCTCTAACGCGAACCCCGACCTAGCCCAAATCATGCAAGGGTTCATGGTTTCTTTGAATGCCAACCGCCAAAACCAAAACCACGATGATAGACCCATGACCCGAACCCGAGCGATGAACGAATTCTGCAAACGCCGACCTCCTACCTTTCACGGAGACACCAACCCTGTTGTAGCTGAGATGTGGCTGAATGAGGTCAAGATGATCCTCAGAACCCTCGGAATTACCCAGAATGGAGATCGTGTGGCTCTTGCCACCTACCAGCTGAAGGGAGAAGCCTGATATTGGTGGGATCTTATGGAGGCAACCCACGCCGTAGCCACCATGACCTTTACTGAGTTCGAGACCCTATTTCTCGACAAGTATTTTCCCACGCCTATTCGCCTAGCCAAGGAACAAGAGTTCCTGAACTTGAAGCAAGGGACCATGATCGTTACCCAGTACGCGGCCAAATTTAAGGAATTATCCCGTTACGCCCCAACCGCGATAGCAACTGAAGACAAGAAGGCCAGAAGGTTGGAGTGGGGGCTGACTACTGCTTGCAAGGCTGTGGTAGCTCAGGCTTTCACCACCTATACTGGTGTGGTAAAGTGTGCGCTCCGGCTAGAGAGCGAGGAGGCAGACTTTAAAACCCGCTGGAGGAAGGCGACCGGCAGCACCGGTGGACCAATCCGCACCCAAACCCTCAGCGACAATCGTGGACCCTATTCCATCGAATCTTCTAACCCGTCTCAAGGCAACCAACCCTGGAGAACTGCTAACCCTAAAAGTGGCGATCCACAGAGAGGCGGCCAGAACATAGCGACAATTAGGTGTTACAACTGTCAGGCTATGGGTCATATTAGGCGCAACTGCCCGCAGCCTCAAAAAAGGAGGGATGGGAACCTTTGGAATCAGGAAGACCAACAACCTAGACAGGCCAGTTTTGTGAAGCAAAACCCTGGAGGTCCATCGCAACAGCAGAATGGGCAGAATAAGGGAAATCAGCCCTGGGAACTCAGCAGAGTGCTGGAGGGCGTATCTTTGCGCTGTAGACTGAGGAACAGGAGTAGGATCCCTTTGTGATCCAAGGTACGCCACTATAATACCTGCGTACGAGCCTTGTTTGACTCTAGAGCATCACATTCCCTTATATTTACTGCCTGCGTAGCAGCACTAGCACTAGAAACAGGACCCTTAAGTGCGTGTTTAAAGATAACATCACCATTTGGGGGGAGAATAGCTGTTAGTCTAGTGTGTAGAGAGTGCGAACTCAAGGTAGCTAACTTGCGCCTAACTCACGATCTTAGAGTGATCAACATGGCGGATTTCGACGTAATCCCAGGGATGGACTGGCTATCAGCACGTCGAGTAGTCATAGACTGCCATCAGAAGATAGTGACAGCTTATACCCTAGGAAGGACTCGTTTCCTTTTAAGGGGGATAGATAGAAACGACGAGTTCGACGACGAGATCTAGGTAGCAAAACCAACAGTTTGGATGGCTAGCTAGCCTCCAATTGGAAGAAGCCAATAGAATGGAAGTGGGAATGCCACACATCGTTTGTAAGAACGCCGATGTTTTCCCTAAAGAGCTTCCTGGCTTACCACCCCTAGGAGAGATAGACTTCTCCATAGAATCCAACTGGGGATGGGACCAATCTCTATGGCGCCATACTAGATGGCCCTGCTGAACTCAAGGAGTTCAAGACCCAATCGAAGGAGCTGATGTACAAAGGATTTACTAGGCCGAGTACGTCACCATGGGAAGCATCGACATTGTTCGAGAAGAAGAAAGAAGGCACGCTTCGACTGTGAGAGGTTAGGAAGGTTTATCTTTCCGTGACTGCAAAGGTTCCTTCAGTGCTTTTGCGAATACTAAAAAGTATCGTAGGGCGTACCTGCTGATGTTCGATGGAGAACTTATGCTTTACGATGTTGGAAATGATTTTGTTCAAGTTGATCCATTGTTTGGAAATGGATTTAATATCTTGAAGTAGGAAAGGATCGTGCTAAGGAAACATCTGTAGGATATGAGTCTGCATGATGATTTGGTAGAAATTTTGCATTTGGCATAGGTATTTACGGTGGAGACCTTACCAAAGGCATACAACGAGGTAAGCTGTTCGACAGTAGAAGCAACTTCAACCCCATCTCGTTAAGCAAGTGAAGAGGCTTAATTCGATTGATGGTGACCTACTTCTAATTTTAAGGGGGATAGTCGATGATTCCGAGATCGGTATAGTGACCTAGTCTAATCTGTAGTCACGCGCCAATTTCGGGGACGAAATTATTTTAATGGGGATAGATTGTAACAGTCCTGATTTTTTTTGGTAGGTAAAAATTTCGTTAAATATTTGAATTTTATTTGAATTACTTATTTTTACTTTCAGTAATCCGTCGTAATTAGATTCTAGTCTTTCGGGGCCAATCGAATTAGATTCCAACCGACTACTTAGAGGAACCGAGCAACCAAACTCACCTAGTTACTAGATGAACCTTTTGCCTTTACCCATTGGTCAATAGATGTTAGGGTAATCTTTATCCATTGGACATTAGGCCTCTCATTAAAATATTTTGATAGTACAAAGATATAGTATTTTAATGATGTATATCCACATGTCCAAAATACATATATGCATTGTTTATTAGGGATTCTCCCACCCTTCTATTATCCATTGGTTATTAATCACAAGAAAAATTATTACCCATTGGGTAATAGCCTTAATCTTCCAACAAAGTACAAGGCTTTGTTTTAATAATCAAGATTTGGATTTTCATGTACTTTTATGCATCAAAATATTGGGGTATATCTAAACTCTAGATTTCCAAAGTACTTTATTGAATAAAATAGTATAAGTACTTTATTGTTATTTTAATGGGGAGAATCCTAGCCTATTATTTAATTGGGGTACTTGGTACCACTTCTATATTTAAATATTGGGCATTTGTACATGTATATCAAAACCCTAGATTTTTAGTACCCTTATTAGATGATTAGTACTAGTACTTTTATTATATTCTAATGGGAAAATCTTAGGCTATTGATTCTTAGTATCTAGGTGTATATAGGCATGTGTACATATATACAATATTACATATAGATATAGATTTCCTAGAGTACAATATTTATTAGTTTAATGGAGACATGTGCTTAATTAGGATTCTTTAATGATTATTAGATTTGGAAAAATCTAGTACTTGTACTATATTATATAAGTGTACTTGAGAGAGAGAGAGAGAGAGAGAGAGAGAGAGAGAGAGAGAGAGTAGCCGAGAGAGAGAGGAAGGAAGAAAGAAAGAGATTTGGTTGTACCACCTTTGATCACCATGATCTTCTTACATCTTTCAAATCCATGGGTGTATCTTCATTTCTAACCAAAACCTATCTCCCCATTGTACTTCTATTATTGTTTAATACCAAATCTTGTACAATATATCTTACCCTCCATCAAATCTTTCAAAATCTTCCATAACCAAATCCTCGATACAAATCTTAGCCATGCAAGCCTAGGGTTAGGCTTTGATCTTCCAAGATTGCATGACAAGTGTCAAAATTTGAGGTATGGAGAGAGAAGGGGGGGCCGGCCTTGAGAGAGGAGAGAGAGCCAAAGTTTTGGCTATAAATAGAGCCATTCCATGCCATTCAACTCACACCTTTCCATTCTTCAACTTCTCTCTCTAGAAATCCTTTGTTCTTGCTTTGTTCTTTTTGTTCTTGAGTTCTTCTTGTGTTCTTCAAGAAACTCATCCAAAGCCGCCGCTAGACCGCCACTCGATCCAAAAGTAGTAGTAGTAATAGCCAAGGTCAAGTTTCGAGAGAAACCTTTCTCTTTTGAAGCTACCGGAAGCTTCCGTAGGAAGTTACTCCGTCCGACCACCAATTACCGTCCGTAAGTCGTTACTACCGCCTAGAAGAACGGTAAGAAAATCCTTACTGACTTACTTACTTACTCAAGTATAACATTGTTGTTTTGAATTTCTAAGAAAGAACGATTTTCGAAAGTTAAAACGTTACCATGTGAATCGATGTATTCGTATTTTGATATTTCAAGGAGTATGAGTTTGTATACATGAATTGATTGTGTTACTTGTGGTATATTATAGAGTTGGATGATCTTGTTAGAAATGTTTCATGCTTATTTTTGTCCTACCGGAGAGTCTTTGCATGTAAACGAGACACGAGAACTAAGAAAGTAGAAACATGGCACCTAGGGTGTGATTAATGAAAGGAAATATTTTTCGAGGAAGGAAATATTTTGAAACTACATTATGACCGATTTTGGTGGCATAATGTGAGTTGGGTGTGTGTGTTCCAATGGGAATCCGCAGCAGCGGAACCATTGTGAGGATGTGTGTGTTCCAATGGAAATCCTTAACAGCGGAACCATTGTGAGGATGTGTGTGTTCCAATGGAAATCCGGAATAGCGGAACCGTTGTGAGGTTATGTGTGTTCCAATGGGAATCCGGAATAGCGGAACCATTGTGAGGTTGTGTGTGTTCCATCGGGAATCCGAAATAGCGGAACCATTGTGAGGTTGTGTGCGTTCCCATGGAAACCCAGACCGACAGAACCATGGCGAGGTATGGCTTGGTTATCCGCGGAGAGGAGCCAATACAAGATTTTGTGTGCCAATGGGAACCCGGTGTGGCGGAATCATTGTGAGGATACTTGGGAACCCGGAACGGCGGAACCGAGGTTGGGTGTGTTAAACAAATGATTTTGAAAGATGGATTGGTATGTGAAAATGTTGACACGGTCTACGATGAGTCGCGTAGGAGAAACTTAGAAAATCTTGGACACCAACGATAGTTGATTAACGAATATGGATGTATCATTGTTAGCTATGTATACATGTATCATGTGAAAATCGATGATTGTATAACCTGTTGTTTATAAGTTATGAGTTAGCGGGTATAGGATTGTTCTGTTGAGCTTTTGTAGCTCATGGTGTTTCCTTTGGTGATCCTGACATATTATATCGGTGGCAACGCTGGTATAATGTGTCAGACCTTGTAGATGTTCAAAACGAATAGTTCACCGTGAAAGCTTTTGGAGCAGAGGAGCTTGCTAGGATGGTAGAGCATGCAGAGTAGTATTAGGAACCCTAGTTTCCTTCCTTGTTGAATAAATGTACCCTTTACTTATGATGTATTTATGATGTAATAATGAGCCAGACTCTCTTTGTTATGTAATAAATGCCTCATTAACGTACCCAAAAATCGGGGCGTTACAAGAGACCTCAACATCGGATTATCTATGGGGACCGGGTAGACAGCCACTGAGTAAAGAAACATGCAAAGATTAGTTTGCGCAGGGACAACCAAATATCACTATACCAAAGCAAAACTTGTCAAAACAATAAAATAAACTAAAATACGCTCAGGATCAATTAAAAAAACTAAAATACACCCCTCTAGAGCCACCAATCAATCGCCACCAACAAGTGCAATCTTCAAATCTCGTTGACGGACTCCGAAGTTTTCTGACGAAGGCAAAAGGCACAGATTTGTAGATGTGAGAGGAGAAGGGTGGAGGCTTTAGATTAATAGGCAGTGGACTGGTAGGTGGTGAGAGGCATTCCATGGCTGCGGTGGAGTGGTCGATTGCTAGAGGAAGACCGATTAGGTGGTGTGGCGGTGCGAGTATTTGGGGCAAAATGAGGCGGCTATGGTGTGGTAGGTGAAATGTGGCAATGAGGCAGTGGGTACGGCTGCATCTGGATCTCGGATAGGTGATGAAGGTGGCGGATTTAGGATAGGCGATGATAACAGTGGGTCTAGGGTAGGTGGTGGTGGCAGCATGTTTGGGTAGCGGCGGGTCTAGGTAAGGTGATGATGGCGGCAGATCTAGGTTAGGTGGTGGCGTGTCTGGGTAAGGTGGTAGTGATGAAAGAGAGATTGAACAGAGAAAGAATAGAACCTAACTAGTAAGAGGAGAAAACCTCACTGAGAGGGGGGAGACTCAAAGATCCTAACTCCCCCCTCTTTTGCCGTCCCCAAAACCCTAAGAGCAAGTTTATCAACTTCTCTACGTGTTGCTTTTAAGGTAAAATGGAGAACTTCAACAAAAAAATTCTCTTACATCAGAAAAGCAATACCTGAAGCTAAACTATATTTTGCTACAGTTCCTATGTAAATTTACCTATCAACTATTCACAAGCTTTCTATTTTTTTATTATTGCTTTCTCTTTCGCTCTCTCACACACACTTCACAAATCAAATCTTGAAGTATGGAAAGAAAAAAATAGTATTATTTTATGAAGTGATAGTCAAAATAGATAAGGTTAGTGTAGTGTTGAAAGATATATGAGTAGATAAAATATAAAATTTACACTGTTCATTAGCATTTTTACCTATTTTTACCTATTAGTTGGTGTACTTGCTTAAGAGCATCCGCATTAGACTCAGCAAATTTTGGACCAAATTACATCTAAAAAGTCACTTTTCTATTTTAACTACTCATTTTCTAAAGAGTACACTGCATCAGACTCTCTATTCTAATTTTATTTTATTAAACTACTCTTTCTTTATACTTATAATTTTTTATTTAAATGTTATTTTTTTAATTTTTAATCATTATTTACAAACAACTGTTCACAAGCAATCGTAAAAAAATTAAATACTTCAATTTTCAATCCGTTTGAAATCGTGCGAAAATTTTATTTTTTTGATCATATTACTCTAAAGAGTCATAATTAATTTTTATCTCTAAGGCTCTCATAATTAAGTATATGCTTTTTATTTGGGACCCTATAGAGCAGAAACTTGATTATGAGAGCTCTAGAGACAAATATATAAATAGCTAAAAAAATTTAAGTATTTCAATTTTTAATTCGTTTGAACCGGAGCGAAGATGTTATTTTTTTGATCATTTTATCCTAAAAAATTATAATTAATATTTATTTTTAGGACTCTCATAATCAAGTTTTTACTTTCTATGGTCCCATAATTATTTTAACGGAGAATGATACTCCCACCGAAGGGAGTTCCACCGCGCCGCCCACCGCACCGCCGCCGGGCCCACTCCGGCCACCAGACGTCCGATCTGAACCGTCCAAAAATTTTAAAAAAAAAAACCGAGTGGGCTCACGCGAGAATTAACGGCATCCGATGTGTGTAAGTGCTCGATCCGAACTTCAAAAAATAAGATGATCCGAGCCATTAAAAATGGAAATTCCGAGCCATTAAAAATGGAAGTTTGGATCGAGCACTTACACACGTCGGATGCCGTTAATTCTCGCGTGAGTCCACTCGGTTTTTTTTTTAAAATTTTTTGGACGGTTCGGATCGGACGTCTGGTGGCCGGAGTGGGCCCGGCGGCGGTGCGGTGGGCGGCGCGGTGGAACTCCCTTCGGTGGGAGTATCATTCTCCTATTTTAACCAAGGCTCCTGTAATCATTTTAAATAGTAAAATATTACACAATTCCATGAACAGTGCCTCGCTCCATTAAAAGAGGCACTGTCGTAAAACTAAACTTTTGTAAACTAATGAGGAAGCAATTGAGGCTGATGCAGGGGATAAAATTGGGTTTCACTCTTTATTTATAGCATTGAAAAAGAAGTAGAGAGTGAGGTGTAGATGCTCTAATGCAGGAGAGGTTGTAGAGAGAGAAGAGAACAAGAGAGACATAGGGAGCAGGTACTTGGTTGAGGAGAGGACTTGGATGGGTATAATGTAACGATCGGTTTCCAAGCTGAAAATTTACAAATGCAATTGGCTCAATTCTTAGTGTCAATGTTTGGGCTGGTAGGGCTGTTGCATGGTCAATCATAGACTTCTAGCTTTGGTAATTCTACAGCGCCCCTTAAGAAAAACACACCACGTGCACTGAAAGTCAACATCATAAAGCTCTTCAAATCGAGAAATTATTCGTTGCCCCAAGGGCAACACCAGGTGGTGCCTCCCACCTTAAATCCACTTACACACGTTTTTTTCTTTCTTCCTAATCCACTAGACACAGCCTTTTCTCTAAAATTAAGTATTTCAAATTTCAATCAGTTTGAATAGGTGAAATTTTTTTATTTTTTTTATCATTTAATTCTAAAATGTCATAATTAAATTTTGGCTATAGGGCTCTCATTGATAAGCTCTAAGAAAGTCGTAGAAGCAAATATTTCTTAGGACTAACCAACGAGAGCCCTAGAGTCAAAATTTAATTATGACCATTTAGGATAAAATGATCAGAAAACTAAAATCTTTCTATCGATTAAAACGGATTGAAATTTGGAGCACTTAATTTTTTAACCATATTTTTTAATATATAAACTGAAGGTTGAAAAATTAAGTGTTCCAAATTTCAATCCGTTTGAATGGGTGAGAAGATTTTATTTATCTGATCATTTAATTCTAAAGGGTTATAATTAAATTTTGACTCTAGGGCTCTCGTTGATTAGCCTTAAGCAAGTCGTATAATCAAATATCTCTTAGGATTAACCAACGAGAGCCCTAGAGTCAAAATTTAATTGTGACCCTTTAGAATTAAATGATCAGATAAATAAAATCTTCTCACTCATTCAAACGGATTGAAATTTAAAACACTTAAAACCTTCAGTCTGTATATTAAAAAATATGGTTAAAAAATTAAGTGCTCCAAATTTCAATCCGTTTGAACCGATAGAAAGATTTTAGTTTTCTGATCATTTTATCCTAAATGGTCATAATTAAATTTTGACTCTAGGGCTCTTGTTGGTTAGTCCTAAGAGATATTTGATTCTACGCCTTTCTTAGGCTAATCAACGAGAGCCCTATAGTCAAAATTTAATTATGACCCTTTAGAATTAAATGATAAAAAAATAAAATCTTCTCACTCATTCAAACGGATTGAAATTTGAAATACTTAATTTTAGAGAAAAAGCTGTGTCTAGTGAAATAGGAGGAAAGAAGAAAACGTGTGTAAGTGAATTTAAGGTGGAAGGCACCACCTGGTGTTGCCCTTGGGGCAACGAATAATTTCTCCTTCAAATCCTTTATACTGAAAAATCAGTGTACCGCTATATCTGTATATTTTGGGTACCGCTAGATCTATATATTTTGGGTCATTAGATTGTGAGAAAAAAATTCGGGATTTTAAATTTTTTATGCGATCCAAAGGTCAAAAATGCACTGATGTAGAGGAATTTCACATAAATTAAAAAATTAAAAATAACCAACTTTAACTAATCACGATACTTGCATTAAAGGAGAACAAGAAGTAAATTTCAAAATCAATTATACTAATATTTACCATTTTCTTTACAAAATTAAAAAGCACCAACAACTATGACATGAGTATGAATACAAATTGTAGTAGAAGACTAGAACTAAAATAAGAGGCATAACATTGTGTCGTATTGCATTCAAGTCGTGTCATTAAGGTTGATGGATCAATATAGACAATTAAACATTTATTTGTATCCTTCTCGAGTTATGTGAATTCATCCCATATTGGCTCTGTCTGATTTTGGTATTGTCAGGTTGTCAGGTTATGTCCAATAGTAGCCGACCCAAATCTATTACTTTCACATTGTGTTCGAATCTTATTAATAGATAGTAGATCGTGTCCGAAATTTCCATCCTATCATGGTTAGGGAGGTTTCAGCAAGTTAACTTGTGGCTGAAGGTGCGGTTGGGATGCGCAAAAAAAGAAGGAAAGAAGGTGCGGCTGGTGGGGTCAAACTCAACCCTAATATTGAATTGGTATTCCTCGTGTTCCCCTCGGGCCAAGTGGTTGGCCAGAATTAGGCCAACTTATTGACAAAAAAATGTTACTACGTAATGTATTTAATAAAATATTAAAAGGTCTTTATTGGATGAATTAAGGATTGGACATCCAATCTAGCAAAAGCCCTCCACCAAACTTCCAAATCCCCTAAACCCAGCGGAACCCACAAAAAGAAGAAGAAGAAGAAGAAACCCAACTAAACAAATGCCCTTCTTCACGTCCCTATCTGACCGGGGAGGAGGCACCCCTCCGTGAAGGAAAAAATTCAGTGTCCTTGCCGCACCGGCACACATCTTATACTTGATGTCCTTTTTTCGTCGCACATTTAGTGTAAGAGTATTCACAATGAAATACTAAAACCATAAGGTTGCTAAAGTTAGCAATGTTCTTTTAAAAAAGTGCTCACAGTAACATAACCAAACTTAATAATCTCTTAGCAACTCATAATATTTTGGCCATCGAATAATCAAAATTAGCAACATTTTGCCAAAACCTTCTCTCTCTCTCTCTCAACAATGTTTCTAAGAAAAATATTTTTAAAAGAAGTTTTTTTTTTTTTGCAAAAACAGTTAAACTGTTTTTCAAAAATTGTTTTTTTATTAAAAACTAATTTTTTAAATTGTCGTTTATTTTTCAAAAACTGTTATTTAAAAAAAACTGTCTTTTTTCAAAAACTATTTTTAAAACTTTTTCAGAAAAGTGTTTTTTCAGAATAAAAGTTTTCAATTTTTTTTTCTATTTCTAATAACATGTTTTTATTAGTTTGAAAACTATTTAAAAAAATTATTTTATATGGTGACAATTTTTAGATTTTTACAAGTTGAAAATATGATGTGGCAAGTTTTGATTATTCAATGTTGATTATGCCATTGTGGGTATCTACATTGCTAACTTTGGCAACTCTTTAAATGGATAATTAAAAGGTGATGTGACAATTTTTGATTATCCAATTTTGATTAGAGAAAATGACGGCCAATGACGTGTTTGATAATTAGTACCCTCCAAGGACATTTTCTGTATTAACAAATATTCTCAACATGTCCTTGGCAGATATTAATTATCAAAATACGTCATGAGCCATCATTTTCCCTTTTGATTAATCCACTGTAGATGCTCTAAGGCCTAAGATAAGTGTATAGTCCCCACATGTGGCTATGTCCCAAGGACACTGCATAATCTCTCTCTCTCTCTCTCTCTCTCTCTCTCTCTAATTCTGTAGTGATTAGATTTTTTGCGGATCCATTTTATAGTATTAAAAATATCAAAACCCTTTAACTTGTAACATATTTAGAGAAAGATCATTCACTAAAAAACTTAACTTGATCGAACTTTTATACTTCTGTTTTGGCTAAATAATCTACTTGTTTTTTTTTTATTCAAGTTTTTTTTGCATTTGTTAATTTTGCGACAAATTTTTGTGAATTATTGATTCGTCTCGACAAGAGGAATTAAAAAAGAAATTTTTTTTATTCAAACTCAAAATTTTTGAATAATATTGAAAAATCCAACTTTTTGGCTGATTTTTGTGCTTGTTGAGTTAACCCAAAAACATTCTCATATGTTGAAGAGAAAATAGATGGTCAAAACCCATTGAATGAGAGCCTCGTTTCCTACCTCTACTAAAGAAGAACCAGTTTGGCAATTCCATCGCTTGCCAATTTTTGGGTTATTTGGACAATTTTGCCCTTTAATTGAAAGACATGTAGTGTTAATCAGTTGGATAATTTTGTCATTTCGTATTTCCTAAGTCTGGATACGTGGCTTTACAGCCTTTACCAAGACTAGGAGTACGTGGCTTTACAGCCTTGGTAACAGGAGTACGTGGCTTTACAGCCTTTACCAAGACCAGGAGGGAGAAATCCCCTTCAACTTTACTCTTTTTCCCTTCTCTCCCTCACCGATTTTTATCCCATCCCACCGATTTATCCACCCCCCTCCACGCCATTATTTCTTCTTCTTTTTCCCCCAGCGCCGCCCCCCCCCCCCGCTCTCTCTCTCTCTCTCTCAGAGGAATGAAATCATCAACGCCATCATGCCGGTGCTCCTTGAGTCGGAGAAGATCAGGAACGTTGTTTTCGAGAGATTTTGGGAATGGAAATAGCAGATCTCAGCTTTGGCAAGATTGTCGTTGTTCTGGCCTCTGTTCTTCTCCTTTACTCCCGCATAGCATCACGCTCTCGCACACCACACCATCCACCCCAGCTTCTTACCAAAATTATTTCACGGCATCAGCGGTCGACGGAGAGGGTAGGTCCAGTTACTGTGGCTTCGACAAATATCGTCGTCTAAAATCGTAAACGTCGCTCGCTAGGTAAGTTCTTACTCGGTGTGGGTTTCGATTGGCTGATTGTTGGGTTTAGTAGTAATTTGTGAGAGTGGGTTTCGATTTGTGAGAACCCGACTTACAGAAATTGCATAAGGTATACAGATTTTCTGTGGGTGTTAATCCTTTCTGGTTGTCGATCTAGGGTTTTGTTTGAATTTTGTTTCTATATATCTGATTTGCCCGCTTTGCATGCGTTTGTTAGTGCTAATTTCTCTGGGTATCTGGTTGTCGATCTAGGGTTTTGTTTGAATTTTGTTTCTATATATCTGATTTGCCCGCTTTGCATGCATTTGTTAGTGCTAATTTCTCTGGGTATTCGGATTGTGATTGTTGGTGTTGATTTTGCAGAGAGGTAAAGTTGGTTCTATGGTTGGTGAGGGGGGTCAGAAGCGGAGAAGAGAATTGAAGGAACGAATTTGGATTGTCAAATCTTGATTTGCTTCTCTTGGTAAGATGTTACGTACTCTACCTGCCAGTTTGATAGTAGATTGTGTTCCAATTCTTCGTTTCAGTGGTTTAATTTTTTAGGATCTATAATTAAACCATCATAACTTGGGTTAAGATATTATGTAGTTAGATTTGGTGGAAATAGCTAGAACTTAACTTGAAAGTGCAAAAACTATGGGTTTTCATGAATTAACAGGTTTTTGTGTTCCACCTTAATATATTTTTACTTTCTATGTAATAATAGTTGTTTAGATGTCAAAAATTATGTCTAGAAGACAAAAAAAATCATGCTCTACAGTTGTAGGGTGTCCTGATGATATATATTTTTTGCATTAGACATTAGACAGCAATAACATTTCAGTTTGATGATTGCCTTCATGAATTCTTGTAAATATTTGTTACCTTTTCCGTTCAATATGTTAAGCAAAGGAGTTGGACAACTTTCTGCATGATTTGAGTAACAACGCAAATGAGTATTAGTAGTATTGGAGGATATGAATTATTCTTTTTCCAAATTGCTCTCTTATTTGATTCAGTGTTCCCCCTAAATACTACTTGGGGTGGTTCGTTTTTGTGTCCCCAAGGACTTTGGTATTTTCTTACTCTCTGTTTATTCAGTTTTCCATTCTCCTCTTAAATACTGATGACTTTGAGAGTTGAATTGTTGTTTCACATTGCTAATCAAGTTTTAGTAATAGCCATTTCAGTAGTTTGATTGCCACCCAATGGCCACATCAAACCTATGATCGTTGAATTGTGAATTTGTGATTTCACATTGCTTATTGAGGAAAAAGGAAAATGTGTTACCCTTTCACTCTCTATCTGACAGTTTCTACTTTCTTAGTTCAATGTATGGAATGGTTGAAGTAGGTCAAGAGTGATTGTTTTTTTTTTTGTTGAATTATGGGCCTACATCTATTGGGTGCTTAATGGATGGTTCGGATTGACTAGCACCTTTCGCTCGAGGGCTGAGATTGAGAGCAAGAAAAAGCAAGGAATGAGATAAACTTCAAACCTCTAATTTTTCCCGCCCATGACACTACACATGGCATTTCCACTTCCAGTGGAAGACTCACCCACGTTCGCCACTCATCTCTCTCTCTCTCACTCACCCACACACCCACACACACGGCAGTTTAACTGCTTCCCACACCCCTGCTCCTGAACCAAAACAAGCTCGAATTGACACTCCCCCTCTCACCTGAATCCCAGAATCTCTCACAAATAAGAAGGAAAAGAAAAAAGCCCGAATGGAAAATGAATCTGCCACCATGGAATTGTAGTTTGTCTCAATTGATAGAGGTACCCGATTCTGGGTTGAGTTCCATTTGATGGTCGAGTTCTTTGAGAAGGGCAACTCATATTGAAGGTACTAACAGCACTTGTGTTGATTGCCCTTTACTGACTATTCTTTTATATGCATGAGGTTTGTTTTTGAGTGCTTCCTAGAATGACACTACCTTGCCATCTGTAAATACCATGTGCAATATAAAATATGCATGTAATCAGCTAAACTTTATGCTACTTTCTATAATATCTGAAACTCAAAATTTTTTTGCTTAGAGGAAACTGTAAGAGCCAGAAACTTCATAATAAATGAGAGTTCTCTGGTCCTTTTGAAAGATGAGGACACTTTAAAGTTAAGAATTGCTTTTTTCATGAAAAAACAAATGACACTCTGGGGGTTAAACCTGCTCATTGTTTCCTGGCAACATCTTGGGTAGTTGGTTTTGGTTAGTTGGGGGTATCTTGGATGGCTGTTGTTGTGTCTCGTATCCTTTAGGGTGGTGTTTGCAGCCATTAGACAGTCTTAGTACCAGTGGGGTGCATCTGTTTCTCTGCTGCTACTTCTACACTTTATTGCTCACTACTGCATATGACGGATCTTATTGCAACCAATTTTTCCAACACAAAGTTAATGCTAAAAATATTTTGAAGTTGCAGGTATATTCTGCTGTCACTATATGCTACAGCATTGTTTGGAGTAAACTACACCGCTGATTGGAAAAATGCTGATCATGATTTTGCTATTTTGCTATCCTTTCATGCTATTAGGTAAAATCTACTACCATCACATGGATGGCATGGCTGCTACATTACCATGACCATGTTACAGTGAAGAATTGCATTATGCTTGAAGGATTGGATTTTGCTGATAGTCTTACCAAGGCATTCCTTACCTGACTAAACTACGCCACTAATTGGAAAATCTGAATGCTGAACCACTATGCTGCTAGCATACCATATTAGCCTCTTTCAGTTTGATGATTGGCTTCATGAATTCTTGTAAAAATTTGTTGCCCCTATTTGGTTTTTGCCATTAATGATGTTATCTGTGTGAATGTTATCCTTAGGTTTACAATACGTGCTTTCCCAAATTGGTCTTTTCAACGGGCATTGCGGACGTGCCTTGCACGTCGCGATGTACCTAGTTCATAATAAGGCATCATCCCCTCCTAGGCCACGCTTTATATGGAAAAGGACGTCAAGAATTGAAGTCCAAAAGGGAATTTCTTTTCTTTTGTAAAAAAGAACTCCAGAAGGTTTTTTGAACTCCAAATAGACTGACCAAAAATCATAAAAACTAATTTCCCAGTTAGTCCACGCTACTACACAAATAGTATCTCATTAATTATTGGAAAACTAATTTCTCCAATCTCCCATGAAAATTAGATCCTCAGAGCCACAACTATGAATCAGAGCAAAAAAAGTACCCAACAAAAATGAATCAGAGCAAAAATATAGAATTCAAATTGGGAAGGAGCTGCCTTTAAAAGTTACGTTAAAAGATTTTTTGAGTCGTACCTTAAATACTTTGAAATAATATGAGAAGGTTGTACTAACTACTAAGCATATGGTACAACAGTACAAATCTTTTATACACTACAAATTTTAAAGTTATTAATTTTGGCAAAATAATCCAAATGGATTACTTTTTTGTCCTTATTCAAATTTTTTCGCATTTTATTAGTTTTGTGTCAATTTTTTATTGGCTTATTTTTGTCTGCATTGAAAAAATTGGATTTCTATTGTAATTGTTTACTTTTTAGATTCCTCTCGTTACGATGAAGCAATAATCCATAAAAATCGACGCAAAACTAACAAATGCAAAACAAAAAAAATTTGAACATGGACAAAAAAATAATTCATTTGGATTATTTAGCCAAAATAGGCCTGAAAATTGCTTTGACATTATCAAACCACCGTAATCTTTTTTATGATAATCAGGTATTCGGAATAGCTTACGTTCATATCAACTAATTTTGGAAACCATAAACCCACATCCGCTAGCAATGGCAGATCCAGGACATAGATGGGTCACCTCTCGAGTACAAAACTGGCCCAGAGATTTCAAGTACAAATATGGGCTCTCGATAATGTTTTACAATAATTAAAAATTATAAAATCATTCAAATAAAATTAAACCTTTGTAGTAACATTGTTAAGTTTGAATTAAGATCATGTAATGGACAACAATAAAAAAATAAACTTGCTAAGAATTCAATGAAAAATATATGGCATGCTATAATTACACATAATCGATTTTCAAAAGGTAAAAAAAGTAAATAAGTTTTAAGTTGCAGGAAGAAAAAAAAAATGAAACTATATCAAACATAGTAGGACATATTGTGTATATATATTTGCGCAAGAAATCTTTGAGAAATTATGGAGAAAAGAACTTTTAGAGTATTAAAAATGAAGTAAAGAGGAAATCTTTGAAAAATTTCGGAAAGAAGAACCGTTAGAGGCTTAACAGAAAAAGGAACAAAAAAATTTGCTACAAGTTTTGAACGTGCGTCCTTTGCCTTATATGCATAAGTTCTTGCCACTAAACCATTAGTCATAGTCGTTTTCAATAGCAATACAAACATATTTATTATTTATTATGAAGTCAGTTGGGACACATAGCCTAGCTGGTCTCACATTGAATCCGCCCCTGTCTGCTAGTGGGGACCATAAACTTCCGTAATCTTATAGGAGAATTGTTGAATTCTATGTACGAAATTAAAAAAAGTGTTTATGTGTTGATATAAAGCTAGGGCGCCGCTATTCGCAGCCCTCTATTTACTCCCGTAGCCCGTTAAAAATTTTCAATTATACTCGACAGTTAGTTACCGAAATTGAGATATATTTTCAGCGTCCAATTACCGAAATATAATATTTTTTTCAACAGATGTTTACCGAAAATGCATGTTCGGCAGTTGTTTACCGAAAGTTGAACATATTTTCGACATGTAGTTACTGAAATATAATCTTATTTTCAACAGCAATTTACCGAAATGTTATTTATGATTTTCAACAATCATTTACCGAAATGTAGTGGGCTACGGGAGTAAATAGAGGGCTGCGAATAGCGGCGCCCTAAAGCTAAAAGGGTGAGTGCAAACGCAAAGTTCATTTACTTTTTGGGTAAATTTCACTAACCTCCCTTGAGGTTTTTGACAAATGTACGGACCTCTCCTGAGGTTTTGATAATTGCACTTCCCTCCCCTTCTTTACAAACTATTAGCAAGATTCCCCCATTCTGTTAAGTTTACTCCAACACCATTTGTTTAGGCTAATAAATGACTGAAATACCCCTAGAAATTTAAGTGTTCTAAACAACTAAGTCTTGTCAGATAAAAAACAACAAATAAGTCTTGTTCTTATTTTTATTTTCAACTGGAGTTTTTAACATTAAAATAAAATTAGACTCTATAATTTTGGTTGTATGTGATTGAATTTGTGTAATCATTTGTATACCTAACTTTTTCCTTTTTTTTTGTAATGATTGCTTCATTCTCCCTAACTTTTTTTGTGTGTCTTTTTTGGGGTATTTTTGTTCCTTTTTTTTGTTAGATTCACACGATAATTTTTGAATTAATCATTTGCCTCGACGAGAGGGGTCTAAAAAATAAAATATGATGACCAAAAAATTCACTCAACAAAATGCACAAGATACTATATAATTTTGAGTAAAATATATATATGACCAAAGTGCAATTTTATTTCAATACTAACTCTATAATAGAATAAAACAAAAGAAAAGTAAATATTTAAGTAGAACAAGAAACATTAAGTGATATTTATATCATTTGTACAAGAAAAAATTCCATTATTTGTAGAACTACAAGTTATACAATAAATACAAACATTATATTACATATAACTAAAAGTCTAATTTTCTTTTATTGTTTAAAATCCAATTTTAAAAAAACATACTTAGTTTTTTAGAACACCCAAATATCTAGGGCTATTTCAGTCATTTATTATCTTAACTACCTGCGTTAGAGCAAACTTAACAGAATGGGAAAATCTTGCTAATAGTTTGGAAAGCAATGGAGGGTGGTGTAATTATCAGAACCTCAGGGGAGGTCTTTGCATTCATTAGAAACCTCAAGGAAGGTCAATGAAATTTACCCTTGCTTTTTTTGGCACTTTATTTTTTGCAAGTGGAGTAGAGTGCAGTTTGTGCCTCCCTTATACTTTCATGCACATGGGCATAGTTCGACTCCCATAAACACTGATCCCCCTCCTTGCCTTCTAAAATAGAGTAGATTAGGTTTAACAAATGGCTATCGAGAAAAGAGGCCAAAGGGTATTAATGAAAGAGAAAGGTTGATTTGGTGTGGGAAGAAATTGAAGGGAAGAGCTTCGTTAAGAAGATCAGAAGACCCATTTCAGGCACTGACAGAGTGTTATAAATTAGGCATTGTATAAAGCAAAAAGAAAATCATTTTTCAGTTGGGGACAGTAAATTCGTGGGAGACTGATATTGTAAAATATGGCTATTGATAATGCTACTTCCCAAATTTATAATACCACTCTTCGAGGGAGTGGCAAAATCAATTCTATACAGGGATTGATAATGCCAATCCCCAAATTGATAATCGCACTCCTATTTGAGAGTGACATTATAAATTTGGAGAGTGACATTATAAATTCCCTAGAATATAGAGAAACCCAAGAGAGGAAAGAGTGGGTGATCTGGTTTAGGAAGGGATAAAGTGGAGAGAGTTTCAATTGAGTAGAGAGAGAAGGCAAGAAGTACAGTGTGACCGTGTGATTCAAAAGGGTAAATATGTCTGGTTAACATATTAGTCGTGGCTCCAACAAATGGAGTTGTGGATTTGATAATAGCCTTAAATGTGTCTACATTCAGATAGAGAAGCAATAAAAAAAAGATATAAGTTTAATAAAAAAAGGGGTAAACTTCACTTATCTCCCCTGAGGTTTTTGACAAATACAGAAACATCTCTTCACATTTTTAATATTGCATTGACCTCCCTTTTGCTTTAGTTGTTGCTTGCAGATTTCCCCATGCCGTTGGAAGACCATTACTAAGTACAAAAATCGCTGACATCACCAACTAAGCCTATTATTTTTATACCCATTTTACCCTTTTAGAATGATGGTTTGAGATAAATGCCCTTCTAATCCTCAATCACAATTTCTTACAAAAGTTTTATACATATATAAATTTGGTTTTAAAATAAAAAACACACATATATTTGGTTAAAAATATGCATGTACAAATATATATTTTTTAATTTTAAAGCTTAATTGTTTTTTGAATTTTTTTAAGCAACAAACATTTGTAGGCATTAACACAAAGGAATTAGAGTCTCTTTCCTTCTTTATGATGCTCCAAAAAATTTTTTGGCCAAGAATAACAAAAAAAAATCTAGCATATATGACTTTAAATTAATGTAATTTTATTTTACAACCCCATATGGTGTATTTTTATACCAAAATAATGCTATTTATTTATTCTTTTGAGATGTTTTCGCTCCATATAAGTAAGTTTGGATGCTTTTCTCCGCACCTGTTGATTTATTTTTTTCTATTACCCATAAAATATGGGAACAAGCATGTCCCTGAAAAAAATTTCTTCAAAATTCTTGAATCAAATCAATGCAATTATTTGAAGTCCTTATTCAATTTGAGTTGGTTAAAAATGTATTATGGCTCTGTTTGTAAGATTCAACTAAGAGAAAACATCACCCATTCTTTTTTAGCGCCAATTTAGTTGCCACGGCTGAAGAAAATGAGACAATGAAGAAACACATTTTAGATGTGTTAAAAGCATCCACCTCAAAATTAATTGGCAATGAGAGGAGAGGCCGCCGAGGCTCATATGCTAGTTTTCGAGGTGTTAATTAATCGATGTGGGACAAATTCCAACACTCTTCTACACGTGTAGCCCCTGACTCACACGTGGAGAAGGTTAACAAAGAATTCAAAACATATGGATCGCAACGAAACAAAATGCAATTATGACACATATAAAGGGGAAAAGCCTATGAAAACCTAACTCTAATACCATATTAAAATATCCACCTCAAAATCAATTTGCAATGAGTGGAGAGGCCGCCCAGGCTCATATACTAGTTTTCGAGGTGTTAATTAACCGATGTAAGACAAATTCCAACAAGATAAAAATAAAAACACTCGTGCATAACTTTTTAATTTGCACTAATATAATATGTTGTTTAAGTTATTAAATCTTAAAAATATCAATTTATTCTCTCAAAAATTAATCACGTGTGGGTCTAATTTTAAGAGTTGATAATATATTAGTTTAATATTCAATTAATTTTCTTGACTTGCTAGTGAATAAAAAAATAAAAAGTGTAAAAAATTACAAAAGAATATACTTTTTTTTTTCAGGAGAGGTATCTTATTATTATAAACCTCAAGGGAGGTCATTGAAGGGGGAAAATGTAAATTAACAGTTTTCTTTAACTGACGTTACCCGATAAGACTGACAGAGGAGATAAGTGCAATTTTAAAAACACGAGGGGAGGTTTCTCTATATATCAAAAACCTCAGGGCAGATAAGTGAAATTTACCCAAAATATTCAAATATGGATCCTAGGCAAAAAGTCAGATTTTTCACTCGAGAGATAAAGCAAGAAACAGGACTTTTTTATTACATTTATTACAACCTCGACGTTTTCTATGCCTGCTCTGCTTCCACGACGTGACGATGATGACTCTAGCAGCATGCCTTCCTCCGAGTACCAGAATCGAGAGAGAGAGAGAGAGAGAGAGAGAGAGAGAGAGAGACAGGTCAACAGTGATGATTTTGATGATGGGCAACGGTGGAGGTAATTAATGACCATTGTCCGTTATCCACCAACCCATGGCGGGTTCCACGAGCCTTCCCTCCCTCCCTCCCCTCTCTCTCTCGCAAATCTGATCTCTGACACCACCCCCAACACGCTCTGAAAGAAAAAGACAGAAAAATCGCAAACTAATGTAATTCCCAAAAATTCAAATCGCTTCGGCAGAAAGAGAGAGAGAGAGAGAGACGACTCTTCTCCAACGTCACAAATCTCGAAGCCAATTTTTTATTCTCCAAACAAACTCCCGCAAAGTACTAAATACTCTCTCTCTCTCTCCCCACGCAGATCCAGCGATTCAAACAACTCTCCGTCACATGGACGGTAATGAGTCAATTTTCCCCAAATACCGACGCTCAGACTTAACTCCTCGCAAATCTCTTTCCATATCTCACTGATTCAAATTGGCATTAGTAGTAGTAATTTCCCAAATTCAATTGCACCTCCCAAGTTCAATTATTCAATACCAGATACAAATATACACGGAGTAGTATCCAGCTCTCTCTCTCTCTCCATAAATTTTGTCCTGAATACTACTGCCGCTGCTTCGCACGCAATGCTTCCGTTTGTCGTGCATTGGTCCGGGCAGGTGCAGAGATGAGTGATGAAGAAGTCACGAGGTGGGGTTTGGATTATTATTAGTTGTTTGTTTGGATTACTTCTACTCCTACAATTACTACTAGGGTTTTTTGATATGGGGTGCGGAGGGTCCAAGGCAGACGACTTGCCACTGGTGGTCCGGTGCAGAGAGAGAAAGGCCCTGATCAAGGCCGCCAAGGACCACCGCTTCGCCCTCGCCGCCGCCCACGTCTCCTACTTCTACTGCCTAAACGAAGTCGGCGACGCCCTCCGCTGCTTCGTTGACGAAGAGCTTGCCCTTCCCTCGCCCCCGGCTTCCCCTGTCTTAACACTACCCAAGACCAGCAAGAAGAAAAACACAAACGAAAACAACAACCACAACAAACACTCTTCGTCTTCTTCGACCTCACTATCTCACTCCGGATCTGGCTCGCACATTCACTTGTCCGAAGACGAGGATGATGACCACGATGACCGCCTCCACCACCACGATGACCAGCACCACTTGCATTTATCCTCGTCGGGTTCTGATTCTGAACTGGATTCCTCCCGCAACCATATGCGTTTTAGTCCAGAAATTATTGAACAACAACAACAAGGTTACCCCCCTTCCTATTATTATGATGATTATCCACCACCTCCTCAAACAGGTTGGGGGGACCCGTATCCATATGCCCCGCCTGAGATAGGTAGTTGGGGTGTTTACCCACCTTCTCAGACAGATTGGGGTGGTGGTCAATTTGGGGTGTATAATCCTACTTATTCAACTACCAATACTACTAGTACTGCTTATTACATGAAGAGATCTAAGCCCCAGATTCAGTCTGTAATTTATGATCCGGCAGCAGCGGAGCAAAGATCCAGGTCATCCTATTCTACATATACTATGGATATGAATTCTACCTATCCAACTTCTTATCCAGATCAGAGTGCAGGGTTCTTTGGGTTCCTACAGAATCAGCAACCAAGTCCTCCCCCAACTTCTTATCCAGATCAGAGTCGAGGGTTTTTCGGGTTCCCCCAAAACCAGCAACAAAGTACGCCGCCGGGTCCGCCGCCACCTCCTTCGCCCAAGGTGTCTGGTTGGGACTTTCTCAACCCCTTTGATATGTTTGATAGTGGTGGTTACAGTGGTTATTATTCTTCTTCTTATGGACAAAAAGACGGGTATGGGTCGATTGCTAGCAGTCCCGATTCGAATGAAGTGAGAGAAAGAGAGGGGATTCCGGATTTGGAAGATGAAACGGATCCTGAAACATTTAGGAGGGCAGTTCATCATCATCATCATCATTATAAGGGTAGGAAGAAGTCGAGTCAAGAAAATAGGAAAAATTATTCAGGGGAGGGGACTTCGAGGGCAGTGCCATCACATAAACAAAGACATAGTAGTAGTGATTCAAGGCCAGTGCCATTGCATAAGGAGAATAGTGAGGGTAGTAGTAGTTCAAAGACGGTGTTATCACACGGTAATGGTAGTAGTGAAGGGGGGACTCAAAGTCATAGAGGTATCCATTCCAGGGAAGCACCGTCACAATATGATGAGGTAATTCATTCAGTTGATGTAAAAGAGGAAAATTCTAGTCCAGATACAATTTTAACAAACAGCCCGGAAGATGGGTCTGTGAGGAAGAAAGGAGTGACTTTTGAGGTAGATGGGGGGCCCTCAACACATGATAATGGTGAATCGTCAAAGTTGAGTAGCTTGACAACACTTTCTCCTCATGGAACAAGAGACATTCAGGAGGTTGTTGCTGAAATCAGAGATGAATTCGCGATGGCTTCTAGCTACGGCAAGGAGGTTGCCATGTTGCTTGAGGTTGGCAAGCTGCCTTATCAGTCTAGGTTCACTCTACTTAAAGGTATTGTCTCATCTGTTGTTGTTTTCATGAGCCTCACCCCATTTGTCTGCTATGGAAATCTAAGAAACCAATAAGTAATTATTCCCAGTTGAAATTAAAGCTGTTGAGAAGAGATTACGAAGTGATAACGAATTTAAAATTTAAGCGGCAATCAAAACATGAAGTAGGTGACAGAGATTGAATTTGAAGGGGACTTTTTGGCAGTAATATAGCATTACATACCTCCAAAAACGGAAACAATAAAAGCTTGTCTATCCATCCCCTAATCTGTACTAGCATAGATTGCTGAGTTACTTGAAATGCCATGGAGTATCATTCATGTGTTTTTTCTTGATAGGCATATCTTTCATGTGTTTGTATCTCATAATATTCTTGTGTTTGCCATCTTTATATCCCTTACCACTTTGGTTATAAGTTACTGGAGATGTTTGCTTGGAAGTGATGGCTCTTTAAGGCATGTCCAACCCTTACTTAGATGAGTAAAAATTTACATAAAAACTTGCACAAAAAATTCATTTGGTAATGGACAATCTCAAAGCTAAGCATAAATTTGAGTAAAAGCTTCACTAGTAGCATCGTTGTCAATTTAAGAGGGAAGAAACAGCCTTAAGATATTTGAGTCTTGATTTGATAAAAGTTTTTTTGCAAAACTCAATCTCATACAGGTTTGAGTCAAAGATTGGAGTGAGTTTTAGGACATTTTTTACAAATATTTTGGTTATGAGTCAAGGAATGGAGAGGCTCATTGGAGAATATAAGAAATATTGTTCTACGGGAGGTACCTTTAGGATCTTCTTTAGTGGCATCTAGGTGGAATACCTGTAGGATCTCCATGTGTAATTGGCTTTCAAGGCATTTTGTTGTACGATCTTCATACCTAGTTGGTTAGTGAGCTTGTTTTCATGGATGCCAATGTGCTGTTGTATTGTGACGGTCAAAGTGTTGAGCCAAGAATCAGGTTTATCACACAAAGACAAAGCATATTGATGTGCGGTATCTCATGATTCAATAGTGGTTGTTTTTCAAGTGATCAATGTTTTTTTAAGATTCATATTGGTGAGAATGCATTTGACAAGTTGATCAAACCAATTCCTCTAGACAAGTACAAGCATTACTTGGACTTTCTTGATGTACTACCATGGTGATTGCGTTGGAGGGTGGAGCACCCATACCCGCTAACCAGGTGTAGTTAGCGGCATCTATTTCTTTAGGATGGTATGTGAATGCAAGCCAATGTGGAGATTTGCAGTCAAATGCGACTTTATGTTTGGATGAATAAGGTGGAGTCATGGAGAGTCTGGATGTAAATTGGGGTGTCTGAACACTCATCCCTACAGGCGCGTTTTTACTCTCGATTTTTTTTTCTGTCCGGGTGGTGGTTAATTCCCTGCGGACGCTCGGGGACTTGAGACATATTATTTGCGTTCGTTGCAATGTTTTTTTAGTGTGAAATGTGATAGAACAAAGTGCCACAATTGAGAGGGCGATTGAGTAGCATTTGTAATCTTTGTTGCGCACAATGGATTTCCCTTTCCTTCCCCTGTGGATGTAGCCACATTTTCTTGTGTGTCAAACCACGTATATCTTGTGTTCTTGTGTTTGTTTTTGTCCTCTTTATGATTTGATATAGATTGTTTTGTTGGGGTTCAAAGACAGTCTCAAATGCCCTTCGATCCATTGCACCTACTTCTACTGGTTGCCTTTTTTGTATTGTCTTATTTTCTGAGTTGCTCTATATCCTGAAGATGGCTGTGACACTTCATGCCTAGCCATTTGCAATTGCTGAATTAGCTGCCGGGGACTATGATTGGGGACAATTGACACCTACCGCCTAAACCTCTGCATCCTCACGGTTTGATGCGCCATGATAGGTTCCCCTACATCATATTACTAGCCCTGTGTGTTGACCGACCAACTCTCTATGACCAATTGTTCACTGAGGACTAGGCCTAGTACCTCGTACTCCTTATATATTGTTGACCATTGAGGGACTGCCACATGTCAACAAGACTACAACATAGTCCGGGCGGCATCTCTGACAAAGAGTCTTGGGACCTTAATACCCATTGCCTTGGATCTACTAAATTCATCGAGTTGATCCTTTGCTATTAATGGAATTCGCCCTCTCTCTATAAGTTGCCATGGCTTTCTTCTTCCCACCTCTGGTGCCTTGAGTTATCTCAGACGAATCTGGTGACCTCAACTTTTCCACCTCAATTACAGGTGTTAAGCGGCCACACTTACTAGGTCCTGGACCTCAACATCCCCATTGGCCCTTCACCCACAATCATGATAAATGTAAAGAAGATAAGATATCGAAAGATTACTTTCTTGAAATGATGTTACTAATTTAGTTTTACCTTTATCATGATTTTGATTGGTACCCTTGTCTAACTAATGGATTTCTTTATCCTTGGACTAGAAAATTAGCTGTGGTATACTATTGAAACTAATTTGTCTTTATCATAGTCTCCACAAACAAAATTGCCGTTAGAATATATTGTTGATATGAATTGAAATTAGCTGATTAATTTTTCTTTATCATAGTCACCACAAACAAAGTTCTCCTTGGTACTTTATTGGTATTATTTTGTCTTCATGCAGTGATTTTATCCGGGATTCCATGTATGAAGGCACCTTCCTTGTCATCTTCGAGCCCACTGTCCAGGGAATCAGTAAGGGTAGCCACTAGCACAATGAAACTGGCAAAAGCTTACTATGGGGATTTGGGGAGTAACTCTACCATGAAGTCTAGTGACCTTTCATCTACCCTGGAGAAGCTATATGAATGGGAGAAGAAACTGTACAAGGAAGTTAAGGTACTGATGAAAGAATTTGTTTTTTCGTACCATGGGTAAGAGTTTTGAGTAAGTGTAATCTTTTCTCTTAATACGACGAATGAATTTACGTGTTTACAATGATAGTATTATTTCTGTTTGGTTTGGCTAGATTTTCATCTGATAAGCATGCAACTCGAGTACGAGGGTAATTTTGGTTGGAGTTTAGAAGAAAGCAGCAGCTACCAATTACGGAGTATGAATAGCTTTGGTCTTTCTAGCTTGTGCAGGGAAGGAACGTACAAATGCAAGGATACTTGGCGAATTAAAATAACATGTCATATTAAAACATCTCTTCCTTTCCTTTTATCTTTAAAATTGACTGCTGGACTCATTTCTTCTTGGGTACATATAACTGAGCTAGAGAGTTTATTGAAGAGCCAGATAAAGGCTTCTTTAAGCATTGTAGTTGAGATTTCTTCACAAGTGAATCACTTTTGGAATGTATAGGCGTTAGGACTGCCAAAATATTTCTGTAAAGCCCTCAATAGCTGCAAGAGCATTGTCCTCTGTTTTTTCTTTCAGCTCTGGGCAGGACCATTAGTGGGAGAATCCCTCAATTCTAGGAGTTAGGTTCTGAATTGATTAACCAGTGTATCATATCATTTAATCTTGTGAATCCTTGAGGTGACTTGTAGCATGGTTATCATACTTGTTGCATGCTGACTTCCAGAGGAAGAGATCCATGGCCACATACTTCTAATTCCCAACAGATATTTTCTATCATGGACAGAATATTCATATAGTAGGATTCTTATGAACTAGTATTGTTTGGTTTGTCAACTTTATGTTTGAAAATTTTCTCAGATGTGATTATGTGACCATAATATGACCTTAAACTTTGGAAACCAAGATAAATTAGAATTAGCTTGATTGCATTTTTTTTAAAAATCCTTCTGGTGCGAACTTGTGTGTTTTTCTTATTATGGCAGTTCATGTACTATCGTGCTTATTCTTTTTATGTGTTTTGCTGCTATTTAGGATGAAGAAAAACTTCGATTGATCTATGAAAAGCAATGCAAGAGGCTGAAAATGTTGGATGACCGAGGAGCTGAATCTAGTAAGATTGATGCGACTCAGGCATCAATAAGGAAGGTGCTGACGAAAATAAATGTTTGCATCAAAGCTGTTGATGGTATATCAAATAGGATACACAAATTGAGGGATGAGGAGTTGCAGCCACAAGTCATTGATTTAATTTATGGGTATGTGCATGCTTCTCTCCTTCGATGCGATTCAAACTAAGTTTTCCTTTTGATATGCTTGTCTTCAAGTTAATTATACCTTTTTATGCAGACATTTAATATTGCACTTTGCATATTTGGGTATTGAAATCCAAAGTTTGAAACCAAAACTGTAAACCCCCAAAACTTGCTAAATCTGTCGATTTAATTGGAGAATCTCTGAGTTGTTCATGAGAAAACAAAATCACTTTTAAGAAAACCCTAATGGCAAGATCTCGGGTCTCACAATCGCGGGAGAATATTGTGTTCATCAAACTTGACAAAATCATGATCAATCCATGGTAGTCGACCGAAGAAAACATTTATGAAACGGTGAAAAAATGTGTATGTACAGTATATATATATGTGTGTGTGTGTGTGTGTGTTTGTTTGGAGCATTCCCGGTTATATTTTGATGATCCAAACCGTTCAACTTGTTTAAAACATATTTTAAGGATACCCGTGTAAAATCGGCTCAAAATATAACCGGGAAGTGCTTGATTCAAACATTTTTTACATAGAACAGTTCCTGTCAAGCTTTATGAAAAATTGTTTGGATCAAGCACTTCCCGGTTATATTTTGAGCTAATTTTATGAGGGTACCCTTAAAAACATGTTTTAAATAAGTTGAACGGTTTGGATCATCATAATATGACCTAGAAATGGAAAGTCTGCATTTTAACAAAATGAGGGATCCCTTAGTAGAAGGGGACTCTACACACACACACACACATATTTATGGTGATTTTGATTAGTGTGAGTCCAACCAAAATCTGTCTAGTATGATGTATCAGTAATGCTACACACATAGATTTCTGCACACAAATCATGCATAGATCACGATGTGGGGCCCACTACGGGTCCCACACCAAAGAGCCGAGTCGTTCATTAGATGTTAAACATTTTTTCAAGGCTCCCGTAAAAAATTGGCTCAGTTCGATACCTGTAGGTGCTCGATCTAATCATCTACTTTTCATTATGATTTCTAGATAATGAAAAGTTAGATGATTGGATCGAGCCCTTATATGTATTGGATTAAGCTGATTTTTTTGAGGAGGCCCTTGAAAATATATTTTACATTTAATGAACGGCTCGGATCGTTTGTGTGGGACCTGTAGTGGGCCCACACCGTGATCTGTGCACAATTTGTCTGCAAAAATCAGTGTGTGTATACTTCTTTCGCGTAATTTAAAAAACAAATACATTGGATTGGATCTTTTAGGGGGAACAACCTTTTCTCTCCCTCTGTGGTTGAAACTAGGATTTGTGTTTAGTAGTGGTGCATGTTGTGGAATCCCTTTATGTCCCAATTGGAGTATGATGACAATACAGTATGTCCGTAACTTTTGTATTGGGAGCAATTGGATTGACCCTTTTCTGAATCGTGAATCAAATCAACGATTCATGATTCGGTCCAAATCTTGAAAATACATTGGAAAATGTATCTACACATCTACATGATAAAGAGATACATTGTAATATTAAAAACGGTCTTGCTATTGTCAGCCCACTGGGTTGACGATAAGTACACTAGAAGACAAGGAAAACACGTATTTCTATGTACTTTTTACACCCTATAATACACATTCACACACCTACTATTGTCAGCCAATTGGGCTGATTTTAGAATTTTCCTATTAAAAAATCTAAGCTTAAATCTATATTAAAGTTGTCTAAAGTTTGTTGTCTAGTATTAATTGATGATCACATGGTCTAGTAGGAAAGACACTTGTACATAATAATAAAATGGATATGTGCATATTGATGTTAAAAATTCATTATAAAAATGAAAGCTTAGCTTAAACACGATAAAAGTTTGCAGCCTCATAGGTACGAAACTAAACTAGCTTGTCCTGGTCTATTATTTGGAGGATACACGAATTAGAAAGATCGTTTTATGAGACAATGCATCCATATAGATATTATCCTCAATAATATTCATAGTTACTTGTATAATTACCATCTAGCAAATTAAAATTATAACATTTTAAAGACGTAGAGCACGTCTATTGACTCACACTATAACAAAATATGAACATTTTACCAAAATAAAAGGCATAACTCATCAGTATAACGTATCTTAGTTGTAAGCCTCTTTAGAATGACTATTTTAATCCTTAAGAAGAATGAGAAAAAAGGGGTTGACATGATCTGAATCATAATATATACCAATATTAACAAATTTTGCATGGGAATAAGAATTTTCGTACTTAATAGTATATTATCTTATATTATTGGTTTACTATAAGAAAAACTAAGGCGAATTGCAAATGTGGTTTCATATTAGTTGAACCCAACAATTGTGATAGACCTTGATTCACCTATAGATTCATATCGTTTTTGCATGAATCGTGAATCGAATCGCGAGTCGAATTGTGAATCGTACGATTCACCACCGATTCTGTATAAACCTTGATTCACCTATAGATTCTATCGTTTTTTGTGTGAATCGAATCGCGAATTGTATCGTGTCGTACGATTTTGACAAACCATGATTGGGAGTAGCAAAATAATAAACTTTTGTATTGCAGAGTCTTTTCATTGGTTATTAGAGCATGCACTCACATGGAGTTTGAACTTAGAAGGCATAAACCCACTTGAAAGAACCTCACGAAAGGGCCTAGTTCTAAAAGCAATTGGTGCCTTGAATCTCACAAGGGAAATGGTTCACCCTCTGATGTGGGATAGCCCTTTGTTTTGTTTTGTTTTGTCTTTCCTTGCCCTTTTCATTGGGGAGAGAGCATGCACCAAGGTGATTCAAGTGAGTTTAAGCCTCCTATCACCATATGTGTGTGTTCTCCTCTAACTAATGAAAAAGCAAGGACATGGCCAATTCAGGAAGATGATTATTTGTGGATATTTGTTGCTGATGACTGATAAACTCGTTTAATCATTACTGAGACACTACTCGTTGCATATTCTAATTTCTTCAACCTTAATTCTGCAGCATATTTAATGTTCTATATGGTATGCTTGCTCTGGAACTGTATGATACTGTATCTGTCTGTGGTATTGGGCTGTTTGCTAAGAAGACATACTGTTGTGCGTTATTTGAACCATAAAGATTGACTAGTTACAGAAATGCTTGAATTTGGTTAGATGTAAAATTGTAGTACAGTTCATGTTTCCAACATCTTACAATTCTACCCTATTCGACCCCTCTTAACTCTTCAGTATGTGTTGCCGAATTGGATCTGATGTTCAGGAGTCTTAACTAGGGAATTGGGCTATTCATGATTCAGATACTATTCATACGATTGAGTAGGTATCTTACACAACTGCGAGTATGTGTTGTGCTAGAACTAATTAAATTTTGACTTTGCCACTTGAAAACACATATGAAGGAGATACGCTCACATCAGGTACACGGGCTGGGAGGTAGCAACTAGTGTTATGTGCGTTCATATGTATTCAGTGTTTGTATGTTCAGCTGTGCCAGGTTCCAAAACTCGGAATCATATGTTGTAATCCACAAGATGAATAAAACTTTGTCAACCTTCATCTGCCGAGATTTGACGTAGTTATGTTATTTATTAACATAAATGATAATAACAATGATTTCTTGGGTCTTGTCATTCCCACACTCCATTTGGTGGCTTTTAACTCATGAAAGAAATTGTTATGCATTTTTTCATCAAGTCCTCTTTTTTGCCGAATTAAATGCTGCAACAATCTATATTGTGCAGTTTTTGTTAGTATTCTGTTAAGAGAATCTCCATCTCCGAAGAATTTAAGGCCTCTAGTGCCAAATGTTCCTCCTAAGCTAAGAAACACGAACCCTGGAAAGAAGGTGGCGTGTCTGTTTCTGACATGTGCCAAATTCCGACATTCCTCATTCAGTCTCAGACACATGTCCGATCCTTTTTTTTGGTGTCTGTTAGAGCTTGTCCCACACAATATTCTAAAAATCGGCTGCTTAGGTGCCCCTTTTTTGCTTGACTGGAGCTTAGCGATTTCTGGGACATTGGTCTCACATTGGTTAATTATAACGTCCAAAATTAGGATATGAGCCTAGGCGGCCTCTCAGCCCCTCTCAACTCATGCCAATTGGTTTTGAGCTATGAAGCCGAGATACAGGATACATATACTATACGATACGGATACGGTGATACGGCAAAACCGAAAAAAATAGGATATGGATATGTCGGGATATGACTGTATAAATTATACATTTTTTTAACTATTAGTCTCGGCATAAAAATGAAGCCATGAGAAATAAAAGAGTAGTTGAATTGCCAATGCCAAATATTAAGTACATGTCAATGTCAAAAGTCAAAAGAGCAGGAGCTGATCATCCAAAAGAGTAGAATTTTGTAAAAAAGAAAAAAAAATTACACATTAGTAGGTAATAGACTAATAGGTATACATATAATACATTTCATATACACACACACACACACACATATATCTATATACCAGTGCATGTATTGGATATAATTTAGTGTATATGTAAATAATAAGAACTCACACCCGTAAAACAGAGAGAACCTTGTGTATCAAAGGTTCAAGCGATCTAGGGTTGGGAATGTGTCGAGGTTTAAGGAATGATCTATTGATGTGCATAATTTCATAGGTTTTATATTTTTGGTGATGCTATTATTACAAATTTCCCCTTTTAGTTTGTACTTGATTCTTTAAAAAAATTCATTTTAACCCCCGTTGTATCCTTAAACGTATCTTGCTGTATCCAACGCATATCCCTCACGTATCCGAAATTAAAATTTTTTTCATTTAAATGCCGGATACTTATTTGCCGTATCCGATACATATTGGGGCGTATCAAGCTCGTATCTGTATCTCTCGCATATCCGATACTCATACGTGACTAGTTTCGGAGTATCCATGCTTCACAGGTTTGAGTAGGATGCTTTAACATGGTGTTAGAGTTAGGCTTTCGGAGGCTTTTGGACATGACTCTCTTGATTGATTGCCTTGTTATTTGTGACTTAAGTGCACCTTGTTTGGTTGTTCGTTGTAACCCCCTATGTTATGGATCTGTTGTTTACGCTCCATGTGTGGTTAGGGTTGAACTTGTGGGGGAGTGTTAGAGCTTATCCCACATTGGTTAATTATGACCTTCAAAACCTAGTATATGAGTTTCGGCGGCTTCTCCACTTGTTACCAATTGGTTTTGAGTTGGATGCTTTAACCGTGTCCATTACGAAATTCATTATTCAGACATGTGTCCAATACTCATTATGCAAAGGGTCCGACATTTCTTTGGTGTCTATGACTAAAATTAGATATGTTATCGACACATTTTGGACCCTTTCTTACATATGACTATCAACAATAGCTGAATTTGACAAATCAGTGAATCACTATGATATAAAAATGTGGAAAATAGTAATTCTTATAATTTATTATTTTAAATTCAGCTGGAATTTGTTAAGAATTTCTTGAGGATTTGTAATCTTGCTCATGTCTTATTTTTGAAGGATTTCGTAAGTCCCTTGTCAACTAGATTCTTCACAACTTATGGTATTTATATAATTTGGGACGTATAGGTAGAGGATATCTTTAAATAACAATATATTTAGATATATGTAAGAGAACGTATCCTCAACGTGTATGTGTCCTATATTTTGAAGAAAAAAGCACCTTGTTTGGGTGTTAGTTTTTGAATTAAAAAAGTTGTATAGGTTTGTGTATTTTTTTACTCTTTAGTCAATTTTTCTGACATTTTAACGAACTTTTTTACTTTTTGAATAGAGGTATGCTATATACATCCAAAAAGTGAAAATAAATAATTTTTTTGATAAAAATGACTAAAGACCAAAAAAACATGAATGACGAAAAAATCGAAGAAAATAAGTTTAAAGAGAGGAGAAAAGAGAAAAAGAGGATGTATCCGTGCGTCCGTGTCATGTTGTGTATGTGTCTTGTGTCTGTATCCGTGCTTCTCAGCTCCTAGGGGTCGGTGATATGACTATTGATCGGTTGAAATCAACAGCATAGGATCTCGTCATGTATGGGACACACGTAAGAACCAATGTTCAGAACACTAATCAATATCATTCTAATTTCAACTTGATTGGCATTGTTAAGAAAATATAGTCCTACATTGCTTGGGAGTGACCTGATCACTTAATAACATGAAGGATTGGTTTTGAGATGGATATAAAATTTCCGCTTGGTTTTCCACCCCACATTTAAAAAATTTACAATCCACACCCCACATTGATAGATTAGCAAGCTGCACAATGATAGAATCAAAAAGAGGCTACACGTGACAGACCTTAAATGCGGCTGCACGTGAAGGGAAATGTCAAGGAAATATAGTCCCACATTGCTTGGGAGTGGAATATTTGATCACTTAATTACATGAGGGACCTCTCTGCTTATTGCCAATTGGTTTTGAGATGGACTTACAATTTCAATCGGCGTTATGCATTTATAATTTTCACGATAGTTGATTCGAGTGCTTCTCCTAAAACTAGAAAAGGAAAAAGAAAAATGTGAGTAACTGCATGGTATTCTCGTTTGAGCTAATATAGTTCCTGCAAATGTTCAAGGCCATTGCTCCATGGGTGGTGCTATTATTTCCAGAGATTATCTTTGGGTTATATCAAGTTACACATATTTTTGGTGACGAGGAACTCCTCCAAGGCTGGATCATTTTGAGCCCACTCCTGTTGGGTACTCAGATGCTGTTAGGGTGTCATCAGCGGAAGCTAAATACAAGAAATCCTGGTTTATGGTGGATACCATTGTTTTTAAATGCAAGAAATCCTGGTTTATGGTGGATACCATTGTTTTTAAACTTGGTCGGAACTGTTATGTAACAGTATGGGTGTTTAGCACTACCCATTGCGTTCTAATGTTACACCCCGCAACCTTGCGGAAAAGAAGAAATTCATGCCTTGAGTTGCTGCCACCATTAAACTTCTACTGTACACTCCACAACTGCATCCTCGCCCTCTGTTATCGTTACACCAACAGCGACTGCTATTCAACAACAATGCTACCACCACACAAACAAAAATCACAATAGGGGTGGATCCCCCGCACTGCTCCAGTGTGTGGGACCCACCCCTATTGTGAGTGAGTGAGTGTGTGTAAGTGTTTGTGTGTGGTTATATACTTATTGGCTATTTAAAACCATGTTTGATCGGAGTGACAACCTTAAATTGTTGAGGTACCCTGATGGGTTAGCTGCTGAGATATATTCTTGATGGGTTGAATCACACAGACTTGGTACACCTCCTATTCAGCATGGTATACTCAACTGCCATTTCTGTTCATGGATAACAATAGCTGTTTCTATTTGGGGATGGCGCATTACACAAAATTACTTGTCTTGCCAATTTAGTTAATTACTATTCCGAAAAGCATAAGTATTTTACCTGCATACTTACGAAAAGATTGCTAAAGAAAGATGTTGGTAAGGTGGCTTGATGTTGCTTTCTTCATTTGCAAACTTCAAAGAAAAGTGGCTGTCGACTCGGTACTATTGGGTCAAACTTGTCATTTCATTATCTCTAGGAGTCTGTTTGTTGGCCATTTATGAAGTTAACCTTTTTGCTGCTTTTTATTTTTTTTACTTGACTTTTCAGTCCTTGTATTTCGAATGCATAGCTTCCTTCTTGATGTGTTTTACTTCTTATGACTTTAGATTAATAAGAATGTGGAAGGCCATGCTCAAGTGTCACCACAGGCAGTTCCAAGCAATCATGGAAAGTAAAGCTCGAAGCTTTATTGCAAACGGTGGTTCTAGAAGAGATTCACACTTGAGAGCCACTATGGAACTTGAAAGGGAACTCCATGCTTGGAGCAGCCGATTTGGCAGTTGGATCAAGTCTCAAAAATCCTTTATTGAGTCCTTGAACGGATGGCTTTTGAGGTGCTTATTACAAGAACCTGAAGTTACCCCTGATGGAATCGTTCCCTTTTCCCCAGGCCGAATTGGAGCTCCTCCGATTTTTGTAATTTGCAACGATTGGTCCCAAGCAAATGGGTCTGTATCGGAGACAGGGACAGGTGTGACTAATGCAATGCGTAGTTTTGCTTCAACCTTGCGAGAGTTAATTGAGAAACAAGAAGAGGAGCAAAAACAAAGGCTAGAAACGGAGTACTTATCAGAAGATCTTGAAAAACGGCTCCGAATTCTTCGCATGGGGAGTGGCAGATTGCGGCGGGACCGAGATGCTATGTCAGACAAGACGGGCGTGTCAATTGTTGCTTCTGATGATCTGAAGGTGGATTTGGACTCAATGAGAGAGAAACTGAAGGAGGGGAGAGCACGGCATAAGGAGGCTATTAAGTTGGTTCATAGTGCAGCTTCTAGTAGTAGTTTACGATCAGGTTTGATTCCGATTTTTAGGGCCTTGGATAACTTCACATCAGAAGCGGTGAAAGCTTATGAGCATGTGAGGATCCAGAATGCGCGTTAACAGTTATAGGGTAAGTGAATTCGATTTGTAGACTATATAGAAGCACACAAAAAAATGTGTACCTTAATAGAATTTGAAAAGAAAAGGGCTGCCTAGAGATGAGATACCCTGTGTGGGGTAATATATGACTGTGAGTAGTTAGGCAACACTTGACCAGCAATAGGAAGAGGCGTTCTTTTGACATAGGTGGGGTTGTGTTGTAAGATAATTTGGAGGGGGGAGGTAGGAATTTGTCCAGAGTTCGTTTTATTTGTAGATTGGATAGCGTAAGTTCTAGATTTTTTTTTTTTTTTTAAAACAGCAGCTTAAAATCTAGATATGTATGTTTGATATCATTCTAGTTCATTGGATTGTACAGGTAGCTGTATTATAACAAATTTCAAATTTTTGATATTGAGAAAGAGGTAGCCATTCGTACAATTGATGTCTACTTTTGGGGTTTTTTTTCTTTCTCCTTTTTCTTCTTGAAGAGCGTTCTAGCTTGGTGCTCTCTCTCTCTCTCTCTCTCTCTCTCTCTCTCTCTCTCACCTTTTGCATTTTGGTCTCTCTCTCTCTCTCTCTCTCACCTTTTGCATTTTGGTATCTCTTTTATTTTTGCTTGACTTAGCCGAAAGTCCCCTCTAATTTCATTTGTTAAGCTAAACAATGGCAGTTTTGTATGATTGCGGGTTAGAGAGCCCAACTTATAAAGGGTAAATTTCATCGGCACGACACGTCTTGTGTAACATAATCCATTTCAACTTTTGAAGAAAGAATTATGTAGAGAGAGAAGTACAGTAACTAATTTCAGAGAGTGAGAAAATGGAATGGGTGAACCGATTCGACAAAGAGAAGAGAATGGAAGAGTGGGTCTAATTTTTACGGAAAATTATCGGTAGGTGGAGGAGAGCATATTTTCTTCTTTAGCTCGTTAAATTTTTTTAATTATACTCGACAGCTAGTTATCGAAATTGAGATACATTTTCAGCATACAATTATTGAAATATAATATTTTTTTCAACAGCTATTTACCAAAAATGTATGTTTGGCAGTTGTTTACCGAAAGTTGAACATATTTTTGACATATAGTTACCGAAATATAATCTTGTTTTCAATAGCTATTTATCAAAATGTTATGTATGATTTTCAACAACTATGTACCGAAATATAGTGGGTCAAGGGAGAAAATACAGAGCTATGAATAGTCGCCCCCAAATCATATTACCAACACATGGTCTCCACTCCACTATCAAAAAATCACCACTATCATGGTATCCCCAAAAGTTTTGACCAACACATGGTGAGACAAATTGAGTTTACAATGTTACCTATATCTATATAATAAAATAGAGTTGTGTTTAAATTCAAAAGACAACCAACGCTCTAGATTTATACTTATGCCTACATCATCCTCCCCCTCTCTCTCTCTCACACACACACTCACACACAACCAAACAATGACCTCTCTATCTTCGTCTTCCGAATCCCACCAACGCCAAGCCGCTGATGACTTCCACAAGTCCACATGCTCTTTCCCCTCCCTCACTCTCTCAATCGTCTTTCTCCCCCATACCCACTGCCACTCCGCTCTCTATTTTGATTTTGCGTTCTCTCTCTCATTCGTCTAGGTATGCTGTTGCTCCCCATTTTTCCAATTTTGTAACCCTAATTGTTGAATTAGTGTTTGTTGCAACACTTTTTTTTTTATGGCTTTAAAGATAAAGAAAGAGAATTTGGGGGAAATCAAATTCCTTCTCTTCTTTTATATTTTGCTTGTTTTTCTGGAAAATTTTGTAGGGAAAGAGATGAAAAGAAAAAATCTTTCTCAGAATGAGAAATTGTTTAAAAAGAAACAGGGCTTCCAAAATGGTGTTATAGGGTATTGGGAAAGAGATGAAAAGAAAAAATCTTTCTCAGAATGAGAAATTGTTTAGAAAGAAACAGGGCATCCAAAATGGTGTTTTATATCCAAAATGATTTTTGCTCTACAAGTTTTAAGATACCATACCCACATCCAAAACATGCTCTTTCAAACTCAACCGGGACGACATGAAAAGACTTAAGGTAACCAATCTCGAACCCATCTTTGGCCTTTGTTTTGGCTGATTGGAAATGGTCCTTCTTCGATTGTGTTAAGAGACTCAATCTTTGTTGGTCATTACGATTGTTTGTTTGGCATTTGATTTTTGGTTATTTTTGTTTGTTTGGAATTGAAATATGACTAACCTGTAATGTGGCTGTTTTTCTTTGTACCTTTGGTATTGTAACCATCTCTGATTTTATTTTCTATATCACCAAGTATATGTGAAGTTACCATCTCATGCTATCTAAAAAGAAGTCACCTGCTATAGGAGCTGCCACATTGTCTCGCATTGGTGAGGCAGACGAATTTGGTGATCTTGACCTATTGTAATTTGGATAGCATGAGAGACTCAACAGGCATCTGAATTGTGGGAGCTTAACCATTTCCACATAGAGACAGCAAGACAATTGTTTACGTTAGCGACAAAGAGCAGTTTTTTCTTCTTCTTTTTTGCCTTCACCGGAGTAGCGGGAACCACCGAGGTCAAAGCTAACCACTCTCCCACCATCACCGGTAAACAAATGATTTCATATGGATTTTGTTTTTCGTTATCGCTTTCCATTTGCATGGATTTTTTTTTGGTAACTCAAGGGAGAGTCATGTTGGTTGGACAAAGTATATCAGTTGAGGGACATGGTAATTGTCATAGACGAGTTTGATTCCTGAACTTAGGCTGGCACAGCTTCAACATCACCTTACTTCCACTGAACCGTTGCTGATGCATCTCATTGGAAATGCTTCTAGTGCCGTTCAATATGATGGAGAAACAAGGAAATGACTCCGGTCATCGGGGTAGGATATGGTCAGTGTCAGTGTGCCGCAGTTGGCTTCTCTCTTTTGGCCGTCGATTGCATGCAATTTGACCATTCACCTTTTCGATTTCTTTTCATTCCCTTCTCAGATCATATTAGAGACTATGAGAACTATTAGTAATACTGTTAAATAGGCAGCTGTACAAAACAAAGTCTGGTCTGGGGAAATCCCTACCTACTTCGTTTTGCTTTGTTGTTCATTCCTTCTATTCTGTACCGTACAAGGCTTTCCTTAGCTTACCTTTAGTTCCAGAGATCGGGCATCAAGATAGCCATAGGTTGGTTGACAAACCCAAGGGCAAAGCAAAACCAGCAAGCTACGGCTTCAAATAGAGAATCAGAAAGTGTTAAATGGAGCCATTTTCTCAAGTGCCCGAAAGGAAAAGGGACGAAGTGCAGTGTTAGAGATGTTTGCACTTTTTTTTTTTTGTGCCCGAAAGGCAAACTAAATGACGTAGTAGTAAGTTTGGTACACATAGTAGTTTGCACCTTTTTTTGGTTGGCTAGATTAAAGGATGTTGTATGAACCGAACTAAGTTGGATATAGAGAGAATCAAACTAATATGTTGATGCATACTCCACAATATATAATTGAGATGAGTATTATTCTTTTCGATTAATTGTTCTAAAAAATTACGTGCTAATTTGGGTTTGCCGAAGACAAAAATGCACAGAAGTTGGTAGCATGGGATCGCATTTATGGATTTTCACTCCCACAGACACTAATAATTTCAAATGCCAAGAGAACTCGAATAAACCAATTTGCGTTTATGCCCAATATAAGATTTTTTTGTACATGATTTCATGGTTAATATTTTTTTTCATTATATACCTAC
Source organism: Rhododendron ovatum (assembly GCA_019656835.1). Lineage (NCBI taxonomy): Eukaryota > Viridiplantae > Streptophyta > Magnoliopsida > Ericales > Ericaceae > Rhododendron > Rhododendron ovatum. Next base: position 21,274,000 of record CM033795.1, on the reverse strand, counting down.
ACTTCGAATTTGTGAATTTTTTTTACGTACAATCTTCTACTTAATAAAACAGAAGGGTATTTGTCCTACATGGCATGTTTGTCCTACTTGGCACATCCGACAGTCGACACATGCACCCACCCACGCACACGTGCACACATGCGTAAACTTTTTAACATATTAGTAAAAAATATAGTTAAAAAATTAAGTGTTACAGTTTTCAATCCGTTTAAACCGGTGTGAATATCTTATTTTTCTGATCATTTTAGCCTACTTGGTCATAATGAACTTTGTCTAAGGCCGTTCAGTGAGCATCCTAACATTCTTTAGTTAGTTGCATGACTCTCTTAGGGTGCCCATTGAAAGTCCTTAGAGCCAAAAATTCATTACGACCATTTATGATAAAATGATCAGAAAAATCAAATCTTCACCTGGTTCAAACGGATTGAAAATTGGAATACTTAATTTTTTAATTATATTTTTTAGTAATATACAAATGGTAAACACGGTCATTGTTTATACGATTAAAATATTAAATGTTCTAATTTCAATCCGGTTGAACCGGTGCGAAAATCTTATTTTTCTGATCATTTTATCCTACTTGGTCTCTAAGACCTTCTAACGAGCATCCTAAGACTCTTTAGTTAGTTGCATGACTCTCTAAGGTGCTCATTGAAAACCTTCAAGCCGAAAAACCATTATGACCATTTAAGATAAAATAATCAGAAAAATCAGATCATGGCACCGGTTCAGATTAAGAAACACACTCAAATTCAAAACAACATCCCCCCGGTTCAGATTAAGAAACACACTCAAATATAAAACAACATCCCCCCCCCCCTGCATTAATTGTCCTCTACAGTTCATCCACCATGGCTACACCCTGCAAATTCCAAACTCAATATGGCTACACACAGCAAATTTTAAACTCAACGGGAATCAAAGGAAGTTGATTCTATCATGGTTGTTAAAATCTTACGATACAGGATACGTACCTTACAATTCGTATCGTCTCCTTCCAAAAACGATACGTATCCCACCCCGTATCCTTTTTGTATAGAAATCCTACGATACGATGACGTATCTTACGATATACTCCATAATAGCGTATCCCGATTCGGAACGCGCGTATCCTATGATTTCTTATTTAGTAGAAATCATACCATATTTTAAGAATTGAAACACAAACGAATTCTAAAATGTCTGATCTAATTATGATGGTGTCTAAACCATCGAGAGAAAACCAAAATTCGAAGTCCGAATAGAAGAAAGAACATATTTCGATCATGTATTGCTTGACTCAAGCACAAGAAAGCCTCATTATGATAGACCCTACTTGGGAGACTTGAAATTTTCCATTTTGAAAGCCTATTGTTCATACATTAGACACTTATTTTCATATATCCAACAGATTTTTAGAATATAATTAAGTATAAATATTATATTTGTTTTTGTCAACGTACCTTATGATACATGATACGTAACCTAATACGATACATAAAATGAAATAAACGATACACAATACGTATCCTGATTTAAAAACATTAGATTCTATAGCTGTGACGGGAATCAAGGGTTTTTTTTTTTTTTGAGAATTGTATCCTTGGTGGGTTTGCTGAGATTTGGGGTATATTACACTGATGATTTTAGCACTCTTACATTCTTAGCCCCAGAGTTGGCAAGTAATTCTATTTATTTCAATGGGTTGCTTATGTGTTGGTTTGGTGGGTTTTTTTTTCTTTCAATTCTCCTCTGCAGTTCATCCACCATGGCTACACCGAGCAAATTTCAAACTCAATATGGCTACACACAGCAAATTCCAAACTCAACGGGAATCAAAGGAATTAGTTGATTCTATATCTGTGACGGGGCGGCGTGTTTGTGTTTTTAGAATAGTATTATGAACTTTTCTCATCTATAGGGACACCCGATGTGTTTAAATGATTTAGTACCAAAATGCTTGCTTGCTGTGGCTTATGGACAATACCCTGGTAGCTTGGATCAATACTGATTTTGGTTGCTGTATTAATTTCTGGGTGCTCATTTTGCTGAGCTCTGAGGATTTTCACTTCAAGTTGGTTTGTGCTCTTTTATCTCTTAGTTGGGTTTATACCTTGGTAGCTTGGATCAATACTGATTTTGGTTGCTGCATTAATTTTTGGGTGGTGTTCTGCATTTCTAGGGGCTCATTTTGCTAAGCTCTGAGGATTTTCAATTCAAGTTGGTTTGTGCTCTTTTATCTCTTAGTTGGGTTTATGCACATTCTGTGTAAGGTTTATGCACATTATGTTCCTTTTTTATTGAGAAAATTATGTGCTGAGTTGCAGATAATTGTCGCGGGATAATCCTTTTTTCATATCAATAAAAAAAAATTTGTCTTTTAAAAAAAAGGTTCATTTCCAGCAATTAGCATAATTTTGAGCCACTATCAAGATTCAAAGGGTAATTTCAATTACAATCGGGGTGAGTAGTGCTGTAGGCATGGATTGAGGTCAGTAGTGCCGTAGGTATAGGCAAGCACTAGTATTATCGCATTATTGGCCGCATCGAGAGAACATATGTTGAACACATGGATTGATTTATGCAACACATGCTTTAAGCAAGTTGAAGATCAGTATGGCTGGGTTGTGTGTAATCAATGTGGACAAGAAGATGTCCAAACCGTAACCAGGTATTCATTTTTATAATGAGTACTACAACTTAGATGTAACACATCCAAAGCGGTAGAATTATTCATATGCATCTTAGGTATAATGTAAAGATGGTCATGAAAGACTCCACTGGCTCAATGGAGCTCTTGCTAAAGGATACGAAGGCAGAATTTATCTTATAATGTGTCGCATCCAATCGATCTGAAGAAATTAATGTTAAAGATAAATACTTAAAAGCTAGATATAAATCATTCTATATAGAATTAAAAATAATATAGCAATACCTTTATTTGTGATGTTTTGCTAGAATAATGGGGTGCAAATGCTCACAGACTATGTTTCTCAATATTATGGACGCTGCTCATACGTGTTTATTATTGTTGCTCCAAAGGTTGCATGTCTTGACCATTGTGCCTCTGTTGTGATTTTCGTATTAAAAGTTGATTGGTTAGAAGAATGTTTGCACATTTTCAAAGGTAATAAACTATTAGAAAGATTGTAGGCATGATAAGTTGTCCTTTTTATTTCATTGTCATACCTAGATTATACATAAATCAGTTTATATTTTTAATCTTATTTATGTAGGAATGTCGAGGACTGACAAAGGAACAATGAGGTCGTCGTGATAAGAGCTTTGTTAAGACATTGGGAATCTCATAATGACATTTTATTTGTTACGTTAAGTTTTACAAATATATATTAAGTTTGACTTTATTTAATTTTTGTTACATGTGTTGGGTGATTTATGAATTTTGAAATTTTTTGACCTGCTTGAATATTTTTTGCACCTCAATTTGTCCTGCGCATATATACCGGTGATCCATTTGCTCATTGTTTGACCCGTGTCTTCAAGCACAGACATTCGCTAGTGTGTGTATGTGTGTATATCTGGGCGGTTCCGAGGGCATCTATAAAAATATCTAAAGAAATATCTTATAGTTTTCGATCAAATTTTGATGATCCGATCCGCTCAATGTAATCAGAACATGATTTTAATGGTACTCGGGAGAAATCAACAAAAAAAAAGGACCAGAAAGGGCTTGATCTGAGCAGTTTTCATTGCACAGTTCAATTAAAAACTGCTCAAAACAAGCACTTCCCGATCATATTTTTTGCTAATTTCTCGCAGGCACCCTTAAAATCACATTCTGCACACATTGAACGATTTGGGTCATAAAAATTTGATCGGGAACTATGAGATTGAGATTTAGGGTGTTTTTTTTAGATATTTTTATAAGTGTTCCTGGAACCGATATATATATATATATAGTATATAATGAGGATCCAATGAGGGATCCCGCACAGGCTTACCGTGCGGGACTCCTCTTTCCTGATCGAATTGCGACGATCCGAGCCGCTCAATATGTTCAGAATGTGATTTTAAGGGTACCTGCAGGAAATTAGCAAAAAAAATGATCGGGAAGAGCTTGATCCAAGCAGTTTTTTACTGAACCGTTCAATAAAAAACTGATCGGATCAAGCCCTTCCCGATCATTTTTTTTGCTAATTTCTCGCGGGTACCCTTAAAATCACGTTCTGATCACTTTGAGCGGCTCGGATCATCCCAATTCAATCGGAAAATAGGAGTCCCGCACGTTAAGCCCGTGCGGGATCCCTTAAGGGAATCGGACTAATATATGTATATATATATATATATATATATATCGATCAAAAAATGATCAAGTGTAGTATCTATTTTCGGCTGTTCTCAGCCTGTTTGCTAATGTCAAATGTAGTATCGCTTATCCAAAAAGAATCAAGCGTCGCATATGCTCCCGACCTCTTGGCTATTATCAGTGTAGTATCGAGTGGCTATTGTCAAGTGTAGTATCATTGATAAAAAAAAGAAGATCAAATGTAGCATCTGTTCTCGAGCTTTTGGCTAAAACAAAGTGTAGTCTCTCTGATAAAAAATAATAATTTAAGTGTAGCATCTGTTCTCATCATTTGGGCTAAAGATCAAGTGTAGTAGCATCGTCGATCCAAAAAAAAAAAAAAAATCAAGTTTAGCATCTGTTCTCAGCCTTTTGGTTAATGTCAAGTGTAGTATAGCTGATAAAAAAGGATCAAGTGTAGCATATGTTCTCGGCTGTTTTTGGCCTTTTGGCTAATTAAGTGTAGTATCGCCGATCAATAAAAAGATCATGTGTGGCATTTGTTTTCGGCCTTTTGGCTCAGATGAAGTGTAGTATCTCAATAACAAAAAGTATAACCTTGTGTAGCATCTGTATATTGTCAAGTGTAGTACTGACGATCAAAAAAAAGTTCTAATGTAGCATCTGTTCGCGGCCTTTTTGCTAAAATCAATTGTAGTATCGCGAACAACAACAAAAAAAAAGATTAAGTGTAGCATCTATTCTAATCTTTTCGGCCAAGATCAAGTGTAGGACTATTGCCAATCAAAAAAGAAATCCAGTGTAGTGCATTTTTCAGACTTTTGGCTACAGTCAATTATAATCTCGTCGATAATTTTTTTTTTGTAGCATCTGTTTTTGGTGTTTTGGCTAAGATCAAATGTAGTATCGCCAATTAAAAAAAAGATCAACTATAGTATCTGTTCTCTGCCTTTCGTTATGATCATGGGTAGTATCTTTGATTAAAAAAAAAGAAAGATCAAGTGTAGTATCTGTTCTCGGTCTTTTGTCTATGATCAAGCGTAGTATCGGCGATTCTAAAACAAGATTAAGTGTAGTATTTGTACTCGGCCTTTTGGCTAAGATCAAGTGTAGTATCGCCAATAAAAAAAGTTCAAGTGTAGTATCACTAATCACTAATTAAAAAAAAGATCAAGTGTACTATATGTTCTCGGCCTTTTAGTTAGTGTCAAGTGTACATAGTATAGTATTACCTATTAAAAAAAGACCAAATGTAGTATATATTCTCGGCCTTTTGGTTAATGTCATGAGTAGTATAGGTGATCAAAAAAAAGGATAAAGTGTAGCATCTGTTTTCGGCTTTTTGGCTAATGTCAAGTGTAGTATCGTAGATCAAAAGAAAGATAATGTGTAGCATTTGTTATTGGCCCTTTGGCTCAGATGAAGTGTAGTATCCCAATAACAAAAAAATTTCTAGTGTAGATTTTTTCTGCCTTTTGGCTATTGTCAAGTGTAGAACTGACTATAAAAAAAAGTTCAAATGTTGCATCGGCCTTTTGGCTAAAATAAAGTGTTGTATCGCAGAACAAAAAAAAGATCAAGTGTAGCATCTATTCTCATCCTTTGGACTAAGATCAAGTGTAGGACTATTGCTGATCAGAAAAGAAATCAAGTGTAGCATCTTTTTTCGGACTTTTGGCTATAATCAATTGTAATATTGTCGATAAAAAAAAATTTGTAGCATCTGTTCTCGGCTTTTTCACTAAGATCAAATGAAGTATCGCCGATTAAAAAAAAAGTTCAACTATAGTATCCATTCTCGGCTTTTTTGCTAATTTCAAGTGTACGATATGATAAAAAGAAGAAGATCAATCTATTTTTGGCTTTTTGGCTAAGATCAAGTGTAAAATCCCTTATCAGAAAAGAAAAGGATAAATTGAGTAGGAGGACATAGTCTAGGTGTTTTTGCCACAATTAGTCCATCTACTTTTTCCCTTATGGTCTCCAGGACAATTGGCACTCAGTCTCTCAAAAATATACCCTCGGAAGTCGTCAGGCTTTGACCGGCTTATCTATTCATTTTTGATGTATCTGTTGATTTTTTAATTTTTATTTATTTTGACCGTTGACTAGCATTGATCGATGTTAATTGATGTATCTGTTCATTTTTGTTATATCTGTTGATTTTTTATTTTTACCTCCACCACCCAACCACCATTTCTACCACCACCATCACGACGCCACAACCTCCACTTCCACCACCATTTCTACCACCACTCCACCACCACCACCACTACCATGCCACCAAACCCTCCATTTCCACCACCACCTTTACCACCATGCCACCACCTCCACCACTTCCACCACCGCTACCACGACGCCACCACCACTGCGACCATGCCACCACAATCTACACTTCTACCACCATTTCTACCACGATTCCATCACCACCACGCCACCACATCCACCTCCACCACCACCATGCCACCACAACCTCCACTTCCACTACTACCACTACCACTAAGACGCCGCCACCACCACCATGATGCCACCACAACCTCCACTTCCACCACCACCATGCCACCACTCCATTACCACCACGCCACCACCTCCACCATCACCTTCACCATTCAGCCACCACTTTCACCATCACGCTGCCGCCGCCGCCGCCACCACCACCACCACCATGCCACCACAACCTCCATTTCTAGCACCACCTCGACCACCACCGCCACTCCATCACCACCACTACTCAACCACCATTTCCACCACCACCATGCCATCACAACATCCACTTCCACCACCACTCCGTCACCACCATGCCACCACCTCCACCTCCACCACCACCACCACTCTACCACTACCACTACGATGCCGCCGCCGCTGCCGCCACCACCACCATGCCACCACAACCTCCACTTCGACCACCACCTCTACCACCACACCACCACCACCACCACCACCACTTCCACCACACCCCCCAGCACCTCCATAGCCATTCCACCACCAACACCACCACTCCAGTTCCACAATCATGTCCACCACCACCCCCCCCCCCCCCCCTCCACCGCTACCGCCACCACAACACAAAACAGATACAGATATACCTGATACAGATACAATTGATATACCACAATAGATACACCAACACAAAACAAATACATACATACATACATACATATATATATATATATATATATCAGTCCACTTCTTATAAGAGCGCCCTTATCGTATTACGGTAAGGGCTTCCCCTTTTCTCCCATTTTCCGATCAAATTTCGATGATCCGAGCCGTTCAATGTGTTCAGAACATGATTTTAAGGGTACTCGCTAGAAATCAACAAAAAAAAAGACCGGGAAGGGCTTGATTTGAGCAGTTTTTATTTGAACCGTTCGATAAAATACAAACAAAAACTGCTCGGATCAAGCCCTTTCCGGTCTTTTTTTTTGCTGATTTCTCGCGGGTACCCTTAAAATCACGTTCTGAACACATTGAGCGGCTCAGATCATTGCAAATTGGTCGGGAAAGGGACGTCCTTACCGTAATACGGTAAGGGCACCCTTATAAGAAGTTTTGTGTGTGTGTATATATATATATATATATATATATATATATATGTATATAAACAACAGATGTACCAAAACAGATACAAATATACCAAATATAGCAACAATATCTACTGGGGTTTGCTCCAGCTTCTCTCTTGCAAAATTGAAGAGAGAAACATATTTTTCGTTTATTTTTGGACGGAGGTTGAAGGTAGGAGTTTAATTGATGAGTGTTTTTAATACGTCAAGTGTTTATATGATATTTCGTTAGGGCCAGGTGTCTATGTCTATCACCACCACAACCATGTCTACTACCACCACTCCACAGCCACAACCACTGCCACAACAAAGTCTCTTTTTAAAAAAAAAAAACAAAATAGATACAGATATACCCGATACAGATACACCAAAACAGATATAACAAATACACCGCAACAGATACACCAACATAAAACAGATACAGTTATATCAATAGTAGATGTACCAAAATAGATACAAATATACCAACAATAGATATAAATATACCAAAACACATACACCAACACAACACAACATAAAACAGATACAGATATACCAACACACCAAAACAGATACACCAACACAAAACAGATCCACAACCTCCACTTCCACCACCACCTCTACCACCACATCCTCCACTTAAAATACAAATATATCAACAGATACACCGGTCAACGTCAACGCCAGTCAACGGTCAAAAAAATAAAAAATCAATAGATACACCAAAAATGAATAGATACACCGATCAACGTCAACATCGGTCAACGGTCAAAAAAACAAAAAAAACCAATAGATATACCAAAAGTGAATAGATACACCAGTCAACGTCGGTCAACGGTCAAAAAGAAGAAGAAGAAGACATTTTTGTGTTAACCAAACAAGGCCCTTGTCTCATTAAAGTCAATTTAAATGAAAAAAATATTTTTTTTGTGTTAGCCAAACAAGGCCCTTGTCTCATTAAAGGTAATTTGGTCTTTTCACGGCCCTTAAACTCTAACACATTTTCATTAATGGACTTTAAACATCACTGAAACTTAAGCTGGATTAAATCTACTTTGGGACCTCTTCTTTTGGACTTTAGACCAATTTGTTGTTTTCCTTTGCCACAAGGGCTTGGCCCAGTGCCTCTCCATAGTTCATCACCCCTAGTGGTCTCGCTAAGTGCTGCCTCTGGTAAATGGCGTAATCACGCTCAGGCCTCAAGAGAGCTGAGGTCAGTTGCCGGCGTCGTGAATCGTTGCAGCTCGTCCAGCATGTATTTATCTGTGTGTGAAGCACGAGGCAGAAGTGGCCCTAGAACCTAGAACTCTAGCAAATCAAGTGATTGTCGTGTCACCCGTCGCCCAAGTACCACTGCCACTTGAAAGCCGACTCCAATAGCACCCGGCTCGGTGTCACTACCTTGCTCCTCACCAAGTACTCTGGCTTTGGCACCACTCCACCCCATAGGTTCCACTCCACTTGCGATCAACACAATCAGAAATTCAAGACAAAGGACGTCAGTGACAATATTAAAGCAATTCAAGGTGAAATCTACTAACAGAGTTTCAGATTACCTAGGTGCTCAACAGCTCATCGAGGTAAACTTTGAAGGCCTGGAGGCTCCCCTTTCACTTCTTCTACCCTTTGCGCAAAGGACCCCAGATCATCGCACGAGGGAGAGTTCTCATGTTTGGACACTTGTTCTCTGGTGGGTACATTTTCAAGACCTCGTAGTCCCACAGTTGCAAGGTTTCAAGTAGTCAAAGTATCATATAACAATTTACACAAATCAAGGTTACAAGTACGTATTGAAATTGAACTACACAAGTTTGAAATCATACCTTCCACACTCTCCAGTAGCTGCTGATTGCTCTCTGGGACCTCTTGAAGTCCCTAAGGAAACCTTAGCACGCGCCCAGAGCCCCTCCTCCCCAATAAAATTGCGATGTTTTGCTAAGGTCCCACAGGGCTGGCAAGTAAGACAAGTGCACCATGTTGAGCCTGTTCGGGTACAAGGACGCCCCAAACAGGTATAACAAGTAGGCTCTTACCATCTGTTCCTCCTCTTGCTGAGTGGTTGGGATTTTTTTCAAGTACTCCTCGAACTGGGCGTACTTCACCATCTCCTCGTCCCGGTCAGGCACTCCATACACAAGAACCACCTTAGAGCCACCTTGTCTCTATAAATCCCTGTGTCAGATAGGATTGGCTCTCCTCCAAATCTTTGGCCTGTGATGGCCGCAAAGACCAAAACGGTCGCAGTCATCTCCCCCAACGGCAAGTGGAGGGTGTTGGACGTGTCATGCCACCTTTCTGCTAGTGCGACCAAGACGACATGGTCATTCTTTGCTTGTGTCAGTGTCTGGACAAACTGTAGAGACCCGTATTTAATTTACTTAATTTTAATGTTTTAAAATTGAGGAAAATGGGAAATGTGATATGTTTATGTGATTTAGGGCTAGAGTGATAGAATTAATTATGAAAGGGTGCAAGTGTGATTTATGGATATACGAGTATATATAGGAGTGTGAGAGAGTAGAGAATCATTTTCTCCTTTCCACCTCTCACGCCTCTCCCTCTCCCGGCTCTCCCCATCTCTCTTGTTCCCTCACTCAAACTCCACATAAATCACCTAAAACCCACACAAAACTACCTTCAATATTTCATCCCTATGTGTATTGTGGTCTGTATTTCATTGGTTTAAGCTCGGAGAAGTCATATTATGTTCGGGTTTCGATTTCGGAAAGCTAGGTCTTGTAACTTTCGTGGGTTTTGTTCTTCTACCTCGAGGTAGGGATTCTACCTCTCAATGTATGGGAAAGATGTGTTTTCTTGCCTTAAATCGTGTCTATTGTTATTGTTGTTATAGTTGTTGTTGTGGTTGAACCCTTTGAAATCTGCAGAAAAATCTGCTCGAACTGACTTAGTATCGATATCATTTTTGCATGGTATCGATACCCTTGCGTTTGGAATGATTATTGGCCTTTTGGTATCAATACCATTGTAGACACCTCCCAAACGAGGCATCGCCATACAAATTGATCATGTTTATTTGGTTCCACTTCATAAACGAAAATCGTGGATTTTCCCATGGTTAGGAACATCGCTACACGATAACGGTTATCATCAAAATAGAGTCGCCACCTAGTTTATAAAAACTAGGAAAAGAGATAGAGATTTCGGGTACGGGAGCCAAAAGTATAATAAGGAAAAGGTGTTAGGCACCCTTCTTTGCCCAGTCATGAAACTGGCCCATAATCGTTCAACATATGATTAGTATTTGCTTTATTTAATTCTAAACACATAATCTGGTTATTTAGCTTTTAACAGTTGATAAGGTGAGCCAAAACAGTAATAAACATGCATTAAAACAGAAAACAAACTATCCCAGAGAATGGATCCCTCAGCCGGTGAATGGATGTCACGGCCGAGGAATCCTTCTGGATCAATGTATCAGCCGAAGGATTGAAGATCCAGCCGATGTTCTTCCTCACACCAGACTTAAACGATTAACAGAAAACAAAAATACTATGACAAAAGTACAAAAACATAAAAGAGATTAAACCATAGGCCCCTGGACCTCACCACCTTGATCTCTCAGTTGCTTGATTGCTTCGAATAAGGGATGATTGACTGACTTTACTTCTCGAAACCCTAGGTTTAGGGTTTGTACTTCGGGGTTTGATCGTCGGATTGCGGCTGCCTTCGAAAGTTTAGGGCTTTTGTAGAGGGAGTATGAGAGAGTATATGTGCAGAGTTTCATTGGCTTTTGGGAGTGATTGAGTGTATCAATTGTTATATTTTCAGAGCCCTAAGAGCTTCTTTTTATAGGCACCGGATGACATTACTCCAACCAATCACATTGCACGATTGAAATTGAAATTACAGGGCAACTCTAACTCCTCATGGTAATCTCCTTGTGTAGCCCGAACGCATCAAAATTTGGCTGCTAGGGTTTCGTGAACGGATCAAACGATTTTGATAGAACATTTCATAATCTAGAAAATAGATGATCTGGCGACCGATTAAAGGATCTGGTGGCCGAGGAATTGATGTTGCGGCCGAGGGATAGACCTGGCGGCCGAGTGATTGATCTCTCAGGGAGATTTTCAAGCAATAGGCTTCATGGGCGAAGAAATGATACTGAGGCCGTGAGATCAATGTTACGGCCGATAGAAAGATTCTCATAGGATTCGGTATTTCTGTCTGAAAGGTTATTTGGCTTTGAATTGGGCCCTCTAAGTGGCTAGAAGTTCTCACCATAAGTCCTAAAGTTTACAAGAAGTCAATCGCAATCACTGTATTCATATCATCATCGGGATGGTCCCCAGGGTGGGACTTGAAATAATCGTTAGGCCAAATTGGGGTGTCTACAGATGCCCCTCTTTGACTGAATTTAGATAGATCGTGAGACATGTTTAAGTAAGAATCAAAGCTGTAAAAGCAACTCAATTTGGGCCAACCACTATTCCAAGGGTTTTTGAAAAAGGTTTTAGTTACGGTCAGGCCGGGAGGCTGCCTACGTATTCCACAAAGGAAATTCAGACCAACCGTAGTTCGGAGAGCAAAAAGAAAAATAAAAAGTTTAGAGGGTTAGGAACAGAAGACGTACCTTCGGGCTTAAAAAGCCGTAGTGCAACGTACCTGGGCAATGCCAGCATTTTGGCGAAAAATAGCTGAAGGAGCGCGGGATTGCCAGGGATATTTTTATGGAGAGCATCCTTAGTATTTTGGGGCAGATCAATACAAAGCGGGTGAGTTGTTTGCTTTTCTCGATCATCCTTACTTTGACTGAGGGAAGCTCGGTAAAGTAGCTTATCGTTGCGAATGAACTTGTTGGAATAGATGTAATTGGGTGGAATCCAAACCATTTACTGGGGATGAATCAGACACCGATTTTGAGATATGGGGGGCACAAGGCCAGTAACTGGAGCGTAGAGCTTGAGATGAGAAAATCGAGGCGCGGAGCCGGTTGCAGTCATAAGGTGAAAGCCCAAGGAGTCAATGCTTAGAGCTTGTAGGGATAGAACCGAGGTGCGGCGCCGGTTGCATTCTGAAGGTCTGTGCACCGAGCTTTCCCATCATAAATTTTTGGCGTAAAACCAAAGGATCAAGGCACTGGACCGATCAATAAAATTGAGGCGTAGAGCCAGTTGACTGCAGGATTGACTTGTTTCATAAGTGAGAGAGAGATGCAAAATATGTATATATGATGATGGTTGGTTAGGTGCGAGCAGATATGTTAGTGGTGCTCACTCGATGTGACAATGGTGATGCAATTGATGCTTATGTGCACGGGCTCGTGCGTGTGTGTTTGATTTAAGCGTAGAGCTTCTTTCAAGTTCTAGACTTGAGCATTCAGAGCATAAAGCTTGAACATTCGGAGGGTAGAGTCTGAGCATTCAAAGTACAGGCTTTGAGCATCCAATACGCAGTGGTTGGGCATTCAAGCGTAGAGCTTGAGCATTCAAGTGTAGAACTTGAGCATCCAATACACAGTGGTTGGGCATTCGAAGAGCTTCGAGAATTCAAAATGTTGGATTTTAAGCATTCAAGCATAGAGCTTGAGAATAGATGATATCTTGGTGATTGGGGTGGCATAGAGCCTGTTGACAATTGTTACGGCATAGAGCCAGTTGAGATAGCGGGCTTGGAGCCGCTGAGTGGGGGATACGGGCGTGGAGCCACTGAGAAGGTGAATACGGACGTGGAGCCACTGAGATGGTGAATACGGGCGTGGAGCCGCTGAGATGGTGAATGCGGGCTTAAAGCCGCTGAATAGTAGGCGTAGAACCGCAGAGTGGTTTGATATGGTATGAGTATAGGCGAGCTGTTGGTTGTGAGCTGTTGATAGCAAGCTTATAGTTGCTAAGTGATGGTAAGCTTAGAGCTGCTAAACGAGCATGAGCATAGAACTACTAGATAGCCTGATGAGCTTAGAGTTGCTGATGGTGCAAACAGTGAGTTTATGGGCATGGAGCCGCTGAGTGACTTGATAGTAACGAGCTCAGAGCTGTTGAGTGAGTTTGCGGTGTTGAGTGAGCCTAGAGCTACTTTTAGAGCTACTGAGGGAGCGAGCGTAGAGCTGCTTGTGATAGTGAATTTAAGGGCGTGGAGCTGAGTACTTCTGGAGTACGGTGATTGGAGACATCGGAGATCCTTGATCGGGTGAGAGAGTTTTTGGAGAATTCGAAAGTGGACTTGATACTGGTTGCTTAAGATTCCATATGTTCGGGGATGTCCACATGCTCGCGATGTTCTCAAGGCTAGATTCCAAATGTTCCCTAGTGAATTCCACATGCTTGGAATACTTCCACGGCTAGACTGAATGTATGCATTTAGTAGCCCTTGCAAGGCTTTGATTGATACTTGATCCTTCTTAAGCTTGGGAATGTTCCCAAGGCTAATTTCCTCATGCTTGGAATGATTGTGAGGCTAGACTGATTGCTTTTGGCAAACATTTGACAATCTATGCAAGGCTTTTGATTCATTCTGACGCTTGTGCTTGATATCATGCATGCTTGGGAATGCTCCCAAGGCTAGATTTGATTATAAATTGTATTAGCCGCAGGCCCAGAATACCATGAATGCTTTGTTAGTGCATGGATTCAGATCGATTGCCTTTGAAAGGGGAGATTTTACGGAAGGATGCAACAGCTGAGAGGATGATTTATTGGTCGCGAGAATGCCAGGAGTCAAAGGATCGATTCCACATGTTTGGGGTGCCCCTAAGGCTAGTTTCAACATGCTTGGGATTGCCCCCAAGGCTAGATTTAGCCACATTCCACTTGTTAGATTTAGCTACATTCCACTTGCTCGAAAGTGTACACAAGGCTAGACTCCTCATGCTTGGGATGCATCCCAAGGCTAATCTGTCCATAATCCCATGTTGACTTCGTCAACTTGTTGACCCAAAATGCCATAAGACTCGTTAAATGCTTTTGGGTGAAACATTTCCAATGCCTCTACTGACGGGATGCCTTCCGAAGTATGCACTAGGCCATTATCAGCTTTCATGTAGTTGTTTTCTCTTGCTGTCAACTCATAATTGCTGAGCTTGAGGCTGCCTGGGTGTAGAGTTTGTTTAGAATTTCATGAAGCCAGACAAGGTCGTGAATATGACAAGGCATGTGCATGGTGCTACTGAAGAGCAAGTGCGAGGCTTCTGAGTTATGAAGGCAGAGCTGTTGATATGGAAATGAAAGCGTGAAGCAAAGAGCTATAGAGATGCGAGGCCACTTTAATGCTGCTAACACGATGCCAATTGTAGAGTTTGCCCAGGACTAGTTACGAGGCTATCTTCCGGCTTCTTTGACTTGGCTCTGTCGGTCATAGGCACAAAGCTTGATGTGGTTGGTTCTAATATCAAGGACCGAAATCCAGGAGGATCCTGCAATCCACATTTGAATAGTTTAGAAAACAACAATGGATAGGAAAACAACATGCAATAGGCTTAGAGTCAACCATAGGCCGAAATCCTTTTATGTTGACTACCAGGGGCATGACCACCATATTTCGAGAACCCTAGTCCAAGTGTTGAACCACTTTGGGTGATATGGTTTGCAACCATGACACATATGCATATTGAATTGAACATTTGGAAAGAAATAGAAGCCTTCTGTTTAGGCAATGGATGCTTGATCCTAGCTCAACTGTGCGTGATAATGACAACCTAATTGCCTCTAACATAGAAACATGTGATGTAAAAAACAATGAATGTGAGTGCAATGTTTCTCTTTCTGTTCGGCAGAGATCTTGGCATGCCCTTGACAATGTTGTGTGACAGCATTCCACAAAAGAGTTGATGTGTCTTCCTACGATATGACGCTTTTCAGGTTGAGCTTTCTTCTTTTTGAAGGTTAAGCGTGTTGGCGGGGAGGCAGACTTTACAGTGCATCCCATTGTTGCCCTTGCAGAATTGCTAGTAAACTCAGCAACGAAGGCGAGGTGAATTGGCTGTCGCAGGGAAGATGTAGGGACTAGTGAGTAGTCCTTGTCTTCATCTCAGAGATCGTCTTGGAGATGCCGTCATGACTAGCTCCTTCCTTTCCTATTCATAGTTAGTAAAAAGACAAGCAGAGACTGTATTTGTATAGTGAAAGCAACCACAGCGATGATTTTGTAATTAAGCTTTTGTTCATGAAATGAGAATTACTTTTCATGCCCCTAAATGCCTTGAGTTTGCATGTGATAGTCAGAACATGGCTTTTTTTGAACAAGTATTTGCTGTTTGTTGGATGAACAACCAAAGTTTAAGAACATATATGAAATGCCAGCCGAGGAATTGATAACACAACTGAAGAATCGATTTTGTGGCCGATGTATCCATCCTTCGGCCGTTACTGAATTTTCCAAAGGAAGTTAGATTTTGTTTTCGCCAAGTGGCATCTTGTTTTCCCTTCCTTCTTATGCTTGATCATGATTTTATGCCTTTTACCATGTTCCATAGTCTCTTTGCCATGCTTTTAGGATCTTCGAGATGTCTTGTCCTTTATGTTGATGACCCTTGAGTTAGAAGGGATGATCAATAGTTCTTGTGTCTTTTGCTGTTGTCAATTCTTCGAAAAAGCATACTCATCTTTTGTGAGCTTAATACGTAGGGTTAGCAATGTTTGGGCCGCATCTCAATGTGAGATTGCCTTCGTATCCATAATCTGGGAATCAGGCCTTTTATGTAGTTTCAAAATCACCACCTTTGAGGTTGGGTTTCCACTCTTGGTTCTCCTCACATGCTCTTGATTTTGCCTAGGTTACCTGATGGAGGTTGAGTCCCTAGCTAGCTTTCAAATGCCTTAACTTTTGTCTAGGCTGTGCTTTTGCAATTTCTTGTCGTAGCAGGCTCTGCTCTTACTTTTGCTTGGGTGCTTAGGTTACCCAACGAGCATTTCTCATAAGAGTTTTTTGTGCTTTGGGGAGGAGTTTGACGGAGATATTTTTCTGAATCTCCTATTGCGTTTGTACTTTTACAATGGGTAAGCTAACCCTAAGTGTCCTCACGGAGATAGCGCATTCTTTCTAAATTTTTGACAAAAACCTAGTTTCTTAAGCAACTAAAGTTCATCCTTTCTTTCCTTTTGTCGGTGACACAAAGAACTTGATTCCTTGAAGTTTCCCTTATTTGGCAAAGAGACTGTAGCGTATGGCAATTGCAATTAGATTGTTGAATAAGCGTAGTTTAGAAGATGAAATAGGAATTCACTTGGCAGAAATAAAATGCCCAAACAGGGGCCCGAAACATGTCCTAGTTTGACTTAGAACACAAAAGGCAATGTTTAATGTTTTTTTGCCATATTATGACTTTTTAGCTACTGCAGCATTTCAGGGCCATTTTCTTTGCCCTTTGCAACTTTATACGTTTTTACACCCTTTTCTTTGCCAAACAGAGCCTTTAAACTAGATCCATCTTGATAGCTTGCGTGGTGGCTACCTCTTTGAGACATGAGTAATCCTCAAATGGAAATGCCAGTCTAGATTTTTATCACATTTTCTTCCTTCTCGTTGATTGTGCAATCATAAGAGAGATCAGTTACCTCCACTTGGTTGAATAGTGATGCTAAGGAGATTCCTTCAATTTCGTAAAAGTTACTTTCCCTTGTTTGATACAGGTCCGTGCATGTGAAATCTAGATCCTCTTCTTCCTCTATCCACTAGCTGTAGTGGCATTCTTCATAGGGATTGACCTATGGTTGCATTTGAAATTCTTCCACTTTTTTTATGAGATTGATTGTTTCCCAGACAATGGGTGGTGTCGAAATTTTGGGACGGATGACTGGTACTACTATTTGGGTAGGCTCGAAGTGGGCGTTGTAAGGGGAAAAAATCTGCTTATCATTCTTTCAACATCTCCTGAGATCAACGTGCATGCCTTCTTGCCAGAACCCTAGTTTGTCGTCAGAACCCTAATCTATAAAACAGACAAGGGGTGAGTGCACCTTTGCCTCTCATGGCAAAGGCCCTCCAATACTTAAGTTAGTATCACGTGCTTGTAGAGAAACCCTAATTATCAGTAGGAAATATCGAATAATGCAACATATTGCATACCTCGCTTCGTGGGTGTTACTTCTTATTTATAGATGTAGACTTACTTGTCCTCCAAGTCTCCATTTCTGCTTAAGATTCCAACATCATTAGGAACCCTGGCCCATATGGAATTCCTTCCCATATGGTAACTCAATTATAATCCCTTTATTCATGGGACACTTGCGTATCACGTAGGATTTCCTTTCTAGAACCTTCTGGAACAGCGATCCAGATAGAGTTGGTCCAATGTACATCGGTGGTGTACAATTACTGTGGTGCACCTGTACCACGTGTTAGGCTAACTCATTGAACAATATCATGTGTTCGGCCATACCAACGAGCACCTTTATGTAGTGCAGCCGACACTATTCAGCGTCACTGCCTAGCAACCTCAGGTGTTGCGCTCCTATTCGGCATCATGACCTAGCACCCTCTACCTACCAGCACACCTGTTAGGCATCATTGCCAAACACCCTCAGCCTACCAGCGCACCTATTAGGCATTATTACCAAGCACCTTCACATGGGGCCGCCTACCAGTGCACCTGTTAGGCATTATTACCAAGCACCTTCACGTGGGGCCGCCTACCAGCGCACCTGTTAGGCATTATTACCTAGCACCTTCATATGGTGCCGCCTACCAGCACACCTGTTAAGCATCATTACCGAACAGACTACCTGGACCAGGGACTTCACATGTCACTGGTCCCTGTCAATCACTTGTACCAATGACTTCACATATCACTGGTCCCTGTCAATCACTTGTACCAATGACTTCACATATCACTGGTCCATATCGCCGAACAGAATACTTGGTGTAGGGGGATGAAAACAATTGATGCTTCAGATCACCTTGGATTGCAACGGCTTATTTGTGCCTTTTCACCGGAACCCTAATTTGTCGTCGGAACCCTAATCTGCAAAATAGACAGGGGGTGAGAGCACCTTTGCCTCTCGTGGCAAAGGCCCTCCGATGGCAAAGTTAGTATCACGTACTAAGAAACCCTAATTATCAGTAGGAAAATATCGAATAATGCAGTGTATTGCGTATCTTTTGCCTCTAGGTTTACCTCATATTTATAGATTTTCATATGCTTGTTGCCTAAGCATCCCTGTTGCCATCGGATTCCCATTTCGCATAGGAAGCCCAGGATATCAAGGATTCTCGTTTCCTTTATCAGTTTAATAGAAAAGAGTCCTTTTAGGATTCTTTTTCATTACTGGCCGAACATCCCATTCTCATTGGGTATTTTTCTTAGATCCTATATTCTCGGGATCTTATTCCCTTACGAGACATGACTATTCTGGAATCTTCCAGAGTATTCCCTCTGGTTCTACTCTTGATTGGAGCTCTTTCTTTGTTCGGCCATCTCAAGGCCGAACAGACGGCTTGGCCCAGTCACTTCACATGTAACTGGTCCTTTTATCAATTACTTGGACTAACGACCTCACATGCCTTTTGTCTTTATTAGCTGATCAAACTGTATGGATCAATGACTTCCCATATCATTGGTCCATATCGCCGTTCACCATTCTGTTCGGCGATAAGTCTTATCATACTTTCCATGTGCTCCCAAATATCACGTGTTCGGCAACTAAAAGTATATGTTCGGGAATACCTCCCTTCACTTGGACCAGTAACTCCGTGTGTTACTGCTCCTTTAACAATCTCCTGGTCCAATAACTTCTCATGTTTTACTGGATCTTGACTCTGTATAGTCTTTCTTGACCAATGGCTTCTCATGTCATTGGTCCATATTGCCAACCACCTTCTTGCACGACGACTGTCTCCATTGTACTTATACCATGGTCCTACGTACCACGTGTTCAAGCCTGTACGGGAATAACCCCCTACAGGCGTGCCTTCTCATCATGATAACTCTTTCCTTTTCCTTTTTCCTATTTTCAAACCAAATGCGAGGCCATTCATCATCCTCCATAAAACAGAATGTCGGGATCCTCCAAATTGTGTTTTGCCCAGGAATACTCTTTTCATTTCCTTAGCTCTCCATCCTTTGCTTGTTCTTCTTCGTCACTTTTGTAAGACATGTCGGGATTGATCACTTCCGATTTATCGGACTCATTGTTTTCTTCTTCCTCCATCATAAAACATCCATCCTCCTCTAGAAAGGTCAGGGTTGGCTTAGCTTGGGTGCTTTGGACAATGTATTGGCTGGGATTGTATATGAGGTTGTGAGATTGATATTTTGAGGTGATTCGGTATTGTAGGGTGGTTTGGTTTGTGCATCAGACTGTGGGGGTTTTATGGTTTGACTATCAATGAGATCTTGAATGTCATGGCGAAGACGCATGCAGTTATTTGTCTCATGCCTAGAGTGTTGATGGTAGGCACACTGTTTGTTGGGGTCATGGTTTGGGCCATAAGGTGGCTGATGAGGTGGTTTGTTCAGAGGTTTGAGATGCCCCTGATGGCTTAGAATGGTTAAGGCTTGGGAGAGAGTCATGTAGAGAGGATAATAGTTGCGGCGAGGCCGATTTGAATTTTCTAGAACGGCTGGCTTGGAAAGGGTCTTGCGGCAAGGCTGGGTCAAGGGTGTTTATGAAGGCATGAGATACGCGACTTGGGAAAGTTTTCTTGGATGGAGAAGCTTCTTCCTTCCCAATGAGTCCCAGTTTGATCCCTTCTTCAATCTGCAGCCTAGTAGCATGTAGACGCTTGAAGTCGGTTATGGCTTAAGTGTAGATATGCTTTAGATACTTAGGCTGTAGATTCTTGACAACTATTCTCACTTGATCTTCCTCGGAGGGACGGTTCTTCATCTTGACAGACTTTTCTCTCCATCTAGCCACAAAGGTAACAAAGTCTTCGTTCGACTCTTGCTTGGTCATCTCCAAATCTGGGTGGTTAACTCAATTTGGACATTGTATGCGTACTGCTTGACAAAAGCATTGGCAATCTCAGGCCAAGTTTGATAATGTACAAATTCCAAAGTGAGGAACCAATCAAGAGCACTTCCAGTGAGAGTCCTTTGAAACAACTGAGCAACGAGCTCGTCATTCAAGCCCATTAGCTTCAAGGTGTTGATAACATGGCGGACATGGATGGTAGGGTTGCCTGTTCCATTGAATTTCTCAATGATTGGCATTTTGAATCTTTCAGGCAATTGAGAATTTGAGAAGAAGCAGAGTCCCTCAAAGTCTAGAATTTAGTCCTCCTGTGAAAGGGGCAAAGCGTGTTTGATATCCTTGACTTCTTTTGGCCAATTCAGGGTTCTCTATTGTTATTACTTTAAGAGAATTCTCATCCTCTATCGATTTCTTCGTCCTCAGCATCCTTGTTGCTTTCTCTGCTAGTAAAGTAGCGATTTGAACTTGGAGATCGGTAATAGTGGCGTCATTGTCTGCCATGGGAGTAGGAGGATTGCTTGGTGAGACTTGGAGATTGGTGGACGATCGGATTTGCTAAGAAGATGACCATGAAGCCCTCGAAAGTGATTGGGACCGTTGCGGTGAAGGTGTTTTAGCAGGCGAGGGTGCCAGGCGAGATGACTGTAAAGACCTCTGTTTGGCGTGGCTTCGGGTGTTATAAGAGTATAAAACTGGCTGTGGTTGCTTCTTTAATCTACCTATCGTGATGGCTTTAAAAATGGAATACTTGTAATTAAGTTAGGCTGGGCTATATGGGGTTAGGATTTATGCTAAAAGTCCCAATCCTTCTGCACAAAAAGAGATGTTACGACAAAAATGTATACATGGTGTGAGGAAGAACTTTGAAGTAAAATGCAGGAAAATTTCTTAACCTGTGGGTTTCTGTCTTATTTTGATAGGTTTTATGGCTCTCTAACACATGTAAGGTTTGGGTGGTCTCAAGAGTGCTCCGTTGTCAAAGGGCACCAATCCTTTCGCCAGCCCATCATAGGCGCAATCGGGTGATTTCGTTTTTAATATACCACTAGGTACAAGTGACTGTGGAGTTTACTAGAACCCCTAACATAGCCCGTGACATGCCGGGGTATTAGGTGAACTCAACGTGATTGCCCACTCAATGCATATGATAAATGAATTAAATAAAGCAAGTATTAGTCTTATGTCGAACTTTCTGGTTATGGCTCTCAAGTCCCCAGCAGAGTTACCAAAAACTGTAAACACCTCCCAAAGAGGGCATTGCCATACAAATTGATCATGCTTGTTTGGTTCCACTTCATAAACCAAAATCATGGATGTTCCCATGGCTAGGAACATCGCCACACGATAACGGCTACCATCAAAATAGAGTCGCCACCTAGTTTATAAAAACTAAGAAAAGAGATAGAGATTCTGGGTACGGGAGCCAAAAGTACAATAAGGGAAAGGTGTTAGGCACCCCTCTTTGCCCAGTCGTGAAACTAGCCCATAATCGTTCGACATATGATTAGTATTTGCTTTATTTATTTCTAAACACATAATTTGGTTATTTAGCTTTTAACAGTTGATAAGGTGAGCCAAAACAATAATAAAAACATGCAATAAAACAGAAAACAAACTGTCCCAGAGAATGGATCCCTCGGCCGGTGAATGGATGTCACGGCCTAGGAATCTTTCTGGATCGATGTACCAACCAAAGGATCGAAAACCCAGCCGATGTTCTTCCTCACACCAGACTTAAACGATTAACAAAAAACCAAAATACTATGATTAAAATACAAAAACGTAAAAGAAATCAAACCATTGGCCCCTGGGTCTCACCACTTTGATCCCTCAGTTGCTTGATTGCTTCGGATTAAGGGTGATTGACTGACTTTACTT
Organism: Rhododendron ovatum; assembly: GCA_019656835.1. Classification (NCBI taxonomy): domain Eukaryota; kingdom Viridiplantae; phylum Streptophyta; class Magnoliopsida; order Ericales; family Ericaceae; genus Rhododendron; species Rhododendron ovatum. The sequence goes on along the minus strand of CM033795.1, from coordinate 21,251,462 downwards.
CTCGAAACCCTAGGTTTAGGGTTTGTACTTCGGGCTTTGATCGTCGGATTGCAGCTGCCTTCGGAAGTTTAGGGCTTTTGTAGAGGGAGTATGAGAAAGTATATGTGCAGAGTTTCGTTGGCTTTTGGGAGTGATTAAGTGTATCAATTGTTGTATTTTCAGAGCCCTAAGGGCTCCTTTATATAGGCACCGGATGACATCGCTCCAATCAATCACATTGCATGATTGAAATTGGAATTATAGTGCAACTCTAACTCCTCATGGTAATCTCCTTGTGTAGCTCAAATGCATCAGAATTTGGCTGTTAGGGTTTCGTGAACGGATCAAATGATTGACAAAACGTTCCAGAATCTGGAAAATAGACGATGTGGCCGCCGATTAAAGGATCTGGCGGTCGAGGAATTGATGTTGTGGCCAAGGGATATACCTGGCGGCTAAGTGATCGATCTCTTTGGGAGATTTTCTAGCAATATATAGGCTTCACGGGTGAAGAAATGATGCTGAGGGCCTGAGATCAATGTTACGGCCGATAGAAAGATTCTCATAGAATTAGGAATTTCTGTCTGAAAGGTTATTTGACTCTGAATTGGGTCCTCTAAGTGGCTAAAAGTTCTCACCATAAGTTCTAAAGTTCACGAGAAATCAATCAGCAATCACTGTATCCATATCATCATTGGGATGGTCCTTAAGGTGGGACTTGAAATAATCGTTAGGCCAAATTAGGGTGTCTATATTGCTAAAGTACGAGCCGGATCCATCACACATTCTAGAGTGGTCCGAACTAGAATTAGAAACCGATGCATCTTATGGGGAGGAGCCGATACATATTCTAGATTCGCGTGAACAGGTTTTGAGGGGTAAGACCATTCCGTTAGCGCGAGTTCTATGGAGTAATCTCAGGAAGGAAGAGTCGACATGGGAAAGGGAAGACGAAGTTAGAGAGAAGTATCCGTAATTGTTTTTGAATTAACCAATGCGAGTCTTAAATTTCAACCTTATGATTGTTAGCTTTGTAAGGACCCGTATTTTCAGAAATTAATAAAAGATTTATTTGCTATTATAATGGAAGAAAATATGAATTTTATTGAGTTTAAATGAGTTGGGGTTGATGTGATGAAATTGTTTGTAGAAGGGTGCATGTGTAATTTTAGTGTAGGTAGTGTGAGTGAGTGTGTGTGTGTGTGTGTGTGTGTGTGTGTAGAGGAGTATTAAACCCCCTCACTCCCTCTCTCCATCTCCCGATCTCTCTCTCTCGGCACACTCTCTCTCCCTCTTCTCTCCAACATTCAAAACTTTACTCCTCACTCAAAATCTATGGCTAATAACCTCCAATCCTTCGTCTATTCATGTTATTGAACTCATATCTTAATGAGTTGAGCTTAGAAAGGGCGTATTTTTTATTGAACAGTTCAATAAAAAATTGCTCAAATCAAGTCATTTTCGGTCATTTTTTTTATTGATTTCTAGCGGGTACCTTTAAAATCATGTTTTGAACATATTGAGTGGTTTGGATCATCGAAATTCAATCGAAAAATGGGAGGCCATGCGGACCGAAGCAAAATCCGGACGTTCTAACTTGAACAAAATCCGGATCGGTCCGCACCTCCCCTTGGACAATCAAATTTCGATGATCCGAACCGTTCAATGTGTTCAGAATGTGATTTTTTTTAGAGTCGTAAAAATATAGAAGATTGTATCGAGCACTTACACATACCGAATTGAGCCAATTTTTCACGGGCCTGCTCAAATTTTTTTTAATAATGAATGATTTGGATTATCAGTACGGGACCTGAAGCGGGCCCCATGTGGCATTGGTATGCGTAGTCGGTGTGTGTGGTTGATTTCTGTAGGATTCTCGGGAAAAAAAAAAACACCCACCTGTACTAATGTGTGTCATCAGCGTGTAGGTGCACATCAACATGAACACCCATTGCCCCACTTCCCCGGGGATAAAAACAATTTTTCTAGAAAAAAATTCAAAATACCCCGCAATCTTTACTCCAAGTTTCAATTAGACTCCCAATCTTTTAAAATAATCAATCTTACTCTCAATGTTATCTTCTGTTAATTAAAACGTCTCATGCCCTCCGAATGACTGATGGATTTAGTTAAAGGCTCCGTTAAATAGCGTCCCAATCGAATTTTGATGATTCGAGCCGCTCAATGTGTTCAGAACATGATTTTAAGGGTACTCATTTGAAATCAACAACAAAAAATGACTGGGAAGGGTTTCATCCGAACAGTTTTTTATTGAATAGTTTAATAAAAAACTGCTTAAATCAAGCCATTCTCGGTCATTTTTTTTGTTGATTTCTCTGAGTTACCCTTAAAATCATGTTTTGAACATATTGAGCGGTTCGGATCATCGAAATTCAATCGGAATAGGGGAGGTCATGCGGACCGAAGCAAAATCCGGACGTCCTAACTTGAACAAAATCCGGATCGGTCCGCACCTTCCCTTTAACAATCAAATTTCAATGATCCGAGTCGGTTAATGTGTTCAGCAAGTGATTTTAAGGGTACTCGCATGAAATCAACAAAAAAAATGACCAGAAAGGGCTTGATTTGACCGGTTTTTTATTGAACTGTTCAATAAAAAATTGTTCGAATGAAGCCTTTTCCGGTCATTTTTTTTTGCTGATTTCTCATAGGTACCCTTAAAATCACATTCTGAATACATTTGAGCGGCTTGGATTATCGAAATTCAATCAGAACGATGCTATTTAACGGAACCTTTAACGAAATCCGTTAAGCATTCGGACGGAATGTGGCGTTTTGATTAACGGAAGATAACGTTGGGAGTAAAATTGATTTTTTTAGAAGGTTGGGAGTCTAATTGAAATTTAGAGTAAAGGTTGAGGGTATTTTGAAATTTTTACATTTTTAATCATGGGAAATAAAACCATTATTTATTGTTCCTAAATTCTACACATATTCACATGGCCCCTTTATAAATTACATTCAGAATGTCACTTTCACATTATAATAAAAATCGTGCTCACGAAGCTCTTGATTTATAGTAAAAAAAGACTGGAATAAATATTATTAGACATAAGTACAATTTACTTAGTTATTTTTAATAAAAATTAAGACCGAAAGATTCCAGTGATTCAAATGCATATTCTAACTATATAAATCATGTGATCTTGGGATTTTTTTTGTCAAACTCGTACATATGTATTTAAAAAGGCGATAGCTCCGTCATGTATTCTCCCAATAATGGTCATGCAAACAAAAATTCCCAGATCAACGAAGCAATGGTATAAGATCTTGTTTCACATTCTATTCCATATAACCGTAATTCACAAAATGTGGGACTGAACTGTAATTACAAGTTTAATGTGAAATTTAATTATTATGATAAAATATTAATTAAAAATACAAAAAAGATGTTTTTACATAACTAAGTTCCAAAATTAGTTGGAGCAAATTAACCTTCCCCCAATTTGCACTTAAAACGATTTTTTTTTTCTCTTATAAAAACCGGTAAAGAACAAGAAATTGGATATGTATCGAAAAACTTATATCCCAAATTAACCTGTTAGATAGAGGTTTGCTAGCAGCAATGAGTGATGCAGGATCATAAGCATCTGAAGACTCAATTTGCTCACCTCCTCAATCCTTACACATGCTTACGTCAGTTGGGGGTGCAAATAGCTGAGTCAAGCTTTGAAATATTTACGCTACTTGAGCTCGAGCTGATATAAATTGACTAGCCGATCTAGCCTAAGTTTGAGTTGAGCTTGCATTGTTCAGGAGCCTTTAATGAGTCATATATTTTTGCTCACACACATACAAGTCTAAAACTGTAAATAAAATTTTTAATATGTACATTAATAAATTCATACATGTATACTACAAAAAAATATAGATATACGGAGTATAAGTTTGTACGTGGTACATGTAAAACTTATAGATATACTAGTCATAATTTTTTTTTTGATCCGAGTCATAAAAATTTCAATCCGTACAGAATCTACAAATTGTATACTCCTAAGGTATAAGTATGTATACATGGAATTTTTATTCTTCATATAGATACTTCAAATTTCTCGAGTTTAATCGAGCCGAATACTATCATGTTTGCATTTGGCCCATTCATTAAACGAGCCTCAGGTTTAGTTCTTTTAGTAGACAACTCATGCTGGAACAAGCCTAGCTTTATCGATACGAATCTCAAACAGTTCGCGAACTGCTTAGGTTATTTGCAGTCTTATGTGCTACCGGACTGTACGTGAAGAGGAGTGTTGGAGTACCTATCTCGCATGGCTTACCTTAACCCACCCGCACCTGATTATAATATAATCTTAAGATTATTTCATAGACATTGTTAATGAATTTTAGATTGGATCCCTCTCAGGAATCGCCCAAATCCAAAGAGGAGGGAGAAAAACCTCACGTATCAAAAGTATGTATTACCATCAAAGCAAAAGATTAGATGAAAAGAAGCAGAGAGTCGAGCTGGCATGCAAATGGGTCCCGGTCAAACACAATTAAAAATAAAGGTCACGCAAATGGGTATGTGATGCTACAGGACCTTGTTTGGCTGGCCTAAATTAACGTGGGAATTCCACACCACACACTATTTATGTGCACATGACCCCACACCCTTTTTGGCGTCTTTTGACTCTCCCCCCACCCACCTTTTAACTACCCAACTGTTTTTTTTTCTCTCTTTTCTTTTCTTACGCTCTCTTCGATCTCTTGTTTTTAATCCCAATCAGAGATTCGGTTACCTACCTTCAAAACATGTCACATGTACCCTCTTCTAGTTTTCTCTCTCTTTCCATCTCCTCTCTCTTTTTTTTCGCCGGTCAGAAGTGTTCAGACCAACTTACACGCATCTCAACTGATCCCCTCTAGAGTCCGGGTCAAAAACAAGTCAGTTATGCCGAGATTAGGGAATTCATAAAAAATTACTTTCTTAGGATTTGACTCCAAAATTAAAGTCTTGATCAATTGTGTAGAAGCAAACACACCAAGGACTAATCCTTGAGGCTTTTCTCTCTCCTCTCTCTACAAATGGAAGAGATGCTTAAATTCCATTGTCAGACCTTGTTAAAGGATTTATACAAATGAATCAAGTACAAGTCAGCACTCTATTAATACTAGCTTCAACCTCACACTAATCATAGTACTAAATAGTAGTATATATATAGTTGGTTAAATATAAGAGGTTGGTATTTTTAGGTGGAGCAAGATCCGCCATTCTTTGTGGAACCTAGTTTACTATAGTACATTAGATTCCTTCTAATTTGAGTCTTGAGTCTTGAGTCTCTAATTTCAACCTTTGAAAAAGGTATCCCATGCATAGATTGTTCCGCAATCCACACGAATCGTGCACTAATTAACCTGCAGGCTAGCTAATAAGCTAGTTGGCATGCATCCCATGTTATTGTGCAGACAGAAACCCATGCGAAAAGGAAGTCAAGGGTACTACAGACAGCCTCGCGATTGATGCATGGGTGCCTACCAAAGCACAACAGGCCGGCTTTGTGAGCTCACTCGTGGTAATTTTTCGACACAATGGGATGAAATCATACAAGTCGCGGAAAATTAAAGATTACTTTTTGTAAATTAAAAAACTCAGGCTCTGTTTTAAAAAGTTTTTATTTTTAATTTTTTTGTTTTTGTTTTTGATAAACATATTTTTGTTACTGTTTTTGTTTACAAAATAAATAATCAATTCCATCAGTTTACGAAAATTCTAGAAACATAAAAATTGTGTTTTTATTTGTTTTGAAAATACTTTTGGCAACCCAAAAAACAAATAAAAAATTATTATGATCACCAAACATGTTTTTTGTTTTTATTTTTTAATAAATAAACAAAAACTCATTTCTTGTTTTTCATAAACGAAAAATAAAAAACTAGCAACTTTATCAAGTAGAACCTCAACTTGATTAGCCATACTGTGTTCAAAGAGTGAGTCTCTAATTTCGAAATTGTACTTATCCACTGAATTCACGAATTTTTTTTTCCGTTCATGTGGTTAACCATTTTCGATCAACTTCTTACGGAGATGATTTGCTTCACAAGTCTCACAAACGATATTATGAGGAAGGGTACAGCTCCGCTCCTCTTCCGTCCATGTAAATGGACTGTTGGCTCGACCACTTGTATTTTGGGGTTGGTAAGAGTCCCTTTGTAGGGGGTTTTGTTTGTTTGTCACCATTGTAATTCTACAGAGATCGTTCTCTTCACATAGTAGAATCGTCTTCCATTTGCTTGCCCATGAAGTAGTTTTATAGCCGTAAGTTGAACCACATATATATTAATCTCTCTTATTCATTTCTTGGTTTGGTTTGGTTTCTCCATTTGCTTTTTGGATATGTTTGGTTTGTTGTTTTCCCAATATTATGACCATCAATGATGGTCGAGTTGCAGTTGGGTCCTTCGACGGCCCGCCGCACAATACTTACATCCAAGTTATCCAACGTCCAAACACAAATGGGTTAACGGACTATGCTTCGTATTATGCAATCCCGAACACATGACTTTATTTTTGCCTTTTATTCCTTCTAACGAATAATTTGTTCCGTTTACTTTTTCTGTCATTATCTGGAATAGATAGCTTTAGATTGCATAAATTTGAACCTCACATTCCAAAAGTAGCTTTCTCAAATTGCAATGAAATTGACCATAAGTGCACGGAAAATCCCCTTTACGTAATCCTTTGTATCCTTATCCGGACTTGAAGTGTTGCAACTTGTCCAATTATATAGCTATAAGAATTATTTCTGTTTTTTTTTATTTAGATAATTCCAGTGAAATGATCTTGAGAATTAACTTTTAAGTTTCATAAAAATATGGGTAAATACCATAAATTACTGAAACCACCCCGATGTTTCTAAAAATTACATTTTGCCCCCTCACATTTGGAATATTATCAAAATACCCCCTATTGTATAACAAATTACTTTGTTGCCATGATGTAGCTGCTAAAAAATTGGATGGAATTTGTCTAAAAATATCAATCCCTAATTCAAACTGTCCAATTTGTCGTTTGCAGCATGTGAAAGACCATTTTAACACCTCTACGCCACAAGCTAGAAAGGGACAATGCGGTCTAGAAAATTTGACAGAGTTTGTCTATAATAACCAACATCCTAATCATAATGGACCAAATTATCTTTTTGTAGCATGTGAGACCATTTTGGCACCTTTGTAGCTTTTCACGAGCTACAAAAGGGCAACATGGTAAACTGTACTCCATCCGTCCCTATTTAATTATCCACTACGATTTTGCGTGTATTTTCCACGGTTTATATCTCTTAATATATTTTATGTTTTATATTTTTGAAATCATTGTCTTATAGAAAAAATTGAGATCTATCAAATAAGATCCATATTGAATATTTTTAGCAATATACGTTGAGAGATATAAGTAGTTGAAAATATACGCAAAATCATAGTGGACAATTAAATAGGGATGGAGTGAGTAATTGGGAATTGATGTTTTGACAGATTTTGTCCAAATTTGTAGCAACTACATCATGACAATGAGTAATTTGTTGCGTAACAGGGGTATTTTGTAATTTTACAAACATGAGGGGGCAATCTTTAATTTTTTTAAACCTCGTGGATGATTTTGGTAATTTACCCTAAAAGTATTGCATGGGCTAGAAAAGAGTAGATGATCCTATGTACATGGCATGGGTTAAAGTAGTATATGCTTGCATAACCGGTGAACTAGACCTAGAAGTTAATTTGCACTTCGGCTTCATTTGTTTCGAGGTAAAATAATTTACGATGTAGAACGTTTTCCTTGAAAATGATTTCGTAGGATTTCCATTTTTGTTTTCCGGTATTTGATTGTACATGAAAAATAGTTTCCAAAAACAAATGTTTCCGTCACATCAACCCCATTTTTTTTCCCGAGTTTTTTTTTCTTTTTATCCCCTAAACTATGCACATTTTCTCTACTTAATTCATAAACTATTAATTTGATGATTTCATTCCCTCAACTATCATACCGTTACCTACTTAATCCAATAAATAACAAAAATTTGAAATTTGGACGGAAAATGTCACGTAAGGCCCTATTTGGAATCCTGTAAAACAGATATTTAATTATGACAGCCTCAGAAATAAAAATTAATAATGACCCTTTAGGATAAAATGATCAAAAAAAATAAGACTTTCGCATTAGTTCAAACAGATTGAAAATTGGAGCACTTAATTTATTTACAAGATTCATATATTAGAATTTTACGTGGCATTTTATAGTGACACACACACACACACATATATATAATTTTTTTTTTTTTAAAAAGACTGTGTTCTTTATATAGAATTTAGACTGTTTATAAATTAAAAATATAGTTAAAATTAAGTGCTCTAATTTTTGGTCTTTGTGAACTGGTGTGAAGATCTTATTCTTCTGATCATTTTATGCTAAAAGGTTATAATTAATTTTTCTTTCTAAAGCTCTCATAATCAAGTATCTGCTTTACAGGGTCCCAAACAGGCCTTATATGACATTTTCCGTCTAAATTCCTAACTTTTGTTATCTATTGGACTAAGTAGGTAACGGTATGATAGTTGAGGGGATGAAATCGTCAAACTTATTTCAAATCAGTTGGAAATGTAAACAATAGAGGTCTCCCAATTGTAGAGAGAAAACATAGATGTTGAGATTTGTGGGTTTCTGTTTGGGTGCGTAGTACTCTCTCCCTCTCTCTCTCTCTCTCTCAAACTCCCAAAGGGGTCTTTGGGTACGAAGTTGCCTCTATTTCGATCGAATTCATTTATATGCGTAGTGCTCACCGGGAGCCATTAGCCAAAAACGACCTACAGAAATTTTGACCGTAAATCATTTTTCATCAAATGACGCAAGTTATTTTACACTTAAAAATGTTTTACATTATTTTTATCCAACCGAACACCGGAAAAATAGGGTAAAACATTTTCCTCAGAAACGTTCTACAATGAGGTGGTTGATTTAAGTTTGACACCCTTGTCAATGTTAATCGGAAACGGGATTAATTTAGCTAGCTAGTATAAATGTTTCTGACGTGTAACAAAAGAATAAGTATATGCTTGCACCACTTTGTGATGTGAGGTATTGAATTTTACCTCATGGACCGAATTGATAAACCTAAAATAATCTAACTACTACCTAACACCACTTAATATAGGCTCGTTATTGTATAATTAGCAAATGATCGTTATCATATACTCCCTCCGTCCCAATTTGTTTGTCCAATTGTCGAAATACGTGCCTTTTAAAAATATACTTATATCTTACATTTTATAATATTTTTTATGATTTTGAAGATTTTGTATAATAAACTAATTGAGATCTATCAAACAAGATCCATATTGCATATTAAAAACATTACGAATTGAAAATTATAGCCAATTCTTTGAGAGGTCAAACGCTTTCAAAAAGTCAAAAAGGGGACAAACAAACTGGTACGGAGGGAGTACTATTAATGATATGTGAGTTTTACCTAGAATAAGAAGGCTAGTGATTTTTTCTCAACCCCATTTTTTTATGTTCATCCTCCATGTGTTTGTCTGCATTAATGTCAATTTACCATAATACCCTGTGATTGAGTTAATTAATGATATGTGAGTTTTACCTAGAATAAGAAGGCTAGTGATTTTTTCTCAACCCCATTTTTTTTATGTTCATCCTCCATGTGTTTGTCTGTATTAATGTCAATTTACCATAATACCCTTTGATTGAGTTAATTTTTTACACATAGAAAAGGTAATATCTCGTAACCACGCATGAATATTGTATCAATAGAAAAATGGAAATGTGAAAAACAACTCCCAAGGAGAAAATATGTAATTAGACTATAGCTATAATATGTGAATATTGCAGTAATAGAAAAAGGAGTGCATCTAAAAATGGAAATCTGAAAAAAAAAATCTCAAGGGGAAAATATATAATTAGCCTTTTGTTTAATAGGAAATTGAGTTCCAGACACTATCGCATGATCATTATTTTGTTCGTAAAATTCTAAAAGCAACATAACACTCGATTAATTTGGATAAACTTTTGTTGTGCATTTTAACTATCATTGAGATGGATTCTTTGAAATTTTTTAAAAGCAAGGTTAATTACATCGAGGTTTTCTTTTAGAGGATCAGACCGAGGATAAATCCTCTTGATTTTATAAATTTTTATTTATTCATGATAATTAAATACGGGGTAAATTACATCGAGGTCTTCTTTTGGGATAGTTTATGCTACCAAAAGGTTAATAGCAACGATGGCCGGAGTTCTTAGCAACAATTAACCAAATTTTTTGGAATGGATGATAAACAATATTTACAAAAATAAATGACTGAGATCGCTCGATGGGACTATAAATTGCTTTTCTTATAAATGATGGGAAATATATTCCAGTTCCAATAAAACAGAAATTACAAAGGGAAGCAGAGCAAGTTGGTAGCGAGGCATTAAATATCTACCAACTGTAAACGTACGTAAATCTACATCTCTTGCCTATTATCCAACGCCCATTAAATTCACCTAGTATAATAAAAACCTATTAGAATTATTGCTCTCGCAATTACAACACAATTGACCCCCTCGAGACCCCAACTGCCAGCACAAACAAGCCGCCGCCGCCGCCTCCGTCCTCTCCAACTTTGACTCGGCCGAGTTTGCCGAAAAACTACCCGGCGATCGAGACTGGAACGGGACGAGTCCGATCGACAGCTCTAGGTCGATCGATTCGCAGATTCGATCCGATTGAATCGGCGGCTGCGGAATTGGTTGGGGCTGAGTCTCCACGGTGGTGCCGCTGCTGCAGTCGACCGAGTCCGCCGCCGCGGCCGTCGTTCTGGGCTGATTCGATGCGGGTTGGCCGGTTAAAACGGCGTCGGTTTGGGGTGAAGGAGGTTGAGAAGTGGTTTTGAAGTCGAATTGGGAATTGGTGACGGCCTTGAGTGGGCGGTGAGTTTGGGGGTCGAGGCCGCGCGTGATAAGTTTCCGCTTGATGTGTGTGTTCCAGTAGTTTTTTATCTCGTTGTCGGTTCTCCCCGGTAATCTTCCGGCTATCAAGGACCACCTGCAATTTCAATTCCACATTCTAAATCATCATGAAAATAAACGAAGACAAAAAACAAATCAACTCGTTCATTTATTTCATTTGTTTATTTATTTTGCTAACGCAAGGTGTCACAGTCAGATTGCGCGCATCTCGAACTAATTCTTATATGCTCTCCTACAAATGTTTTATACACGTAAGCGCATGAATGAGGTGACCCCAAGATGAGTCCAAGTCCTCTATACCCATGTTTCTCTGTAAATCTGTTCTCGTGTATTTCCGGACATTGAATCAAATTCAATATTTTTTTTATCACTTAAAATTTGTACATAATTCAACGGCCAAACACATCGGTACATGAATACAAAGACATTTCGGTACAAAGGATTTGAGGAGCTCCAATAACTGCTGAGAAAGAAAATTGAATCTAAAACCTTAAAATTAGCAATATTTTTTACTTCTTTTGACTTTCTGTTCCATTGCAGAAGGGAAGTTTCAACTACTCCATTTGGCACGGCTTTCGTTTTCTATTCTGTTTCAACTTTCGGGGAAATAAATAGTACTAGTAGTAATTGTCCTAACAAAACATTTTTCCCCAATCTCATTTGGTTTGACTTTCCGAAAGTGTTTTTTATTTTATTTTTTTATAGATAGGCGAGAGTGAATAATTCTTTATTTTCGTTCGACCAAAAAAAAAAAAAAGAAAGTGAAAAATTCTTGTCATAAAAACGGTTACCAGATAGGAAATTTAGTTGAATAAACTTGAGAATTTCGCTTCTTTTGCCCTTTTGAAAACAAACGATCAATTTTTGTATCAATTCCTCTTCAATTTTCCTTCTCATTTTCCTCTTGATCACTTACCTTCTTTTTCTTTTTCTTTTCCTAAGTTCCAAAGAGAGACCATTCCAATCAAAGAACCCCAGATTCTAAAACGATTATCCGAGCACCATCACATGATGTTCCATGTGCTATCTCCACCGTACATTATTGTGCGATCTACACACTTGGTGGTGAAGCACACAAATGTGCGTTGAAAACCCCCCCGGAAAACCCACGTGGCACCTACATCGCGTGGGGTGCTCCAGGAGCAATTATATATTTTTCGATTCGATCGCATCAACGGAGTCGTATATTTACAAAACTTTATTACTCTGTTTTCCCTTTTCTTTCGGTCTTAAACTGTTAACCCTTTTCTCGGAGCAAAACAGAGTCAATTAGAGAGAGAGAGAGAGAGAGAGAGAGAGAGAGAGGTTCATACTTGTTACCGAGTAAGCTGTGAAGCTTAATAATGAGCTCGTCTTCTTCTTCAGTGAAATTACCCCTCTTCAGATCAGGCCTCAGATAATTTATCCACCGCAGTCTGCAACTCTTCCCACATCGAAGCAATCCTACACAGACACAAAAACAAAATCGAATTCATAAACAGATAGACAAGAAAGGTCCCCAATAAAGAAACAAACCCCAAGCATAAAGTCCATCATGCACCGATTCAAACACACACACACACACACGGATAGATACAGACATATACACAGGGATAGATATATGTATATGAGAGAGAGAGTGGGTTATAGTTATACCGGCGGATTTGGGGAGGGAGCGCCAGCTGCCCTCGCCGTGATCCCTGATGTAGTTGATGAGGCGCGTGTCCTCGTCCTTGGTCCACGCACCTTTGTTTGTGTGCGCTTTCTCACAGCAAGGTGATCTTCCCATTAGCCTCTGTAGAGAGAGAGAGAGAGAGAGAGAGAGAGAGAGGTGTGGATAAGTTGCTAGCTCTATCGCCTTGATGTGGATTTTGGATAAGAGAGAAAATAGAAAGAAAAGAGAGGCAGAGAGAGGGATTGATTAAACGTGTGAGGGAGAGAGAGAGAAGGGATGGAAATATACGTGTGGAAGGTGGGGGAAGTGGGAGGAGAGAGAGAAAGTAGACAAAAGTGGGGGTGAGAGAGAGAGAGAGACAGCAGTGTGGGGATGGATCATTTAAAAGAAGGTGGGGGTGGTGGGGGAAGGTAGAGAGAGAGAGAGAGAGAGAGAGAGAGAGAGAGGGACATTGACCAAGTTGGTAGAGAAGAGAAAAGACGAGTGGTTAAACAGATAGAGGTTGGGAGAGGGATTGGGTAGGTAGGTCTACTTTTACGTTATGATTTGGGTTGGCCTTTCTGTTTTGTTTTGTGTTGTTTGGTTAGTAACTTTTTGTATGGTCTCTCTCTCTCACTCTCTCTCTCTCTCTCGATTTCTCTCTCTCTGTCAACTTGGTTGGTACACAAGTGCGTTTATAATAGTGTGAAAAGCGGTAAAGTCGGTCCCTCGAATTTATGTACACATGTGGGTATCTATCTGTTTCTGTGTGGGTTGGGGGTGATTCTGTCTGCCCATCGAATTTAATTCTCAATGGGTAGTGTTTGGTACTTGTTTTTTTACAAGCGCTACTCGCTTTTATTTAGGCCCAAATTACGCTCAGCAGTGTTTTCGCTTAGCTAATAAAGTACTACTATATGAGTTAAATTTTGGGTACAAATCTTTGATGCACTAAAATTTTGACACTAACAAAAATAGTTTTGGCATTATTATTTTTTTAAGTTTTCCCAAATTATTAGTATATCTCAAAAAGAGAAATCTAAAAGTATTAAATTATTATTAAAACCTTTAAAAAGTTCACTATAGACAAAGTATTCCAAAAGTCTTATCTTTACTTTACTCAATTTTTTAAAATTGGTTCGGATTTTTTTATTTTTCCAATCACTTCTGTTTAGACGAAGTAATAATTTTAAAAAAAAACCCGCAAAAACTAACCAACGCAAAAAAAAAAAAAAAAAAATAGTACAGACAGAACAATAATGTAACAAGATTGTTAACACCCTCAACAAGAGGTGATTTTTTTATTTTTTTTATCATGGGTGGGGTGAATTTGGCACCAAATCAGAACCTATAGTGGAACGATTGCATTTTTGTACCAAATATAGCATTCAATTTCTATCGAGAAAAGTTGAGACCTTTAGTAATGGGTAATGATAGGGCAAATTTTTTGCCAACCAAATCGATCCCTTGATTGAGCACCAATGTAAAATCTTTTCAGGACTTTTTCGGAAGGGTGCGGGGCACATTTTTTGGGACATGATTGTAAAGACCCTTTCGAAAAAAAAAGAAAGTAAGATTATGGGATGACAGAACATAGAAGCCCACATATTTTTTTAGGAAAATTATTTTCACATTTTTTTTTATTATGGCACTCCTTTTTTGTCTTCCCTTTTGATTATGGCACCCCTTTTTTTCTTTGGTGTGTGTGTGTCTAAAATGGAGTGTGAAAATTATTTTTCATTTGTTTATTAGTTATAGTCTGGTTTTTGGGGCACTCAAGATGAAGGGAAAGACTGGATAACGAGGAACTATTTCCCCATTTCAAACACAAGAGTCAAGACAGCGTTTCAGTTAGATCGAGAGGAGTAATTGTTTGATCAAGTGCCAGCAAACATGCTGGATTATTTGTGCAACAACCGTGGTGGTCTTGGAATTTATCAAGCTATTGCGTCGAGCTCGTGGCTCAACTTGGCTCGTTTAGTAATCGAGCCGAGCTAGTGCTCGAGTTTTAAGCTTGTTTACTAAACAAGCCAAATTCAACATTTAAAAGCTCGACTCAACTTGCAAAAGCTCGGTTCGTTTGTATATACTTGGTTCGTTTAAAGAGGCCCGTTAAGTAAATTAGTCAGGCTTGGCTCATTAAGGGCTCAACTCGTTTGCAAACAAGTCGAGCTCGAACTCGAGTTTTAAGCACGTTTAGCAAACGAGCCAAGTTCGAATACCACAAAGCTTAGCTTGACTCGGCTTATTGGCACCCCTAGTGGTCATGCCCATTTCGATGTAAGCTTGTCTACCGTAGCCAGGCAACATCCTCCATCTGCAGGGGGCTTCATTCCGTTATAGAGAACCTTTCAAAGTATGTCTGTTAGGAGAGATTATTCAATGCCCGTGCAGCACCATACATTCATGGGCCCTCATACACTATGCATCAGACCTTACATGAATATATGGTGAGTGAATGGCATGTGATACCGCGTGACAGTGTCTCAGGAGCATTTAATTTTTATTTTCATTTTTTACGCAAGGCCTTTCCTCTCCTTTTGATCACGTTCTGCACTCTCCCATCCTATTTCCTAACATCATAATATAATCAAGACAGATGGTTGATTCATCCGATTGGTTGTAAGTAATCTTAGACTCGAAATTAGCTTTCGCTTTTGGAGTCATGTCGGAGTACACAGTTCATTTGAACTCCCCACAAAACATAGTGGTTGCAAATATACGAGGTTGACCTCACATGGGCGTGCCGGAAACCTCTGCGCTGAAGTGGGAGAATAAAATGCAATTCATTTGACCTCACTACCAATCACACCTCTCCCAAATTTTTCAATAAAGTAATCATCAAAGCTCTCTCTCTCTCTCTCTCTCTCTCATAGACTGTTGAAACCAATACAAAGAATTTGATCTATTGTGGGTATCCACTAGCCACCGTTTCTCTACATACAAAGAATATAGAATCCTGTCGCTACAAATTACAGTTAACTAAATGAATCTGCAAGAATCAAAACCCGCGAAATTTCCCTCTCCAATACAAATGAATAGAATGGATTGTCAAGCGCATTTAAATAGCTACATACACTTTGGACGTATAAATGCGCCAGAGACTAAAGACGATTTGTATAATCGAAGTTCATGTTTGTTTTACCGTGTTAAATCAGCCTCACTTCTGACATCTGCCTGTTTACACATGCAATCTGGCATTGGGTGCGTGTAGAGCGAGCCGCTGGGTTTTCTCAATTCACTTGCTTTTACATCACTGTGATGAAGCATTTCTTGCAATTGCCGCTTGAAGGTCTCCCATCTGTTAAACATACAGTTTCAGTTAGTAAAAGTCTTCTGGCATTCTGTTCCCTACTGAAAAGAAGAAACATTATAATACAATTAAAGACTTGATTTAAGACAGATCCGAAACGACCTTCCTCGTAGATCAACTTCAAGGTAAGGGATTCCAATCTAAGGACTTGACATATCATGGCCATGCTTGCGCCATTGAGGGGGAAAACAGACAAGTGAAACATGACCAGTGCATCTATGCCAAAGAAATCTTATCCTGCAGAACAACTATGAAAAAAGTGTAGTGCCTACATATCAATGCCACACAGTGTGGCATGGACTCATTTAGGTAGCCTAGTCAAGGTAAGATGGACTCCTTTAGATGCCAACAGTGAACGTATTGCATGTCGCAAAATGCCATAGGACCGTATTGATTGAGGGACAGGAAGCTCATATTTAGCATACAATAATGCTTTTTAGTTAATACCATGGATAGAGGGAGATCCTCTTTCACTATACAAAATTTAGTTCCAGTTTCATCCTACAACATCAATGCTACATCCTACATTACTGTATAAAACATGATGTGTCTCAGTTGTTATTCATTTATACAATAAGGTGCCCCAAACTCGCATCGAACTTTTCGACACGTCTCGTATCCTCAAGTTTAAAATGGAGGGAGACCTGACACCCAAGACCCAATTTTTTTTTGATATCTTAGATGTCAAGGCCAGCTTAAGCGCACCTCAACTCTTCTACGGGGGACCAATCCCATCGTCTACTAGCGGGGGGCATTTAAAGCCTAAGCAAAGCTCCATATAGACTGGCCCTATAGAAGTTGATAGCACTTGAGAGGTTTTGAACCTAAGACTTTAGGAGGAAGCAAACCCCTACGTCTCGGGCCTTAACCACCAGGCCAACCTCTTGGTGTTCACCTAACACCCACCTACATGCAATACTCATACCCAAGTCAGATAAAACAGTTTCCATGTTAGCAAGAATTTGAAAGTACTTCACATTAAGTATGTGCATATATGTTTCTAACAGAGTGACTACCAGAGTTTAAAATGGGTGAATTCATGGCCTTTGAGAAGTTGAACATACATACTTACACATTGTAATCGGAATAGAAGCCTCTCTAGTCCCTCAAAGGAGGATGGTCATGTTCGGTACATTATCCGGGCTCCCTTGATAATCGTAATTGTTCATTTTTAGAACTCGTTGAGAATATCAAGAACGTCAAAATTTGTGTTCATCGGGCATCGATTGAGATGATTTCGGAACAAATTTATCTTGCAAATCAAAAGATTGGAACACTGAATCAAAACCTAGTTATCTGAACATGAATGTGTTCAAGTCATATCGATTGATATCGTATTAATATAATTTTCGTTGTGGTTGATATTCTACACAAGTTCTAAAAGTGAAGGGTTCTAATCATTAAAGTAGGCTCAGGAAGGGCCCAAAAATGGATCGAACAGGACCATCTAGTCAGGATCTCATTCCATTGTAGTTCAATAAACAATACACTGCATTACTGCAAATAATCGCATCAACCCCAATAAAACAACAGGAGGGATGATAACTTTTTTAGTTCATGAACCATTTCATAATATCATAAAAGGAAGCTATTAGGAGGGAAAATATCAAAATTCACATTTGTTTTTTAAGTTATTGCTTTTGGCCCTGCATATAGAAAGGAACACTAAAAGTAGAGGAATGAAGTTGGTTGGATGGAGAGATGTACGGAAGATCACCTGATATCAGGGCTATCAAATAATAGTGCTAGTTTTCTCTTATCAGGATTGATGGTTTTAGAATGCCCTCCATACAAGTAGCGCCTATGACCCATCAAGAAGTGGGGGAAGTTCCCCCCTTGAGTTGTGACAAAGACTTCACTGTGAAGGCAAACTGTATAATCAAGAGCAGCCAACCTAGACGAGTGGCCCTACATCAGATAGTTTGTTGCCATAACTTAATATTTCTATTGTTGCAAATGTGATAAAAAAAAAAATGCATCATGAATGCGCATTTCAAAGCACCATCATACCTGAAATGGAGCAAGTTCTTCTGGGGACGCTAGTGTATCCTTTGTTTCTAAACGTGGAAAGATTTTTTTAAGTGGTGCCATATACTTCTCAGCTTTATAAATTTTCCCCGCAGCAACATAAAGAGAGGTGGTATTATCAAAACCCATGCCCCTAAGCATCATTCCCACCTGCAAAACATGATTGAAGGACCATCAAGACATTAAGTTAAAGAACTTTACGCTATAGATAACAAGATAACAGTAAATATAATACCAAGTCCAACGTATAAGAAAATTATGTCCCCTCCTAATTTTTACTAAAAAGCATGTAGCCGAAATGGCTCATACGGTAACAAAAGGTACAGGAACAAACCAGACTTCACCTCCGACAGTTGGCTTGGGGTGGATGAGAGGAAAAACCTCGACTGATTTTGCAAATTCAAATACACACACACACACACACACACTCTCTCTCTCTCTCTCTCTCTCTCTCTCTCTCTCTCTCTCTCTCTCTCTCTCTCTCTCTCATAAGTACGAATAAAGAGCATGTAGCATCTTTAAAAGCATATACAATGAAGGAAGCACGTAATATAGGTGGGCTGATATGACGAAGGAGTACATGGATAGTAATACAATTCCATGGTTAGATACCTCCAAGGGAGTCAATGGGCATTTACCATCCATCCGAATTGCACCAGGCCTAATTATTCGACCCCTCCTACGGAACTTTCCTCTCCAACTTCTTTCACGAGCAATGTCCATTTCACGCTTTTCTTCCTCACCACCATCATACTCACAGCATGAGAATGCCACCATATCCTGTAACAAGAGAAAATTAGACACTTACGATACATGCAGTACAAAATTTAGGACTTTTGAAACCTCAAAGTTGAGAGAGAAAGAATATCACCTCTTCAAACCGGAGATGCACTGAAACATACTTTCCACCACTCTTGGAGCTATTCCTAACCATCCGGTCAACCATCTTCGCTGCAAGAATTCGTATGGGCTCTGAAAACCTGAGCGCTTCAAAATTGGCCAAGCATCTAATACCCTGAATATTTGATGGAACTGCATGAGCCAATCTGTTAGAGAAAGGTGCAATCCGCACAGCCCTGCAAGGTGATTTGTAATACAGTTATACAAAGTCTGGAGAGCATATTACTTAGTGCACCTGGGCAAGTAAATGGGGAATATGGTCCCTCCTACTAAGCTGGTTGTAAGAAACGAGTTAAAAGAAGTTATGGTCAAGGACTCAAGAGTTAAAAAGGCTGGCGCTATTTTCCCAACATCTACTGTCCTCATAGGGAGGACAAAGTTAAGTAAATAAGACAGGGCAGAAAATGGAAGGACAACTTCACTTAGACCCCATGTCAATGAGTGGTTTCACCTCTAACCTTCACTTACCAGAACATAAATCCCCATGGTTTGCGGGCTTATGTGCATGGTACCTCAATTTAAAATCGATGGAGCTTGTGCCACAATTGCTTAATTAAGTGGGGAAGAAAACATAAAGAACAATTTTCAGACAAAAATACACTTGTGTTCTTGTCTTCATCTTCCACCTCTAATCCAACTAAAAACCCTAACATAGCTTACCACCACCACCACCTATAGGATCATGATCAATTGTAGTTGAATGTACCAAAAAATGTGCTTGTTTCCCTTGCATATACTAATCTACTCTGCACTTGCTTCAGGACTCACTTGATAAGAATATATTCTTCCTCCCTTGATTTAGTTTGGTTTATTCAGGAGGGAAAAAAATGGGTCATTGACTCTCAATTCAGACACCTCTCACAGAAGTTGGGTTTGAATTTTACGAAATTGGATACTTGTAACTCTCTCTCACATGAGATGGGTCCCATGTATGTGTAGGTCCCACCCCATGTGAGAGGTGGGTTGCAATTCTCTAACCAGCACTTGTTTTTAGCAAAAGAGCATATGGACAAAATGACTCCTGATTACTCATTCTATGTCTCTGACATAGCAGGGAGCTTCTAAATTGGTGCCATCCCATCTTAGGAGCGTGCTCTTCCGCTTCCATCTAAGGAGCTTGACGGGAGCCCGCTCCTGGCGAAGATGGGAGCTTTTATACAATCCCTGTATTGAAAAACAGGGATTTATCATTTGGCTTCAGTAATTGGTCTTTGATGAACTCATACATCTAGCCCGAGTCCTGATATCTTGAAAAGAAAACCATATATTATAACACTAGCTCATTTCTAACACTTAGGGTGCACTTGACACACCATTTTACTCCCTAAAATGATTGTGCACGTTCCTCCCAACCTTGGAAGCATCTATGTTCCCCCACTCCTGCTTTGTGCAACTAAGTCTCTTTGTTCTCATCCCTTTTCATCTATTTCCCTCGTTTTCTTTTCCTTTAACTATCAGGATTGAACAATGCAAACATGTCAACCAAAAGATCTAAGATTCCCCAAGATTTAAAAAAGAAAAGGATCTAAGATTTTCGTACACTCTATTTCTTGGGTTCAATAACCCCTTTGAAGCCCAATTATGTCAAAAAATACGCAGTTGATCTAAACCATTTCAAAAATATGTGGTGTTAATGGGGCAGTGGTGGGGGTGGTTGGGATGGAAAGTTTGATGGGTGGGCTGGTTGTTTTAATTGGTGTATATACATGTATAGATACATGTTTATGTACTTGTGAGAGGAAGAAGATGAGGAAAATAAAAGAGGGAATTACAGATTTTGAGTTGTCTGATTGATTGGACAGAAAAGCTACAGGTGCACACAAGTCCACAAACCATAGGGATTTATGCAATGATAAGTGAAGGCCAGGGGTGAAACTGCATATTGACTAAACCACAGGGGGTCAAACCATCAAAGTGAAGTTTACACAAAATGGAAAGAAGTAGAGAGAAAGCGTAGTTCATTTATCAATAGAATGTGCAAAATATATGCGAAGAATAAATAGGCAAGTTCAGTGGTGGAATCCAATCTCCACACGACATGGTCAACTTTGACAAGTCTGATATTTTTCAATCCTTTGAAATCTGATGGAATTTCAATGTCGTAACCTACAATTCTTACGCAACCCATAATTGAGGTCAAGACAAGTTGTTGCTTTGCAGTAACATAAGCTAGATCCTGACAATGAAAGTAAACATTACATACCCCATCTCTACCAGTTTTGGAAGGACCTTTTGAAGATAGTAGCCTGGACTTGACCAAGCTTTTACTCTCAAGTTCACGATGCTGCTAATATTGTAGTTGAAACGCTCTAGTGTATCTTCTGGGAGCTCTTTAATCACATTCACATGATTTCTTAGCGCATAAATGAAGAATTCCTCATCAAATATGTCCCCAAACTTGCTGCAACAATTCACAAGGAAACGAAATTTTGCATCTTACAGCAATAATATGATGGAGAAAAGATGTAAAGTCTACTCGTGGAGCTAATTCTATGATAACGACACAAGAAATAAGCTTAAGAAACATTGTTATACTTTCTCTTATTCGCAAGTGAAGTAACATTGTGGTCAAATGGTATGCTACTAAATAGACATATTTTCTACTGGTAAGCTATCGGTGGGATATGGCTTAGCCTTGCAGAATAGTGTTGCAAATGTTACGAGAAGGATGGAAAAACAGAACCAATTTCCATTTAATGCATTAGGATGGCAAGAAGATAAAGAAAAAGTAAATAATTCAAGGCACCGCGTCAAGAGTCTAGTCCCATTAGCGTTGAACCTAGAGTGCAAATTGCATCACAGAAATCACAAATGATGTTAGTCGGTAGGAGGTTCCACCAACTACAAACGAAGGTGGATCCAATAATATATGCAGACTAAATTCGGAAATTGGAAGTAAGCACAGAATAAGAATTTTGACTGTTTTCTGCAAAATTCAGCAGTAGAGGCTCCAAATCCATGAGCTTTGGGGCTTGAAATAAAGCCTTGAAAGGCACCAAAACGATTAAACTCTGGGAAACCTTTTCCATTTGTTTTACTTTGTCCAAGGGAGACTAAAAGGGGGCAATCCTGTTACGAAAATGCAAGAGTTATTTAAAAGAAAGTGAACAACAATGTCACCTGGAATCCCGCCAAACACTGTTTAAATGAAATATTGGAATAACAAGAGTCGCATTTAGAAGTCCAGCCACAGCAACCGCATCCGATATCTGTGTCCAAAAGGAGTAGTAAAGCACTTTCAGCACTTAAGAACACTTATTCATAATTGCAAAAGAAGATATTACTAGAATCTTGGCTCCACTCCATACACTTATAGCACTGTCTTTCCTTGAACTGAAGCCAAAACTTATGCTCAGGAAAAGGAGAGAGAGAAGAGAGGCAAACATACAGATAATCGTTGTTGGTTCAAACCACCATTTGCTTCAATTATAAGGAAACCATTTGACTTTTTCCCTTGAAGAACAAGGCAAACCAATAAGATAACCAAGAATAAACCATGCAGTAAAAGGAAAAAAGAAACATTCTCCATCAGCATTATAAAGGAATTACCAAAAAGATAAATGTCAGTATGGTTTTCGTTAAGGACAGTCAAACAGAATCAAACAATATCAAACAGATGTCAGATTATATATTTCTTATCAAACTCCTAGATGACAGCACGTTAACAGAAGCAAACAACAGAAGTTAATGTTTGCACATTATTCCACTCCCAGATTTTCAGTCCTTTGTACCCTCTAGGAGTTCAATTAGGGACTTTACATGTTAGGTTCTTGAAGTTCCCTAGCTCACAGCTACACACTGTTTCCCTATGGTAGAGAAGCTAACTGCAAAGGTTAAACCTTGGTCCTCTAAATCTCTATTGAATGCTGGGAGGTCAAAGGCCTTTTTTTTTTTTGGATGACAGAAATCCAAGGTCACATGGCTGTTTTTTTCAGTGTTCAAACCTATTGGAACATGCATTCCATCCTTCCCAACTCTGTGCCATAGCATTGAACAAATTCTTCGGATTTTTCTTTGCTTGGCTCTAATACCAATACTTCTACACAAAAAGTTTCATGAGACATTAGTTGTAGACCTCAGAAAGGGGGCCTTGGTATTAGAAGCATTGTTGGTTGAAATAACGCCGCCATGATGAAACGTACTTGATCTATATGCTGCAATCAAAATTTCCTAGGGGTGAAGTGGAAGCATAGTTATACGAATTATCCTTATGGAAAATGACCCCCCCTCCTGCCTATTCCTGATATGGAGGAAGCTACAGCTCAAACTAAAACTTTTTGTCAAGTATTTCACAAGGGATAGAACTTCCATTTTTAGGTCTTCATGACAATTGGCATCCTTTGCGAACTCTTCTTGATCACCTTGGTATGCAATTTGCCTTAGCTTCTCGTATCCCCTTAAATGCTCTGTCTCTGATATTATCCGTGATGGTAGTTGATCTGGGCCGCCCCTTCAGTCCTGAAGATTGACGGAAAACCTTGGCAGAAGTCAGTGTTTTGTTGAACTCCACGGGTTGGCAGGTTGGAAGGATTGGTTTCTACCATCTATTTTTTCCTTCTCCTTCTCCAAACAAAATATGCTCAAGCCACATTTTTCGCTTACTACAAGCTAGGCTCAGGAATCGTAGTCAGCTGCTTCCCCTATAGTCGTCAACTCATTCATGACAGATCTGATCTCCGGTCTTCACAAAATGGAGTTTTTTGTGTCGTGAGATCAATTCTTTTGAACTCAAAAGAGCTCATCGGCAATGGCAACTCCACAAGCTTATCTTCTTTTACAGGGTGGAGGGAAGCTTGGCGGGGACTATAATTGGTAAGAGATCAAATTAGAATAAAGTCATGACTAAAAGAAGGAATGACTTATAGTGAAATTACTAACGTGGGTGGCAATAAAACTTTACCCAACCCAATTTAAAAACCATCCAAAATTTAAAGCACCAAGTTATACTTCAATCCCATACTTAGACATCTCCAGAAAGTATGCAGCACTGACTACAAGCTTCTGCCGTTCAAAAAAAAAACAAAAAACTGACTACAAGCTTCCACGAATACGTCTCTTATGTGGGAAACAGAATCGGACGAAGTGAAATTAGGCTAACATCACTAAAGTTTGCTATAGAAGGTAGACTAATATATAGTACGAGATAAGTTCTATCTCCAACACTGTAATAATCATAGATACAAAAACATGACCGAGACACGCAGCTTTAAACTCTTTCAGCTGGAATCAATAGAAAGGGTAAGTGTTATACATAAAACTCAAACCTGCTTCAGAAAAGCTATGATTAAGACATGGCTTCCAAACTTGGCGGAGCCTTGGATTCCACGCATGCATTAACTGCAATTTCGCAAGAGATCATTTTGCCAGTCGGAACATTTCAGCAACAGCCATGGAAAAAGGTATTCATATGGACATTACAACAGAAAAAGCAAGCAAATAACAAAAAATCATAAAGCAAGAGTACAAAAATTTAAGGAACTACACTAAGTTAAATGAATGATAACAAACAAAAACTGTCATTATCAGTTACGAGTCTCACTGAAATGAGAAAATATATCACAACTTAGGTATACGTAGATGCAATTGATTAAATGTGCTAATTGTTAAACAAGAACTCCATAATGCTTTCTTCTTTAAGTCCTAAATGTGTACATCATGTATTCCTGAATGGAAACAAAATCCCAACAATTGCAAGTATTTTGCCTAGTGTTCAAGCATCCAACTCAAAATCAATTGGCTTAGTGGAGAGACAGCCCAAGCTCATATAACAATTTTTTATAGGTAAAAATTAACTGACGTGGGAAAAGCTCTAACGGTCTCATGTGCCCCGACAATCCCCAACTCGCACGTGTAGACGTAAACAAACAAAAAAGAGTATAACATACCCCCTCTAGTCCACATTGTTTGCCTGTTTTCAAAATCTTGGATGAAAACATTAAGCACTTTTGCGCATAATATTTGAACTTTTTTACCAGTCAAAAGAACTAACTGAAGCCTTTAAATTTGCGAACCAAATTAAAATCAAAATATAGTACGTGGGAGTGCTTCATTTCTTGATTCGCTGAAGCATGACTTAAAAAATAGACAAATGAAATTCATGTGTCTATATGAGAAAAAAGCGTGACAAATAAAATATTTACTTGTTGTGTATCAATTACTATCGTAAAGGGAAAGACCCTTTTGGTGCAGACAAATTTTGAAGTTGGCTCACAATTTTGAGTTTTCCAAAATTATCCGATACAAAAATAGTTTTACATTTTGGATGACTTCTGTTAGCACTAACTGCAAGGAGTAAACACTGTCATATTAGTCCACTCAAACCCTGAAATCTGCTAAACTATTTCAATTATCAAATCGTGTAGATTCCCATAGCATTTCCTTCTGCAACATTCCCTGCCTTAAACCCCATTCTCCTATTCTTGCATTCTATACAAGACAGGCAAATAATTTAAGATTTTGAGGAACTACAAGCATACAAAGAAGGAAAAGTGGTGATTTGATTTCAGTCGAAGGAGCATGCAACAAATGATTCTTGATCGTTGAGAACAGTTCTATTGGTTGAACGACATGATGGAACATTGGAACCGAATTCAATTAGTGGAGAAATGCAGAGTATTAAACAGCTCGCGTGAGACTTTTTTTATCAGGACCCAGCTTCTCTGCAGTCCAATTGCAAAGAAGCCTCTGCAGTTGTCCATCTCAACAACCAATGGTCCAGCTACCTATGGTCCAGCTAGACCATTGAAAACACTTTTGGACAGCTGGAATCACTTGGACTGCAGAGAAGCCCTTTCATATCCATTTGTTCTATTTGCAAAATTTGTGTGGATGAGTAGAATTTAATTTTCTTTCCAGAATATGACCTTTTTTCACCTATAAATCAAGTAGAAAAGGAAAAACACAAAACAATCAAAAAGTGATGAAAGAAAAACACCTAGTATACTTGCAAAGTAATGAAACTGCCAATTATGCATACAAACTAAGAGCATCGCATACGCGTATAAGCACATGCATATAACTCCGTACCGCATTGGAGGAGCTTCCGTTGTTTTCAGCCTCCATGAACGGCCAGAGCCTCTCAAAAACCTGAGGACTCCGATACACCGACCCAAGCGGAGCCGCCTTACCGCTAACTCTATCACTAACAACGACCATATCAAACCCTAAACTCCCCATATACAGCAACATCCCCGATATATACAACAACGGCGCGAATAATAGCACGCCTCGCCGCCTATACACCCCCGCCACTACCATGTACACCAACCGCTCCACAAAATTCTGCAATTTCACATCCCCGCCTCCTCCTCCCTTAAAACCGCCGCCGACGGTGCTGCCACCGACAATTGCATTCTTGGAGCGGCCGTGGCGGAAGCGCGGCGAGGAGGGGGGTGATGGCGTGGAGGGGCGGCCGAGGCGGCTGTAGCCGTGCATTGACGGCGAGTGGGCGAGAAGTAGGGTGTAATTTGGTGGAGATGATTATAAAAGGGGGAATTGGGGCGGATCTGGTTCGTGGTTGGAGTGAGATGATTTCGAATCTCCCCGCCTACGTCACAAAATGCGAGTGCACAAGCTCGAGCACAAGCACGAATGTTAAGGTCTCTTTCAAAACCATGCCAAACGATTAGAATTCGCGAGAGCGAGGTTGGGAGGGTGAGCCCAAACGAGTATTGAGAGCAGAATGATCATCTGAATAAAATTTCGAGGAATTCAGATGAGCTACTGGGTTTGAAAGCTGCAGTGAGGTATTTAATGAAATGTAAGAGAGGGAGAGAGATAGACTTGTGAGGTGTTTAATATAATGTAAGAGAGAGAGAGAGAGAGAGAGAGTTGGGTGTAGTTTTCACGGACAATGGCAGCTTTATGATTATGGGTGGATACATTTAATAGGCATCATTGCTGATATGAACTAGTATGGAGTATTATTAAAGTCCTCTGGCGCCTGTTCCGCAACGTAAAATAAATATTTATTTTTTAATAAAATAATTTTAAATTTAAAAATTATAAATTTAACAAAATTTAAAAATATGAATATAAATCTTATTTGTCGAGATTTTTTATACGATGTAAAAAAAAAAGAAATTAAATAGCCATCCTAGTTGGAGGACTTATTTAGGTACACATCCTAATGGTTTTGAATACTTATGTCCTCATTCTCAAAATGAATAGTTGCCCCATCATACCCTTATACACAATATATATACATATTGTCTACCTAATTACTGTAATAATATATTTTCCCCATCTGCCGTAATTAATTCTCTCCCTATCTAAATAATTCCTAACCCTAAATTATTCTCTCAACCTCTCTCTCTATCGAAATCCCTCCCCTTACTCCATTTCTTCTCAGGCGATCCACCTTCGGAGAGTCCCATGTCCGGTGAGTTCTCTCTCTCGCGCGCGCTCTCTTCCCTCCTTTTCCCCCTCTCTTGGCCCCCTGTTGTCAGCAAAAAAAAAGAAAGAAATTAAGAAAGGAGTGGCGGCGGCGGTGACCCACCTCCATGAACGCCGCCGTTGTCATCGTTGACAATCTGCACCCCACCTCCACAAACGTCGTCCCTCATTCTTACAGATCTGACCATGAACGCCGCCGCCCACGTCGTCGTGCTCAAAGCCGGACTCTAGTGCTCGGAGATATATCTAACATTATCTCAAATTTGTTGGGTTCCCTATCTTTTCGTGATGTATACATTTGTAAATGGGTTTTCTTCTACCATAGATGCCGCCAATGATGTGTGTGGAAGAGTATCACCAAGGTTGGTTTCTATCGTTTTGGGTATTTTTTTCGAACAGTTGAAGATGGGATTTGATGAGGCACGTGGGTATTTTCTCATCCATCTTATAGCCCTCCTGTTGAATCATTGATTGAAACATTTGACTATCAAAATTGGATTTGACCAAAGGCAACACTCCCTGATGTGTTTCTGGTTAGTTAGAGGAGCAAAATTGTGTAATTTTTTGACTGATTTTTGTCGAAACAATTTATGATAAAACATGATTGGTTTGGAGAAAATAATCATGAACCAGTGTTGTGCGACAAATTTCTTGGTAATTTTGTAGAAACTATTTGTGAGAAGTATGGTTGATTTGATTTGAATGCATGGTTTAACTGATCATTTTGTGGCGAAATGGGTCGTGATAAAACATGGTGAAATTGCAGAATTTTGTCATAAAATGATTGTCGTAGTTGATCATCAATTCTCATGAAAATTTATGGTTTATGGTGATTTCATAATTTTTGTCATGATTTCGGTATGTGTGTTTTGATTTCTTCGAATTTTCTCATTATTTCGATTTAGTGTAGTGCATGTCGGCAATATTTTATGATATGTATTCATAATATTTTTTTTTCATGGTGATTTCATAAATTTTGTCATCATTTCAGTATGTGTGTTTTGATTTTTTCAAATTTTGTCATGATTTTAGTTTAATGTAGTTCCGTAGGGATTATTGTATTATGAATATTCATTTTCAAGTTTGTAGATGATAGTTTTATTTTAAATGTTGTTTTTTGATTTTAGGTGTGAGAAAATTGGAGAGAAAAGATTATGAAAGAAAAAGATAGGAGAGAAAATGAGATAAATTAGGAAAGATAAGGAGAGTAAAATATTATAAAGATTAGGAGAGAGAAAGGATAGCTTAGGATTTATTGGAATTTGAGGATGGAAAGATAAGTTTTTACACCCACTAGGATGGGGACTTAAGTATTTACATAGAAAAGGATCCCTATTTAAGTTCTCCTAAAAAAAATTAAAAAATATTTTTTATTTATATTATTTTTAAATTTAAAAATATGAAAGCTACTTATTTTTTAAAAAGATTTCTGGAACGAAGTCTTAATCACGCTCAATGCCGGTAAAAAGTCCTCCTTTGTTTTTGATCCGCGGTAAAAAGTCATTCGGAGTGTCGGACGGCTCGCCTCTGCAAATGGGTCAATATTCACCGATAGGGACACGTGTTCGAAATTGAATTTAGAATAGGAGGGTGGTCATTGTTTATTTACGGGGAAATAATTTATGGAGTATGTTGGAGCATTTTATATTTATATACTTTTTTTGTTCATCGGAAACAACGATGGAACATTTTACACACATATATATAGCTTGATGATCTGAACCGTTCAGATCATCAAAATTATATATACATAGCTTGATGATCACCAAGCTTCTACTAAGGGCGTCTTTAATTTGTTAAGTTAAGGACTTTTCGTTTTTCGATCAAATTTTAATAATCTAAACCGTTCAATGTGTGAAGAACGTGATTTTAAGGGTACACGTGAGAAATTGGGAAAAAATATACTTGGAAATGGCTTGATCTGAACAATTTTCATAAAAATGCACTTATAATTTTTTTATAAAAATTGTTCGGATGAAGCCTTTTCCGGTCATATATTTTACCGATTTATTGCATATACTCTTGAAATCACGTTTTAAACACATTAACGGTTCGGATTATCAAAATTTGATCGGAGACAATGTCAAACTCATGAGATCCTTAACTTGCTAAGTTAAGGGCGCTCTTAGAAAAAGGGGACTGATATATATATATATATATATATATATATATATATATATATATATATATATATTTTGGTGAATTAGAAAGTTAAGATATATATATTGGTGAATTAGAAAGTTAAGATAAATATTTTTTGCAATTTCAATTTAATAAAGACAGAAGTTGAGCGCATAAAATAAAATAATTTGTTTGGTTCCCATTTAAGAAATATTCTCTCCAAATTTTTTGACTATTTCATAACCCGTATTTTTCCGTTTTTAGTTATTTTAGCAATTTTTTTACTTATTTATTTTTTACTAAAGATAAAAAAAAATATACGCAAACCCGTAAAGCATTTTTATGTCAAAAGTATATCTCAAAACTGACAACTAATACGAAAATCATTTAACCAGTTACTATCTTATTTGTTTACATTCATATATATATATATACTAGAAATTGCCCGTGCCTGAAGACACAGCTCGAAATCGGTATTCAATTCATACTCAATTTTGAAGGCTAAGTCCCCATTTGGAACATTCTAACTACGCAAAAAATAAAAAATAATTGCTCAAGTACATCCACTGATTAACGTGAATCAACACATATACAAACTAACAAACTAATAGTTATAGCTCTCGTACCTGAAGGCAATTATCGCCAGCCATTTAAATTCACATCCAGTTCGACCATAGTACAATATACATATCACAACTGGCAAAACCCAACTGTAGTCAATAAATTCACTTTATGTGCTTAAAAAAATCAAGCTTCAAAATATAAGAATACAAAACCAATAATTATACTTAATCAGCCCTTCAATTAAGAATACAAAACCAGTAACATCTAGCTTTTATGCATTAAGTTTTCTAAAATCAATAAGAAAAGACAAAACATAATTAGTCCTTCAATTGAATATAAAAATGTAATTCCACTTCTACTACATTATTGAAAAAAAAAATTGTAGACTTTCTAAGTTTCAAGCTCCAACCAACTTGATATCTGTTACTTGTTAGCTAATGCAACTTGTCAAAAAATATTTGACACTTCAGTTCATATACCATTTCAATTATCTAGCAAAAAAATTTAATGTCATACAACCTGTCAAAAAAAGAAGTAAACAACAGCAAACCATGACTTACTGATTTTTACATGGCTCTCCCTAAATAGAGACCGTGGTTCGATTCAAAGCCATCCACTATAAAAATGTAATTCTACTTCTTCTTAATCATCGCCCGTCCCTGAAGGCCCAAATCAAAGAATTCATTATTCAATATGATTTCCAATGACCTTAGCTAGGTATGAGCAAACTGATTGTGCTTAAAGACACATACCAATACAATTTTATCACCACCAAAAACCAATTGCTCGTTATGCTATTGACTACATTGATTACTACTACAGACAAACTCATCTTTGTCCAAAAATAATGTGATTGTATGACCACCATAGTATAAAACAACAACCATTATAATACTGGTCAAACTTAAACAAATGAAATAAAAAACACATAAAAAGCCAAATTCAATACTTGCCATAGTCAAATCCAATTCAAACTTTTGGTACATTAATTGCATTCAAATTCTAACATGAAAAAAAACTAAATAATAGAGTCAATCTCATACACAAAAGTAACAAAAAGGGTACTCCACAAAGGTCGTATTTAGCAAAAGAATCATAGTTGCAAAAGTTTGTCTTCAACACTTTTCAAGTATCTTGAAATTTTTCTCTTCATCACCATCCCAAAATTTCTTGTGTCAAAACATACCTATTTCGTCCAAAGAGCAGAATTATATGAAACTGAACATAATTATGTGAATCTTTTCTTGTAAAAGTTATCTAAGTCATCGATCTCGTCTTTTCGTCCGAACACTATTGTGGTACGAATCGTACGATCATTTCTTTTGTAGATGTACTTGTGAATATACTTCACACATCTCATTCCAGAAAAAACTTCCACATTGATTTGGGGATTGAATAGTCGAGCAAGATATGTATTGTAAGAGACCACCTCCTTGTTATCAGCTATTGACTCCTCACAAAGTACACCTAAAGAGTATAATGTTATTAATCTTTATACCAAAAAATAATAATGAAAGAATGCAAATAAAAAGGTATACATAATAATGGATTAAGCATGGAATTGAGTAAGTTGTTTTTACAGTTTTCACAAAGTCCCTGTTGAGCTGAATAAGAAAATAAATAATTCGATGAAAGATATAAGTCACAATTAAACTCGACTCTTTTAGTTACTACACCTATGTGCAAAGCAATTTGAATTTGATACGTCAATGGAAGTTTATATAATGCATGTCACTATTACTATAAATGCATACCATTAGGTGTGTCAACTTCAACAGTTTGCTCTTCATTTGCTTCTTGAGCATTCTCATGCAGACGAACTTTTTTTGACACGTGAGCCACATTTATTTCTTCATCAACTACTACTTGAGCATCTGCATGTGTCTCCACTCATTTAGCCACTGAAACCATATTAATTACATTCTCACTATTCATATCTGGACACACAAAAAGAAAATGAGAATTAAAAGAAGGCATAAGAAAATGAGGGTCAAACAACTTGTAGAAATTTGCCAAATAAAAAACTAACTAATTTTTTTACTATTGAATCCAAATCATTAAATTTGATGTAGAATACCAATAAAAAATCAAATGAAACATGCATGCTAAGAAACAAAAAAAGATGGTATCAAACTTTTTAAGATAGGGAATTGATAATGCCAAAATCCTTTTTGTTCCTGTCAAAACCTTTTTTGTTCCTGCAAAACTCAATGTTTATCTCTCATTACATGATTTAATTGCCCTCCACTCCACAAATTATTTTACAAAAATACACCTTGAAATCTCTTGGGAGTATTTTAACGATATTGTAGGGATTTTCCAAAAATTATTTCGCTTGGAAAAAATAGAAGAGTTAGTTTATTCAGAATATGTGCATGATTTCGAAAAAGTTTAACCAAAAAATAGAAGAGTTGATCTATTCAGAATATGTGCATAGGAATTTAAAACAGAATATACTCCATATCTATACTATATAATAATTAAGCAGGGGTTTAGAAACCAAGCGTAATTTGCCGGAAAAAAAGAGAACGAAAGAGCCATACCTGGGAAGAGAGAACCGGAGGGAGGGCGAGAGTCGGGGGAGACAGAAAAGAGAACTGGAAAGCAACCCCCACGCCGTCGCAATTTGTTCCTTAGGTAAACAAAAAAGTAATCGGAAAAAAAACTCAAATGTAATTTGCCGAAAGAAAGAGAACGGAAGAGATATACCTGTGGAGAGAGAATTGGAGAGAGGTTGAGAGAGTCATGAAGACATGAAAGAGAACTGGATTGAAAACCCCCACACTGTCGCACTTTGTATTTTCAGCAGAGAGAGGGCGAGAATGAGAGTGAGGGAGACAGAAAATAGAAGTGTAAAGAAAATGATTAGGAAGAGAGAGAGCGCGTGAGAGAGAGATTTGTTCACCCAAATTTCGTTACCAAAAACGGAAAAGAATAAAACGGC
The DNA here is from genome assembly GCA_019656835.1 of Rhododendron ovatum. Lineage (NCBI taxonomy): Eukaryota > Viridiplantae > Streptophyta > Magnoliopsida > Ericales > Ericaceae > Rhododendron > Rhododendron ovatum. The sequence goes on along the minus strand of CM033795.1, from coordinate 21,218,611 downwards.
AATTTCAAGGATTGTTTTCCATTATGGCATGACATTATGTCATTACCTGAAATTCTTCCCTGTAGGATGGCATTATGATTAGTCATTATATTCAGTCAAAATTAATCTTCTTTATATTCCATAACTCAATATATAATGTCAACCCAAAAATTTCGTTCATTGCCAAAAAAACCCGGACCATGTTGAACAACTCAACAGTTAGGATTTATGCAGAAAAATGTGTTCTAAATTAAACGATAAAGATTTATGCAGGAAAAATGTGTGGGCCACCTTGTATTATAGATGATGACCCTTGGATTTACATTATATTTACAAAAATGCCATTGTAGAATGAAGGGTAGAGATTTATGTAGGTGTTAGGATAAATCTAGAGCGTTGGTTATCTTTTGGATTCAAACACAGATCTATTTTATTATATATATATATATATATATATATATATATTAACAATATGACATTCTTTCAAAGAATAAATTAAAAGGACAATGACTGGTTACTACTTTCCGTAATTTGATGGTGGAACTTAGTTTTCTTAAATGTTCTAGCTAAATTATGTGGAAAATTTTATAAGGGAAAATCTATTGGATAGATTATGGTACAAGATTAATTATTTTGAGAAAATATAAATATTCTTACAAGTAGCATAACTTACAACCCCAAGAGATTGGCCACATGGTGTTGGCTTGAGTTTTAGGTGTTTACTTCATCTTAATGTCTCTGGTTCGATTCTCTAACAACTCTTGAGATTATCTCACACCATGTGTATGCGTGTAAAAAAAAAGTAGCATAACTTATGTCGCCTTTGGTTCACCGTTCATGAGCTTTAGTTGGCTTTATTAAGCAATGAGCAAATCATTTGCTTTGGGGCTTTAAAAAGCAATAAGCAAGTTAGATAACTTGGTTTTAAAAAACATAACTCAAATCTTTTTGCCTAAGGTGCTGTTTTTATAATATTAAGGGGGTGTTTGGATGGTGCCTTTTTGCATTTTCCATTCTTCATTTTTTTCATTTTCAGTGTTTGGCTTGCCACCACCAGAACTCATTCTCCTAAAAAGAGTTCTGAAATTTGCATGATAGAGGCAGAAATGAAGAATGAGCCCAATAGGAGCTTTTCCAATTCTCGGTTTTGCATTTTCCTTCTGGTCCAGGTCAAAAGACTTATTTGTATCTAGCCTTTTAATAAAAGAGACATAAAATTACTCTCCACAATTTTGGATAATCCCCTAAAATACCTAAGATGTTTAGATTTTGCAGGCTAATTTGTGTAATGTTTAATTGTCTGTTTCTTTTATTAGTTCATAGTTTTTTTTTTTTTGGGATTAATGATGGTCGAAATCTTTTTATGTTTTGGCAATTATTTCAATTTTACTTAAGCGTTATTTTAATTAAATATAATTTAAACGTATTAGTGTGACACTTTCAATTAATGAAGAATAAGCAATTTCAAAAGAAAATTTTAAAAAAATTGATTAAAACATTATTTATATACATTATACACCATTATTAATAACTAGGGGCAACATAGTAAAAAACCAACCCATAAGTCATTTTCATTCCATATCTCCCAAACACTACTCATACTACAAAATGCATTCTGTACATATCATCCAAACACTCTATCTAAATCAAATACATTCTGACCACAATCTAAAAAGCCAAAAAGCTGAAAATGAAAAGCCAAAAAGTAGGCTCCTAAACACCCCCTAAATAACTTAAGTAGTGAAAAGCTGAAGAATTTTTTTGAGTTGAAATTCGTTTGATAAAAAATTAAGAGATAAGTTAATTTAATTGTTTGATATAAGATAATCAAAATTTGGTTATATTATTTGTATTTAACTGTTCTCCTTCAACTTTTATTAATGATTGTCTAGTGGTACATACGACAGCAGCGTGGAGGTAGTGATGGAGTTGTAGAGGTAGAGGTGGTGACGGCATATGATTGTCATGATGGTTGAGTGGTAGTTGATGGTGGTTTTCACAATGGTGATGGAGGGATGGCAGGGGTGGGAGGACAGTTGGTAGTAAAGAGGTGGGCTAATTCTAGCAGGGGAGGTGGCAGAGAGATGATGTTAGTTGTAGCGGTAATGATGATGGACAAACAACAACAATGAGTGATAATATTGCTGATAGAAGTGACTAGTAGTCATGCAATCATGATTGACAAAAAAGATGGGTCTGTTTTAGCATTGAAGGTGGTGAGATGGAGATCCTGAGATTGATAGTTGGAGTGGTGGTAGTGGTTGAGAATAGAGATTAAATTCAAATTTTTGTAATAGATTTTACGCGCACAAATTATTTATAGTACCTTTTATCAAGCAACAACACATCTCTCACCATAGATTCCCCATTTCTAGTACTTCGATGTTCAGTGACAATGACAAACAATCCACCACATCTGAAGAATAACACGTATAGCCAAGAAAAAAAAAACTTATTGGAATTAAAAATTGGTGGACTTTTATTTGCTTAGTATTCTAGGTGTACTATGTAAGTAATACAGTCATAGAACAACGTACCTATCAATTGCACACATATGTTGGCAAAATGATGGATATCTTGTAATCTTACACTTTAAGACCAATGATGGGGTGTCCTATAACATGTGATATATACATGTTCTACTCTTATATTATCAGTAAAACACATTTTGTAATGGTACAGTACCGGATTGAACTTCTCATTAGCTGGTACAATATTCACTCCTTTAAAAATGTAGACCCTACACTCGTAAAGATGGTCCTTGAAATAGTACACTTCTTCGAGCCCTACACTTGCCTCCATAGCATCACCCTATAGCAGTAATTTTTTTTAAAATTACGCACATTATAATAAAAATTTAAACACATTAAGATATCACTACTCATTGATCGCCTTTAATAGAATGTTATATTACCTGGTCATCAAGTAAAACCAATATCAGCGTTGCATGGGGTAAAAGCTGATTAAACACTTCTACCATTCTTACCAATCGAGCTTTGACTATCCATGTAATTCCATTTGGATGAAAGTCAGAAAAATAGGGATAAGGGACCGGTCAAAATTAGTTTTCAATCCGGATTATTCAAAACACTTTTCGACATGCAAGATTGGAACTCCATAAACTTATTAAAGTTATACTATATCTTAATAGGCATGAACATAAAGTACATAGAGTGGAATTTAGTACAACACATCCATTGAATCCATCTTATAGCATGACATGTATCATATATGCATTATTAAACCCATTTTATAGTACTTCGGTCGCACATTATTTATTCCATTCACTTATAAGATTACTCTAGCTTAATGAGCTATGCAAGGTTTTACTATTGATTGGTCCTTTAAATTTTTTTCTTTCCATAACTTCACTAACTCTGCAAGATTTTACTGCTGATTAATTCCAACATTTTGAGGACATTATTTGTAGAATTAGGAAAGCATGATTGAATATTTTTTGAAGGATAAAAACATCTAAAGTAAGAAAAATGAGAGAGTGCAAGCAATTGTCCTTTTTATAGCACAACATTATAATTTACATGTGCTCATTTGGTATTTCTTGTTATTTTTATGAACGAAGCATAGCAAAATTAAGAGCTTCACTTTTTTCTGCAAGAGATTGTTCAACCAACAATATAAAAGTAAATCTTACCATGCATTGGTTAACGTCTGTCAATCCCGCAACAAATTAGTACCTCTAAACATGACCTTGCAGGTCTCGATCGTTTCCACTTGTTACTTCGCTCCAACAAACAAATCCATAAACTTTGCACCCTTGTGGTTTTTGGCTAGTTACAATCATTCCTACAACAATATTGAAAGGTTGTTTTTCTTTTTAATCGGCAAAAAAAATAAAAATCATTAGCTCATAATATTGAAAGGTCGTTAATGCTATAAACTTAGATCTGTTAACATAAGGGGTAAATAGCATCATATATATTCTCCCTTCATTTTCAACTCTCTCTCCCCTTCAAGTTCCTCTATTAAAAAAAATTCTGTTTACTTTCATGGATGTCATTTTTTTTTTTTTTGTGCTACTATGGATGTCGATTTGGTTGATTATTGGAGAACTCAAAGAAAATAGACAAAGAGACTTACACATATCTCTTCGTAGGTAAAATTCCCATGTTTTCTCTCCCGTCATAAATTTCTACAAATGAAGGAGTATGGTATCAATGTCGTAAAATTTAACAAAGTATCGAATAACGAACCTGATATTGATCCTTGGGAAAAGGTATATAATATAGTTGGTGATTTTCCTTTGCCGAGAAAACCAACCAAAAAAAAAAACACATCCTGATTATACATCGAATGAGAAAGGAGAAGAAGAAAATGGGTGGTATCCTCAATTGTGCTAGAATTTCATAGTTATAAGTATTTTGGCAACCAAAAAAAAAAAAAAACCGTGATTTCGGCCAAACATAGTTTCTTATATCCTTTCCAAATATATCATTTAATTTTGGGAAATTAGTAGTGTATTTGTACAATCATTTCCAAATATGTCACTGGCTATATTGCCCATATATCTCAGCCGTTAAAAAAATATGTACCAATCCTAGGGTTCAAAATATAGGAGAAAATTTAGGGGATTTGAAAACTTCCCTGTCATATTATATAGATATAGATATATACATATATATATATATACACACACACACACACACACTCACACAATAATATATAAAGAGGAAACACCTTTTGGTGTGGACTCCCTTTTGAAGTTGGCTCACATTTTGGTCTTCTAAAAATGCCCCCCCACCCTGAAAAACCAACTTACATTGGCGACAATGACTAGACAAAAAGGTAAAACAACAGGGGTACAATCCCCCATGTATAGAGTTGTTGCAGGTACTGCTCACAACTACTATTACCTTTCTCAACTCTGTAAAGTGAATTCCGAAACGCTATGGCTGCACTTCTACAAATCTAAGAAATCACATTCTGAGAAGTGCTCTCTCTCTCCATGTAGGCATGGGGTCAATCTCTCTCTCCATCTATAATGTGGTTTGATTTATGAGTGATTTAAAAATTAAGGGAGCTAATTTTGGGGCTTTCTTTTTTGATGCAGGCACTCCAAAATTTAATGAAGTTACAACACTACCCTTTTCAAGATACAAAATTACTGCAGGCACTCCACCCCCAAATGAGCTCCTCATTTACTAAGGCACTCCAAACGGAAATCTGGACACAACCAAACGGAAAATAAAATAGCTAGAATTCTCTCCTGTTCTTGGTCTCCTGTGAAAATAAATACAATAGCTAGAACATTTCTGCATTGGCCATGCCTATTTCTATTTGGTTTTGTGGAGTTCCACAAAACAAGATCTTTAACCAAACAAACTCTATTAACATAGAAATACTATTAGATAAGATAGTTCAACAACAATTGGTGTGTCAACAAAAAATCAGTTTGAACAAAACGAAATTTTGAAGGCACAAGCATTCCATCCCCCTAAAGAAAAAGAGTATTGCTATAGGTACCGACCGGTACCGTAGGGAAATTGTAGGGACAGCCGCGTCGGGCCATCTCCGGCCACCGGATGACCGATCCGGTATGAAAATGGAGTGTTTGGATCGAGCACACTGCACGCGTTGGATGCCATTGAATCTCGCGTAGGCCCCTTCATTTTTTTTTAGAATTTTTAGATGGCTCGGATTGGCCGTCTGGTGGCCGGAGACGGCCCGGCGCGGCCGTCCCTACGATTTCCCTACGGAACTGGTCGGTAGTTGTAGGATTTTTGAAAGAAAAAACACTACAATCTCAAATATTGTACGTAAACACCATTAGCAACAACACCCATCCACTAAAACTAATAACAGCTGTATATAACACTAAGCATTAGAAAACCCCAAAACAGTGATACACCACCAGCACCACCTTTGTGCCCTCCCATTTTAAGCATGCTCACCCCTGATCCTCCTGGATAACTGGATGATTGGATGTCCTTGGGCATGATGGCACACGCTTTGCATATAAACAGCTTCATCATAATCTTCAAAACAGCTGCAAAACTATAGTGTATAAACAACCAAATCTACTTCAAATTCATGGTTTTCACACAATGACTCCATCAAAATGTACATTTACATTAAACGGGGGGTTATCAACTAAAATATCAACACTAACTACATCAAGTAAGAGCAAAATAGTTGAACCAAAACATACAACATACCTCTTAGTAACTACGTACATCAAGTAAGAACAACTTGATCAACCAAACTTTTCACTGCAAAAAATAGTTGGGAGCAAATATCAATAAAAAAGAATAGTTGGAACCATAAATGTACAGTGAGAAAAAGTTGTTACTACAAAAATATCTTACATCGTTAGCAAGTGCTTCGATTATGTCTAACGTGGTGGCAAACACTACATTTTTGTGTCTTTTCCGCAATCTCAAAAGCTGAAGGATTGCAGGTGGTAGAGCTATCTCCCTTTCTTTTTTTGGAACCCGATGGTCGGCCTTTGTGAGATTGAATGGTTGGTTCAAGAGTTAATAGAATTTCAGCATCGATAAGTTGAGCAATTTGCTTGTGGCTATCTTCTCTTTGACCAAGAGGCATACACTTGTATTTATCATGAAATTTCTTGAGAAGACTTTCAATGTCACTTCCATTTGTATTCACTCCACCGTCCATATTGAATGACCTTATATAAATTCTCCATTGTGGATGGATATTGCTAAGTAGCAAGGATTCACCTCTCATGTTTTGCATAACGTGTGCACAAGGTAGACCCATTGTGTTTGAAAATTGACTTCTACAAGGATCCAATAAAGAAGATGTCGACAACTCATATTGTTTCAAAAGCTCACTAAGTGCGAAGATAGAAACGTGAGTAACAAGTTCCTTGAACATGGGAATTCGAAATTTATGAATAACTCGAAGCTTTTCAGAAGCAATCTTCATCTTAATCCCATTGTGCTGATTCTCAATCGCAAAACAAATCTTTTCTCTCACCTCATGGAAATTTCCCGTGGAAACAGTAAGGTATCTCTCGAGGATTGCATGTGCACCTTCAGCCCTAGAAGTGGCACGATTTCCAAAGTGTAGATGATTTCCAGTCCATGCCTTCACAAATTTCTCTTTAAAAGGGAGCCAAGTATTCTTAATGTAATTACAAACATATTCTTTTTCCTCGTAATCAACTTGAAGACACTGCCAAGCTTCATTAAAGCAACTCTCATCCGGAGATTCAACCAAATTAGTCCAATCCGATAAAAAAGTCTCCCAATCTTGTTCTCTTTCAAATTTAGGTGTACATTTTGAGAGAACATTTTTCTCAATGTGCCACACACATAAGATGTTTGGTGTCCCCGGAAAAACAACTTCAATGGCATTCATTCATGCTAATTCCCTATCCGATAAAATCACAAAAGGTTGTTAGTTAGGGCCTAAAATTGCTTTGAATCTTTCCAATGCCCACACGTAGTCTCCTTCTTCCTTTTTTTGCATGAAAGCAAAACAAGAATAAAATGATCCATTGAAACTGGAAACTCCCACTATATCAAGCAATGACATCTTATATTTGTTCGTCTTATAAGTACAATCCATCACAAAGACATATGGATAACTTTTGGTTAACGCATAGAAGAAGGATGTGCAAAGAACAAATGAGTCAAATGGCCATTTCCATCTCGTTTTATATCAAAAGTGAAGTCCCCTTGACCTAATTCATCAAATAATGCTTGAATCATTGTACGACGCGTTAACACTTTTTTTTTAATTGTAGCCTTTGCATTCTAAACTGTCCTTGCTATTGCTTTGCAATTAGAATTACTTTGCCACAATGAAGTAAGAATCTGTTGAAGTGGTATACCGGCCATGGTCATTCGATTAATACTTAGTACCTCTTCTTTTGAAAAATGACGGCAAAAAGGATGTCCGGACATATCACTTTAACGGTTCATGATTATGAGAGACATCTTTCATTTCCAATTTCCAAGGCTTACCAACTTTCTTTTTCCCAACATCCGCAAAGGACAATTCATAAGGCGAGATCCCGACATCCTTTTCCCTTCACTCAATGGAACACAGGTGCCTCGATATTTCCCACCTCTATCGCAACCAATAATCACATAATAGCCCAGTTTTGATTTTTTAATTGTGGTGACATAACCTTCTTTCAATGCCATGTTACGAATCCTATTGAGGAGCTCATCTTGAGTTGAAAAATTTTCCTCTAACAATGAAGCACATTCAACATCATTAAGCATTTTTTTCTCTACACTACCTGTTATGTATCAACCCACAAAATGATTACTGCATATTAATTGTTTTACTTTACCAATAATAATAAACAATAAAAAAGAACCTAGATTTACAATTCCAAGCATGTGAGGAAGGAAGCTTACCAAAATCTCTAGCATTGTCAGCATAATTCACACCCTCACTTGATTCGTAGAACTCTGATATTTCTTCAAAGTTACTTGTGGCTGCAAGATTTATTGTGGCATTTATCTCTGCAAAATCTTCATCTGTAAAGTGTGGTTCAAAGCTACCAACATCTTGAGTCTCACCCTCCATCAGAGTTTGCCAAAATGGAGCTATTTGTTTAATGGCAGCTAACCCCAATTTCAAAGTAAGTTCCATTTGCTTAATCCATGAAAGAGATTATAGGTTATAGTTGTTTAATCCAAATTCGTTAGTATTTTATTGCGGTGATTGACAAAATCCATTGACTGGCACACGTAGCAAGTCTGATTTTGTTCTCTTCACATATGTGAATTGGTTTTCGAATTGGGAAAAAGCCCACTAAAAGTGGCGAATCGCACTACAGAACAAATCACATATGTGGGCCTAAACAAAATTATCTCCTCCCATAGCACATGTCCACTGAGTTCCCACAGATTCACTAAAAGTGGTGAATCAGTACTATTGTGTTGGTCTTTTTTCCTATATTTTCTTGAACTGCCTTCATTGGAATTATTTTGTATAGAAAATTCAGAGAAGGCTTTCTACAAGGAGTTGGTCAAAGTCATTGAAGCATCAGATGCCATTGTGGAAGTTTTAGGTACTAGAGATTCGCTTGGTACCCACTTTGTCGATATGGAAAGCCAAGCAAAAATAGAGAATAAGGCCAAGCAAAAGTACCTGAAATAGAGAATGAGGGGAGCAGCAAAATGGCGATGAAAAGGAGCAGCTACCGGCGACGATCGGAGCAGCTAAGGCGACGATCAGAGTAGCAAACGGCTAGGGTTTGTTGGGTGCCATCTTCCTCTTTTTTCTTCTGTTAATGAGGAGGCAGATGAGGAGTGAAGTAAATTTTGGAGCTCTTGAAGTAATTTTAAAGGAGCGACTAAAGAGTTAAATAAATTGCAAAACGGTAGTTTTGGAAAAACACTGTAGCTTGGAGCGCTTGAAGTAATTCTTGGAGTGCGAATATCAATTTTCAAAATTAAATACTTAAAAAATAAAAATCTCAATGGAATGGGCCTTAAGACCAAACCCACATGGGAGGAGAGAGAAAAGGCAGGGGAAATTACAGCCCAGGACTTCTTGGTAGCCCAAATTACTGGTAAGGATGAGTCCCTTTCCAAAATTACTGCCAAGGACGGGTGAAATAATCTACCAAAAATACCCCGTTCTGTCCTCTACTCCGACTCCCTCCCCCGTTCTGTCCCTTCATCTGCGACCTCTACTTCGTCTCTCTCTCTCTCTCTCTCTCTCACAATCGCGTAACAGCAGCGAAGCTCAATACGAGCTTCAATGAAAGAAATTAGGGATTTTTATCGGTAATAGAAAACCTAGTCTTCAGATTTATCAATACTTCACAAAATACCCTACGAAATCCAGTCAATCTCACTTCATTTGTCATTGAGGTCCTCGCCATTCAACTGGTGGTAAGCTCCCATGACATTTTGAGTTCGTTCCTCACCGTTCAGGGTTTTAGTCATCAACAAAGAGGAGAGCAAAAATCCATCGCTACTGTCACAATGGTGAGGAGGAAAAGTATGTATAAGTGTCTTAACTTCAGTTTTTATTATCGGTAGTTATAATCTTAGATTCTTTCTTAATTTTTGTGGATGGTTGTTGTAATGAACAAGATGTATACACTGGCTTAATTTTTGTCTCCTCTAGTTTGGCTACTAATTCCAGATGATTATTACTACTATGTAGTATTGCACAATTCGGAAGGCAAATCAAAGCACCCAATCCCCCTTTCAGTTACTAATTTGGCTAGAATACTGTGTATTGGTCATTTGTCTAGAATACTGTGTCCATTTGTCCACGGTTTGCTATAGGTTCTGGGTAATTCCAGTAACTGATAACCCATTTTGCAAATTTGAATGATAATATGAACATGTGAAATATCATAACGCGACACATGCTTCTTTCTCTTGTTATTGGGATTGCTTGCTCTCTGAGTTTTGTTTTGTCATTTTACAATGTGGGCAGCGTGCCCGAAAAAAAGACGAGCAGATCGATGAGCGCGCATTTTTTTGGCAGACGAGCGCTCAATTCAAAGTCGCCACTTAGGTTTGAAGGTCCAACACCCAAGGAACAGAACTTGAAATGATCGTTGCGCTGTTTGATTTTTGAAAAAGATGAAGGCACCAGTCCGTCATAATCATATCTGGGTTCGGAAGCCAGGTTACGAGAGGGGAAGGGTTTTAAGGCACCCCTCTTGCCCAATCCGGAGATTGGTCTCTACTTAGGCATTTGCGAAAATATTTGTTTGCGATTCTATTTGATTAATCAATTTTTTAGCCATTTAGGGCGGGGGAACAGTTTAATGGGGGACTAAAGCTGTAACATATTTGCAAGATGTGATAGATAGCATGCATGAGCAGTTAGTATAGGATGAGAACAGACTACTGTAGGAGTTTTAACAAACTGGGAGGCCCCTGTTTGTTAAAATACCCCATAAACAGTGTGGGGATAAAATAATGGCCTAAAGCCAAGCTACCCATGCAAGGCCACTCACTGGTCAGAGGCAGACTGTCGCGCGACTATGGCACTCTATCGCGCGATGGTGCGCTCCGTCGTGCGAGGATGCTCTTTGGCGCGCGATGGTCTGAGCTTTTTAACCAGTGTGTGGTTTACATATTTATGGGTTTTGGGACATGTCCAGAATGATCCCAGGGGTACTCCAAAACAACAGAAATGCAAATTAACTATAAAGCTAACAATTTATACTAAGGAAAGGAGTAAACTGGTTTTTTACATGCTTGCAGAGTGATCTATATACAAAATACAACATAAAATAGTAGGACACCAATCCCCACGAGGACCATCGCGCGATGATTGAGACAGTCGCACGCGTGAGTGGGTCCATCGTGTGTTGGTTCCTACCTTGACGGTTCTTGAAACCTTGCCCGCTTTAGGACCAGGACAGGTATTGATTACCAGCCTTGGCCCTGCCAGCCCCCCTTAGGGATCAGAATAGAAAGGAGAACAAAGGTAAGCTATACCTTTGGTTTTTGAGTTTGAATGGTGTTTAAGCTCTGAGGTTGAAAATAGGATTTGAAGTGTTTATTTGAGTGGTTGATACAAAGAACAAGGTAGCTTGTTGCTTGATTGAGGTGTGAGAATGGTGGTGGGATGTTGTAACCCTTTGAATATTTTTTGAACCCTTTGAAAGAGAAACAAACAGGGATATATATATAGGGAGGGATGGTGGTAAATCTGGTTGGTGCGAGGAGAGGAGCTCAGCAAGTCCACGAGGCTGGCTGAAGTTTGCTTGGTGGCTAAGCTTTCCAACTGATAAAGGTGATGGGGACATCTTGGACCAGCGCGCGATGGTCAACGTTCAAGCTTTGACTGTTGACCACCACCTCGCAGTTTGATCATCGCGCGATGGTTGCGCCCTGGCGCACGTGTACCACCTATTCACGCGTTGGTCAACGGTCAAGCTTTGATCATTGACCAACACTTGTCAAGTTTATCTATGCGCGCAGGCTCTCAACCAATGCATGCCAATAGGGTTTTTGGCTCTTTTGAAGTGGCTTAGGCTAGGTTAGGTTCAAGGGCTTTGCAAACACTCAAAGCTCAAACATGCTATCATTCCTGGGGTGTTCTTGATCCATTTCATCATTGGGGAATCAAAAATTGTAAGTAAACTAATCCGGAAGCCCAAATTGGGGTGTCTAAATGTGAAAATTTGCAGTCTAAAATAAATTTGCAAAAAGCGTATTTATTTGCAGTCTAGATTCAAATTTGCAGTCTAAAAGTACAAATTTGCAAGATTGTATTTATTTGCAGTTTAAAAGTGAAAATTTGCAGTTTAAAAGTACAAAATTTGAAAAAACATATTTATTTGCAGTATAAAAGTGAAAATTTGTGCAAATTTGCAAAACTGTATTTTTTTGTAGTCTAAAAGTGCAAATTTGTGCAAATTTGCAAAACTGTATTTATTTGCAGTTCAAAAGTGAAAATTTGTAGTCTAAAAGTACAAATTTGCAAAATTGTATTTATTTGCAGTGTAAAAGTGAAAATTTACAGTTTAAAAGTACAAATTTGCATAAAGCGTATTTATTTGCAGTCCAAAAATATAAATTTGCAGTCTAAAAGTACAAATTTGCAAAACCGTATTTATTTGCATTCTATAAGTGAAAATTAGTGCAAATTTGCAGTGTAAATTTTACTCGGTGTTAGTGTTCATTCAATAACCCTCATGCCACATTAACAAAGTTTAATTGTACATCATACGCACCAAAACCAATAACTGAAGCAACATCCACCATACCAATTTATAGGAATGAAGCATAAACTGAAATATACAGAGATGACCAACATAAAAGTTTCATTTTTTATTGGGAATGAAAGTTTCAAGTACTACATAAAACTGAAGACATTCATAAACTGCATAGTATTGAAAATCTTCTCAACCAGTGTCACAATACTCAACTTATTGGAAACGAAATGTAAAACTAAACAAACTTCCAATTCAAAAATTTTTATGAAGAAGAATGCAGAAAGACTTTAATGTGTCATTCTAAAAATCAATTAAGAAGAGGTTCCTTGCAAGTCCTTTTGTTGTGCCTTGCAACGGTCTCACACCTAGAACATAACCTTTTCCTAGTAGTCTTCCAAATCGCCGATATGCGCTCGGTCCTTGGCCTACCTGCTAGCCTCCTTTGCAAAGGAGGAAGGATAACATCATTGGAATCAACAACATAATCTGGTTTATAAATTGTAGGGATTGGTTCAATCGACTTCGAATAAGCCTCATGGAAACTGTAAACCAAATAGCATGGCTCAACAAAATCATTAAGATCACACCCGCTCTTCCTTATAGCACAAACTGCGTGCACACACGGGAAGCAATTCAGTTGCCACTCCCTGCATGTGCACCTACACTAACGAATATTAACAGTATTGCTCGGATTGCCTCGCACATCGTACACATCAGCACTCGACTTTCGGACAACCCAAGTTCGTGAAAACTGGAACAAGCCAGCTAACCGTGCATCCCATGTCGGACACACAGTTGTCTTCCACGTCAATGACTCTTCTTTTCTGCAAGACATTTGTTCCATAAGCTTCATCCGAATCGCATCCACGAGTTGCGTAACAGGCAAACGTCTCTCATCCTTGATCTATCTATTGAAACACTCAGCAAGGTTGGAGCTTAACTCACTATAGCGATGTCTAGGAAAATGCGCATGGGCCCAATGCTTGACATCTAAATTTGATAAGAAATCCCCCATCTTGTCTCCACCTTCACACTCCAACTCGGCCAAAAGTTCATTGAATAACTCCAAAGTGGGTGCATAAGCACATTTACCAAACAATTCTACCAAATATCTCTTCCGATCCATATCAACACCCCCCAAGCATGTTATCAAGTTTTTCTTCAGATGAACTAAGCAGGGAATGAGATGCCCTAAAAAACACATCCACCACAACATGCAACAAACCTATGTTCTGATCCGATATGAAAACAACATTCCTCTCAAATTCTAAGAACACCCTCATTTGTTCCAAGAACCAATGCCAACTTTCATATGTCTCACCATCGACAATAGCAAAACAAATCGGATACAAACCTACAAGTAAAAACCAAGCGTAGAAAACAAAAGCAAATTAAACAATCAACACCACTTGAACACCAAAAAAAAGGTTTGTTGCAAAAACCAAGCACATGAAAACAATCATTATGTGATAAACGAAACAGAAGCACTTTGGATTACTTAGTGTTGCGCACCTAGGAGGGCAGCGCGCTTTGGGGTGCGGAGGAGCTATTATTGCTCAGCTGCCTAACCTAATGCTTCGGACCACATGCCCATCGAATCGTACATCTCTTTTTCTTTCTTTGAGACTCGGGGATAGGGACTCTGAGGCAGAAAATGTGTGGACTTGCCAATGTAGTAAAGGAGAAAACATGATTATTTACGGTTGGAAGCAAGGACCTAGCAAACTTTATTATGTCCAACAGGCAAGTAGCTGAAGTTAGGGTTCTTCGCCGCTTTGGGTTCCTGTTTGCACGGCTTGGGCGACCAGCTTGGTTTTTTTCCCAGGTGGATAGTAGTCCAGTCTATAAACAAATGGATGGAACTTGCCCCAGAGGGGGAAGAGCTATCGTAAGAAACTGCTGCTGAGACATCTAGTTACAGAAAGAGATTATGTTACTTTTCTAACAAAATAATAGCTCATTGTCATCGTAGGAGACTTTTTCAAGCACAAAGAAATTTTGAAATGAACACTGAAAAAGCATACCTTGGTTTCCATCCTTGGTGCAAGCCGAGGGCAAGGACCCCTTATACATGGACTTTAAAAACGTGCCATCAATGAATAGTAAAGGCCGGCAATAGTTAAAGCCATACTTGCATACGCCAAAACCGACAAAAAGCCTTGTAAAGTGCTTCGAATCATCACAGTCTAATACTATCGAACTGGTAGTGTCAACCTCTTTAAACTTTTGCACCGTACCACTTTAAATCTGCAAAAGATGTTAAGTAACTCCCAAAAGCACTATCCTTTGCCTTCTGCAAGCCCATATGTGAACGGCGATAAGTCACGTCAACACCATAATCTTCCTTCATGTCGTGCATGATGTTAATAACACGCTTGAACGGCCTCGACTGCAACTTTTTAGTGACCAACCGGCCAATGAAATGACAACCAACTTGTGAAATTTTGTTGGTCAAAACAACATAATCACAAGTGTGCACTACATTGAACTCCTTAATCGTAAAAAAACCGGTGGACCTATCCAATGGCGCCATCACAGCCCACATACAATGCCCATCTGACCTTTCCACAAAGTAAGCTTTGACCTTGTCCTTATGGTTCTTATAGTAATAGAATTGGAAACCGTGAAAAGACAAAGTACTTGGTCAAGCAATCACGAAACTCGACAGCTCCATTATTGAAACGTTGACCAACTTCCTTAATCAAATCAAACCCGCTAGACAATTTTAAAAGCTTGGGTTCATGCCGAGAAAAAGTAGGTACTAAATCAACGACATCATCAACAACAATCAACTCCCCATGACCTGCAATACTTCCACCATCACTACTACAAGAATCAACAGCGCTACAAGTACTAGAACTTTCAGAATCCATGAGAATGACATCAATAACATCGACACGCCTAGACAATGTTAAGGCAAACAAAGCTTCTAAATCATCATCACAACTCAACATACATTTTGCATGGCCCTCCAATGAATACAGTAATAACAAGGCACCTCCTTTCAAATCGCTCCACTTCTGGCACAACTTCTTAACTAAATCTTGAAATGTTGCACGTCGTGACAAGACAACACCAGCACTTAACTCACCCCTCTTGCATATCAAGATCACAGAACCTTCCATGCCCAATTTTTTGTCAATGAGAAGAATGAGAAAATGCTCGGTATTCTATTCATTACAAGTATTTTGTGGATATTTTGCTATGGATGCTTGAGGAAATTATTAGCACTTTAACATGAAATCGTTTTATTCCATTCAATTATCTACAAAACGCTGCATAAGAAACAATCAAAAACTAAAATGTAACATGCCATACCCGTATTATTTAAAAATAATAATTCTCTTAAGATTAATCAAAAACTAATCGGGCAACTAATCAGGCTTTGTACCGAGCTACACTATCATCTGAATTCCTCTTGATTCTATAAATCCATTTACATCCTATAACAGGAGCATTAAGGGGCAGAGGGACCAAGGTCCAAGTGCCATATTGGAGTAATGCAGTGTACTATTCGGACATGACTTTTTGCCACTCAAGGTAGGCCATGGCTTTACAAAAATTTCTAAATTTGCATGCTAAATTCTCCTTGCGTTTGAGTACATGTAACAATTCTCATGTCTTTTTTATGTTTACTTAATTCTCGTGTCCTATAGATTACCTTTTTAGCAATTCAAATTGCCAGATTTCTCACATAACTATTCAAATCAAAACAACATCAAATTCGTGAGGAAGTCAGGCATTCAAATTGCCAGCAAATCTCATGGCAACAATGCAAATAAATAGAACCATAAATCAATTTGGAACAAAAAATCAAAAACAAAAATCTCAACCCGCAAATCACAAGCCTGAATTAATGAATAGAACTTGAATCAATGACGAAATAAACCAGCAGAAGAAGTCAAATAGAACCAGAAATCCAATTGTCATTCAAATTGCATCAAATTCGCATAGAGTAAAAGGAAACGAAAAGAAGAACTCGAATTCTAGGGCAAAAACCTGAATCAATGACGAAATAAACCTAAATGAAAGGAAGAATTGGAAAACCTGAATCAATGATCAAATCTGAACCAAATCACAATCGGAACCAGTGAATCTCAGCCAGAGCAATGATGACCATCGAAATCACCAGCGACTCTCACGATCACAAATCACGACCAGGAAAACTCAATCAAAATCCTTCACATCGGGAGCTAAGGCGAAGAATGTATCCGTCGATCGCGAGAAAAATAAGAAGGGCCGACTTCGCTTTCTAATTTCTGACTTGGCCTTCTAATTTAAATGAACTAAACAAGGGCATAATAGTAATCTCAGCACCTAATCATCCTTATCAGTCAATAAACAAAAAACATGTCATTGGTGGGGATTAATTATCGAAAGACATCCTGGGCCGTCATTTTTCCAAAGGGCATGGGGTGTGGGACGGTTAGTTAGTGATAGGCCACAATACCATGTGCGCTCACAATATAATGTCCGACTTGTGCTACGTCGGCCTTATGGCATTGGTACATCAATAATAATCCAATCATGTTATGCCCACCGCACGGGGATGTGGTGGCAATCCATCGCACACGTTAGTGGGTTCCACTCCAGGCTCCTAAAAAATAATTATTTATGGTCCCATAAAAAATCAGTTACGAGTATTGGTAGGTATGTTTTGTGAACTTATAGGGGCATACCTACTGATATACGTTAGAGTTGATTTTTTGTGGGGCCCCATAAATATTTATTTTAAATTAATATGATTTTTTTTAAGGTTCGGAATGGCCCCACTAGTGTGTGCAGTTCAAATCAAATTGCCTTGCGTTGGAACGTTGTCAAAACATGACCACCTCGTTCATCTCGATGTCGTTTTTTTTTTAAGAAAAAAATCCACCGAACGGTTAGATTTCTGCTTTGTTTGGATTGGAATTTTAAATTTTTTTTGAAAAATAGTAGGGATAATAAGTAGAGAGAGATAGAAAGAGAAATATTGAAAGTAAGGAAATCTAGAAAGAATTTTTTGAAAAATTCTTTTTAAATTGGAAAAAGAACAAAGCATTCAATTTGCAAACAAGCAAATTACCGAAAGAAGGATTTTCTTTTCTTTTAAAATAATAATAATAATAATATATAATAAATAAATATAGTGACCTAGTAGAATTTTTGCAATAGAGCATGCTTTGGAAACACTCTCTCCAGTTTTTGAACCAGAGCGGGAGGAAATAAGGGATTTTCAGGGTTTCCTATTTCTTCTTCCCCCAATCTACTCCTCTCACATTCTTCCACTATTTAATCAGATCTCTCTCTGTACTTTCGCACACACTCAGGGGCGTCCGGAAGAGGCCGAGATCAGGGACCCCTTCAAGAAGACCCGCGTGTGGCTCGGCACCTTCGACTCCGCCACCGACGCCTACGACTCCGCCGCCCGCTCCCTCAGCGACTCCAAGGCCAAGACCAGCTTTTCCCTTTTGCCCCTCCCACCGTTCCCTATCACCCCGATATTATTACCGACTCGAACGATCACCGGTCCCGACTTCGAAGAAGAAGACTTTGGCCCTAATAGTCGTTGGGAAGCCGCATTCAGTCGATTGGTACCAAACAAAGTTCTATCCGGGATGGAAAGCAGCCATGGGGGAAAACCAGCGTATACTAGTGGCAACACAGTGGAGTCGTCCAGCGGGCCCAGGCCCTCGGTTCCGGTGCGGTCAACGAGGGCGGCTCAGCAACAACACCGGTTTAAACCGCGTCTTCGGCTGGAGGAGTGCCGGAGCAACTGCGTCTCGTCGTCGTCTTGACGATTGTTGTCAGAACGATCTCATGTCGAGGTTTCAGAAACCTGGAGTATTTCCGTTTGATCTCAACTTGGCGTCGCCGGTGCGCTCTCTCTCTCTCTCTGGGTTACCTATTTCTTCTCTCACATTCTACTTTTCTCTCACGGTTCTTCCACAGTTTAATCAGATCTCTCTCTCTACTTTCTCTTTCTGGATCAGATTCGAGAAAAAACACACGCGCACACTCACACTCACACACACAAACACACACACACACACTCTCTCTCTCTCTCTCTCTCAAGCATTCTGTTGTTTTGCTTTTAGTTTCCCTACTGGCCTGCATTGGTTTAAAGAAAAAAGGAAAATTGCTCTGCTTGGTGTTTCTGCGTAGTTTTGCAAGTTTGGTGTTAGTTTACGGTTCGCAGGTGATTAAATTCCCTCTGGAAGATGTTCATTGAAATTCAGGGTTAACCACATTGAAATTCAGGGTTAACATGCTCATCAATCGTTCAAAATTTTGCGTGTGTTCATGCGTGTTTGTGTGGGTTTTCATATGTTGGTTTTCAGAAATTTCTTGAAATTCAGGATTTTCTGATTGCAATAATTGTCCAAAAGTTATTCCGGTTTCGAAAACCCTTCCTGGTGATGACATTAATGACAGTCGGTCCGTGCCTGAAAACGGTATGAGCATTGAGTCGGAGGATGAGGTTTTGTGGGAGGAGATATTCTGTCGATTCCTCCCCCCAAGATGATAGAGTTCCCGCTAACAATGCAGCTGCACAGAGGCAACAACCTATTTATGCCAGTGGGTCTGTGTATTTGGATGATGTTACTTTATCTAGGGAAATGATTGGGAGAGGGAATGGGAATGTGGCTGAGAGAATGATGAGGGGAGCCAATAGGTATCCGATTGGAAGGAAAGGTTATACTGAGGATGAATCCTTTGATTCTGCTGCAAGCTCTGAGTTTTGAGCACGCAAGTGGGAGTAACAATGGAGCTGGGCCCTGTGCGAGAGCGTATGTCTCAGAGGGGTATGCATCAAGTGTTCCTTGGCGGTCTGTTCTCATTTAAGTCCTCTTTTTGTTTGTTATCTATAGCGGTGATCTATAGTGAGTGTGAAGGTGTTTTTGTGTGCGAAATTTGGATATTGTTGAGCTTCATTTATGCCCACACGTGTGGTACATGTTGAGCTTCTTTTCTTTCGAACATATATTGAATGATCTTCTTGGAATTCTTGGAACTATTAAGTGGAAAATTGAAGTTAGTTGATATGGAATTGGTTTGATGTAATTTTCCTTTTAGAGGTAGTTTGCATGATAATAGTATATAGTAGACAAACTGAGCTGATATTGGTCATGGTGAAGAAATTGGGTGTCCCAATAGGTGTTGAGTTCATTCCCATAGCCCTATAGTTGAATGTTCTGATACTTGCTACTTATTGTTCAGTGCAGATATTCTATTCCCACGCTAGTGGAATTCAAATGCAGAGTTGTGATACAATATTTAGTTTTGGAACTTGAACTTGGGTGGTGTTTCCTCGACTGTTGGAACTGAGATTAGTTCATCTCAAGTTTACTCCAGCTTTTTCATTTGAAATTTCTTCTTGTTCTATTTTAATTTGGATGTAGACATTGCTTCCTTCCTAGTAATTTCTTTTGGCACTCGTATTTTTCTAGAGTATCTGCTTGGTAAAAAGTAACAGCTTAGTGGGCAGTTAAGAGCTAGGCTTCTTGACTAGCTAGTTATTTTATAGTTATAGTTCAACTGGTTCAATGACCTCTTCGCCCACTCCTTTCCACTTAGGCAGAAATTTATCAAAATGACGTGTGGGTTAGGCTTTTTGTCTATCTCAACTAAAACTAATGCTTTTCGTTGCCTAAAATGGAGACAGCCAAAGTATTTTAGAGTGGAATGAAAAGAGGTCTGTGTGGATGTAATGCCCCTGTTTGGAAAAAAAGGCAAGTTCTTCAAAATATGTTGTTCCAAGACGACTAAGAATAGTATCTACTTTCCTTGATCGCATACAATCCTCCAAAAAAGGGCCAACATCTTGCACATTTCTCTTGTCACCTCTAAGAATATGCTGCATAGCATGGGCACTAGGTTGGGTGTGGATAGGTGGCACATATGAGTTTCATCTGATGTTCAAACAACAAAGTTAAACCTTACTATCCTCTTTCTCTGTACCTTTGAGTGGGGCAATGTTCTACATGATAGCCAACCTCTCCTTTTTGGTTTCTTTTTTTCCTTTGGTGCACTACACTTGAGGATTTTGCTTATCTCTACCATAGGCTAGGTAGATGATCATCAGTTGATTTCTGGGAATTCCTCACAAATTTGGTGGCTATAATACTTTTATAGGGAGACTAGGCCTTTATTTTCAACCAAAATGTCCAGAATGATACTTATATGCTCCAAGTGTCCTATTGATTGACAAAATAAGCCTCAGAAGCAGCATGTATTTTACATTTTCCTATTAAGCGATGTTGGTGTTTGTCCTACATCGGTTAATTATCACTTCGAAAACTAGTATATGAACCTTGGCAGCCTCTTCACTCGATGCCAGTTGGTATTGAGTTGGATGCTTTAACATGGTATCAGAGCTAGGGTTTCAGAGAATTTGTGGCCCCTTGCTTATGCCTTAAGTGCACCTTTGTTTGTTGGAATCCATGTGTTATGGATCGTTTGTTTACCTCCACGTGCGAGTTGGAGGTCGCACGTGCGGGGGAGTGTTCGAGTTTGTCCTACATCAGTTAATTATCACCTTGAAAACTAGTTGGATGCTTTAATAACAAGTATCCAACAAATTTGCAGGTTTCACATGCTACTAATGATGAAATTCCTAGTGCACCTCCTTTTTGTGGTTCTGCTGGAGAAACAATGCCTCAGGTTGAACCACAAGATAGTGTTGGACTGTAGAAGTGTGACCAGCCTGCGAGATTTGTATAATGTTGTGTAGGTTTTTCTTTTCAGTTGTTGCCATATTTTGTTATTCTTGTGCACGGTTTTTAGAGTTTAGTTTTTGGAACATACCAATAAGCTAGACCCATGCTTCGAGTTGTTTCAAAAAGGTTGGTATGTTCCAAAAACTCGAAGCATGGGTCAAAGGTTGTTTCAAAAAGGTTGGTATGTTCAAACACTCGAAGCATGGGTCAAAGGTTATTTCAAAAAGGTTGGTATGTTCCAAAAACTCGGAACATACCAATAAGCTAGGCACATTCGTTTTATAACTGAAATTATTTGTTAAAGGTTGGACTTAGATATTGTGTTTGTATTACAGTAGTGCCACTGGTATAGAAGGTGCTGGACCCTCTGGTTTTGTCCCAGCTCGCCTCCCTACCTTTCATGCCAAGTATTTCTTACTGATTGTAGATTTTTTTGTGTTCATAACTTCCTAGTTCTTAGTTATTTTAGTTATTTTTTTTGGACAACTTTCTTATACGCTTTCTTAATCAAATTCAGTGCACAAGGGCCGTGGAATGTTGTGATAGCTTATGATGCATGTGCTCGGCTGTGCCTTCACGCATGGGCAAAGCAATGAATGGAAGCTCCCATGTTCTTGGAAAATGAATGTGCACTATTGCGCAACGCATTTCGGGGAGTTCTTTTTCTTTTTCTTACTGCTAGTATGCTATCTTTTTGTAATTTCTCCTGATATCTCAGAATATTAGTGCTTCAAGAACCCCAGACAGTATAATAGGGATCGTAGGAAAACAAAACAATGATTGAAACCCTGAAAGACTCTTAGGATGTGAAGTTAAGGCATGATCGATTTATAAGCGCACTGATTCATGATAAAAATCTGTTGTGATACAATTGGCCATTGAAGTAAGGCATGACAGTTTGTTGACTATATATGGTTGGAATGAACACCTATGTAGAATTCAAACAGCGAGTTATCTACTTCAAGTTTTCACCTTGACTTTTCATGCGTAAAGTCCCTTGCTCAACTACTCTTTCCTTTGTGTTTGCTAGTCATTCTGTTCACCCTTCTGTTAAATGAAATATAGAAGGGAAAATAAAAGGATGGCAAAACTCAATTTATAGATATCATCTATCGATGGAACTTAGGTTTTGAGGTTTCTATTTGTCCTGACTCCTGGTTTACTTATTACATTTGTGGTTATTTGTGCCGATTATGTCACTTACACTTATTTTAACAGGCTGATATTTTAGCATGTTTGTAAATGTTTTGTCTTTTATTTCCTCACATGGCTGCTACGGCAAGTTGGCAACAAGGGTCGAATGTGACAGTACAATTATATATGCTGTGTAGAAATAGTTTCATTGTTAAGAGAGAGAATGCTAATGTGTGACAAAGGATATGCTTGACATTTCCATTCTACAATATTCGGAGAGAGTTGGAGAGAAATAGTTATGAGAATGTTTCATTTTTTTAAAATGTCTTTGTCTTTGTACAAAAAGAATAATTGTTTTTCCCTGGTGATCAAGATAAGAAGGTCCACTACGAGCGTGTCTAGCAAGAAGGAAGCATCACGATGGAGGAAATAGATATAGAGAAGAAATTGTTGATAGAAAGCGTCAAGTAAATGAATGAAATAGTTTTGTATGTATGTGTATTGCTTTTTTGAGGAATGTTGTCCGTGTATAGTAATCATGTCCTTTTGCTAAAATAATAAGGGAAATGTTAATTTGATGTTATCACATTCCAACTTATAGAAGCTTTGTAGGCTGAGTTGTTGCCCCGTTCATCTGATCTTTCGTGATTGGATGTGAAATTGTTAAATGAGCAAATTTGGTGTCCAATCTATATTAAAACAGAAGTCTTGAAGCGGTGTTGCACGTATTTGAAGGCATACATGGCAAACCTAAAAAACATATCATTTACAATTGTTGTTTCCTTTTATATGAGTAATATTATATGAACTACAAAGTATTGGATTATTTGTTGTCTCATGAGGTTTCCAGGTCATTCAGCCTTGTGTTTTACAAAGATTTTTTTTAGTATCCTCCAATGACCATTTGAATATTGTATTCCTTCAGTTTAGCATGGCACAATTACTTAATCCACATGAGGTAATAATCGCTCATCATGCATTTGCAATGTTGTCCTGATTTAGTCATTTCAATCAGTGGCACTAATGCCTTCCATCACTTGATTGCAAAATAGGGTTAAATGTACTTACCAAACAAAAAGAGAGGGTCAAATGAATGTCATTTCTCTTCCTTTTTCTAATTTATTGTCCTATCAACTATGTAGAGATAATAACTTGCTCTGTTTTTGGAACTGTTCAGTGTCATGGTCAACATGTTGCTATAGATTGATCAACTGCTCCTTGGGACAACATTTCCTCCTAAAGCTTTCAGGTAAGTGCCTCACTGATTGTTTTTCTCCTTTTCCTTTTCTTTTGTTGTAGATGCAAGTGTACTGTCATATGCTCCCATGTTCAATGGCGTGGTGATATTATCCCTAATTTCCCTCATGATTGGCCTTTTACGAGTGACTCTTTGAATTCTTTTGTCTAACTTAGGCTCAAACAATTGTGTTAGAAACTTGGTAATTGAAAGCATACTGGTTGTCTTTCGATGGATCTATTAGATTAGACCACGACGGGTCTATTAGATTGGGCATGTACTCTGCTAGACATTTTAGCAGTGATTTTTGCCGAGGTTGTAATATCTGATATTTGCTTTTGGGTATTGATTTGAATGCAGAGGTGCTATTGGTACAGAGATGGCATCTGTACCTGCAGTCATATACCTCTTTTGGGCCCGTTTCGGGTCCCAAAAAATTGATGAGGAGGGAACTGTATGGCTCTGCTGATCGTAGCAGCAGTGATGAGGAGGGAACTTCAAAAGCTAAGAAATTACCCATTAGTATTCGGGACAAACCAGTTGCATCTGTGACGGTGGATGTAAATAAGATCAAAGAAGCCAAGAAGCAGTTTAAGCTTGGTGATGGGTTGGGCAGACCTGAAGAAGCCTATAATAAATCTTGCTTGCCATCCTCGTCTTCCTCTGCTGGTAACACGTTTAATTTGATTTAAGATAATTTCACAGTTTCTTCTGGTCTTCATTTTAATGCTGTAAAGGCTCAGTTTTTGCTAAAAACAATCAAGTATCTTGTTTTATAGGCATGCCATTAACAACTTTATCTTCTTTTTTCCCCTTATTGGTTTAGTATGTTGCTTCTGCTGATGGGTTGATTCGAGCTTACAACATTCATACTTGCGCTGTTCATTACACACTACAACGCAAGAGTATAGTATGCAAAATATATTTTGTTCTTCATGTTTCTTGAATTTGATCATCTGACCCATTTTGGAGCAAATGCATTGTACTGGACTTCTCTTTTTGTTGGCGTGTTACAGTTGATTACAGTTGATAACACCATTAAGCTCCTTGGTGCTGGTGCATTTGCATTTTCCAACTTTGGAATGGATTTTTGTTGGAGATAGACGGGGTACACTTCTGGCATGGGATGTCTCCACTGAGCGACCTAATATGATTGGGTTGTATGTTTTTAACACTATGCCATTACTCTTGTGAATGAAATGATGTGTTTTTATACTTCTATATTGGTTTAGTTTCTGATAAGAGTAAGTTTATAAAATGAAGGTTTTCAGAGAATGACACCTATCAGGGAATATATGTTAATGTCAAAAGGGACCTGAATACTATCACACTTGGCAAACAAGATCAATCACGTCAAGATATTGATCATGGACAGAATCGCAATGTTAGAAAGAGAAACCGCTCCATTGCCTCTGCCTGCATGCGATCAAAAAGCCCGATCCCTGGGGGAAAAACTGCAGAGCCCACTTACATAGGCCTAATATATTATAGAGCACATACCCACTTTTCGAGCTTGAGCCTTGTAAGTGGTAAGTCCATACAATAGGTATTAAGAGCCATCTCTTCTTCTTTCTTTTTCGATAGGTAACTATCCTTCATCGAGCCATACTTCACCTTCAAGTCTTATCACTGAGATAGTCCAGCTCCACCTTAATTCTTGTTGTACTCCAACGTTATGTCCCTGGGCACCGTACCCACTCTATTGGGAGCCACGTTGCTGCGTGAATCAGGAATTTCTTATGTGCTCCATCGAGAGTCACCATGTAGTTTTTGCTGCTCGATCGAGAGTCTTTGTACTAGCCACTAACAATAATGTTCCATGAGAGTACGTTCATAATTTTGCCGCCCCCCTGCTCTAATCTCAGTTGTTAGGAAGAGAAACCGCTCCATTGGGTCTGCCTGCACACGTGTAAGGCGCAATTTGTTGGTGAAAAGCCGAAAAGCCGCAGAGCCCGCATCGATAGCCCCTTGGCCCAATTTGCATTGTTTGGAATCCATACCCACCTAAACGTTTAACCCTTTTAAGTGTTGAGTTCATCAATCAGTTTTCTTCTTAATCTATCTGTGATTATCCTTCATGCATATCCCAACATGCAGTCTTTCAACTCCCCTCCATATAATCCAGAGTGGATGGAGAGACCAATCACCCTGATCTAAACTAGACATTGGGTCACGGCCTTGCTGGTGGTTGCACTCACAAACTTTTCACGGACCACCCCTCAAGGAACGAGGTGATTGTTGATTAAGGATTATCTGAGCCTCCCCCTTGATTGAAACATGAATATAAACCATTCACTACTCAAAAACGTCAGTCCCACTACCATTGGAACCTTCCAAAGCGGATTGTCGACCCCTTCACCCTTATGGCCTCTGCTGGCGCACCACCTACTGCTTCGAATGATTCAGATTTTGAAATAAATAAATAAATGGTCCTAGTAACTTGGTAAGCACACCTGGAGACAATGATGATCTTAACTTCTTGCTAGTTTTACAATTTCAGTGGCTTATGTAATGTGGCATCTCACATGGGTTAATATTTCACTGCAACTTCTGTGAATGCATCTCCATGGATGGACTTATAATTGGTTGTGGAGTACTTTTGCTTCCCTTTGTATAAAGCGGTTCCTCCCATTGATAAAAACTAAACCAAGCCTTAAGCCTCAATTAATTGGGGTCGGCTAACCCACCACCCACCTACCCGCACAAAAAAGTCGCGCATAATTAATATTATCTTTTTTGTTCCAGTCTGTGAGTTTGCTATTAAATTCTTATGTTCCAATTTATTGGGGTGGGGGCTAACTCACATGCACAAAAACAAGTCGCGCATGGTTTATATATATATATATATATATTCCAGTCCGTGCATTTGCTATTCAGCTCTTATGGTTCATTTTTTGTCCGTTCCAGTATACAAGTGGGCTCACAACCAATCACATCAGTTTCTTGGCTGTCCACATTAACGCTACTTGTACTTTATCAAAGGATGGAGCTCTTCAAGTATGGAAACACAAGTGATGCTAAATCCTAACAGACCTCCTATGCAAGCAAACTTTTTTGAAGCTGCTGGGTAGCTTATAAACCAACTCTTTATGACTTCACTATTATAATGACTGTAATTCTACTTCGTATGTGCTAATGTAGGTTTATTGGTAACTGTCTTACTGTTTTTTTGTCTTTATACCGGTCATTAAGCTGTTGTTAATCTCTTAGTTCCTTTTTCCCCTTCCCGCCAAGACTTGCTCAAGAATATTGTTGATCTTATTTTGTTGGTTTTGGGGGGTGCTGTTGTTAGACTTTTATGGGATGGTAATCCGTGGTATGTGGTGCAATTATTGGTTTTGAGTATCTGGCTGATAAGTGCTCTCTTTAAATTTTCTTTGGGAGAGTACTATTTTTCTAGAAGTTATTTGAAGGTCAACAAGTGAAATTTATATGACCTTTTTATTCTCAAGATAAGGAATAATGGTCCAGTTAATGGTGGGAGCGTCTAACATGAGGATAGACTAGATGAGATAGAGTTATTTAATTGTGAGTTTTGTTCTCCAATTAATTTGGCAGTTCTCTTTTTTCTGCTGACATAGGGTGGCTTCTTTTCCTCGCGTGTACCCCGGAAATCTAATAAACCCATTCGGTAAAAAGTTTGATTTAATGTGAATCACGTGATCCTCATTTAACATAAGTGAACTCACAAGGATAAAACACCTGAGGATATCTTTTACTTTCTTTTTTGCACCTATTGAGATGAATCGTTACAGGTTCTTGTTGCATTTGATCTCCGTTATGTGTTGTATTAACAAGATGATTCACTTATGATTTTTTGTGCTTCTTTCTGCAACAATTGAATCCCTTGACATCCTTTACATTCTTTCTTAGGTGGGTGCAGTTTATCCCCTTCCGCGTATAAAATCGTTAGAAGTTCACTCAAAATTGAATTTAGCAGCATTGCTTTTTGCAGTTAAGTTTGGAAATTTACATATGGATGCCCATTATTTAGTTGCCAAAAGCCTTGAAGGGTTGATGATCTTGGGCTAAGAGATGCATTTGTTAGTCTAATCCTTGTTTAGCTTCCTTGGTTTTCTTTGGATGCAAGCAGCCCCTTCATTGGTATTGTTAAAAATTTAATTGTCTTCTAAAGGTATTCAAGCTTTGCTAAGCTTAAACCTCGGAAAGGTCTGAGAAATGAAGTTGGTGGTAATGATGGAGTTCATGGTGGCATTGCTAGTATTTGTGTTATGGGTGTCGTAAAAGATAGGTGGACATCGATTTTGGGGTGTTTTTTTTTTTCTTGGCATTTTAGGTGTTACTTTGGTAGTTGGAGGTTGGTTCTCGATTATGGTGATGTTAAAGGTAGTGATCATGGACAATTGTGATGGTGGTGTCGGACGGATTGGAATTATGGCTGCTAAGAGTATCCACAATGACATAACCAAAACTAAAAGATTTCTAAAGTTAGCAATGTTTGCTCAAAAAAATGATCACGATGGTACAGCCAAACTTAGCAACCCCTTAACCAATAACCAAAATTTGGCCTTTGGATAACCAAAACTAGCAACATTTTCTCTTTGGATAATCAAATTTAATGGGGACCACATACTCTCTCTTTCCTTTCTCTCTCCTCCCATTACTTTCAATGGACCCACCCACTTGCATTTATTTCCAACTCTCTCTATCTCTCTCTACTAAAAATGAGTTTTTGATTATGCACCATTGTTGGACTTTACATTGTTACTATTTGCAACCCCTTAGAATAACCAAAAGATGATGTGGGAAGCTTTGATTATCCAATTTTGGTTATGCCATTGGAGATACCGTAATTGTTGTATTGCTCGTAGGGAGCTTGGTTTTGGCTTATCGAGGACCTCCGTAGAGTTTTCCCTCATTCATTACGAAACATAGATAGGTAAGTAGGTAACTAGGTTCTTATGTTTGAGTTCGTCTCCTAACTTGGCCGGACCCAAGCTCAGTTCGGGCATGTTTGTGGGAGATGACCAAATAGATCAAAGAATGTATATGGTGGATTGGTTGAAATGCTTCGGCTTGTGTTTTTAATTGCAAGAATGAGCGTGAGGACAGAAATGCTTAGTGTTTCAATAACGCCATCTGTTAGACTCGTCTCAGGTTCGCCTTTCCCACTACAGCCTTTGCAGTTTCAAAATTGCATGTAAGTAGTAGCATGCCATATGTTTGCACCCATCCATAGTGGAACTGATTAAGGAGTGCTGCTCCATTTCTTTTATTTAATTTGTGACTTGTTTTTCTGATGTATTTAGTTGATTCCATTGAAGGAAAATCACGAGATGTCATCAAGATTTCAAGGAATTTTGCCCTCGTCACTTTTTTCTCTTTCCTTTTTAACATAACATGGCGTGGTCAAGTGACAACGAATAGCGATGCTTGTGAGGTTAATTGACAACGAATTACTTATGCTTCTCTTAAATTGCTTCATGCCAGAAAATGTCTAGAACACCGAAGTATCCCCCTAAGTTGTAAGACTTTTGCATTATTTGGCAACTGAGAGCTCAGTAATGCGTAATTCGTCAAATTAGGGCTTCAAGAGGAGTATTTCTTGACTTTTGTGTCCCGTGTTGCTCTTTAGAACAGATGTCACCTTTTGGTGTTTTGCTTAGTTGCTCTCAGGTTGTGGCAATGAAGTATCCTTGCTTTTGATTTTGAAGGCCGTTCATTTTTCTCCCTCGCCTAGTGCTAGGTGAAGAACAATCTGATTTTCTTTTTTTGGAGGGTCAAGGGGGGGGAGAGTATGGGAAAGTTTCTTTAGTTGTGTCTTATTTTCACAATATCTCTGCTTAGTAAGGTAGGTTTTTTTTTTTTTTTGGGGGGGGGGGGGGGGGGGAAGTATGGAAAAGTTTCTTTAGTTGTCTCTTATTTTGGCAATAACTTTGCTTACTAAGGCAGGACAAGATTTCTTTGAATGTGAAGCTTTGCTTAAGAGTTTTTACCCCATTGTATTTTTGCTCAAAGTACTTTTATTTGTTTATTGTATCTGGCATACGTTTCTGAACAAGATTTAGCTTGGTTTTGGCGGAGTGTGTCAACCTTGAATGTCATTTACTACTCCAGCTGTGGTAGAGTAGCAATGCGGGGATGGCAATGGCTAGGAAGTTATTGCTCTTGTGGAGCAGCAACGTTTAGTATGTGAAACAGGTTTCTGGACTCTTGAAAATTGGTGTAACTCTGCGCAGTAGTTCGTCTTCTTGTGAAGTTGTTCAAAGTACGTGGACCCTACACATGAGAAAGTTTCAATCACCTATTCTGTGTTTGGTAAGGATTTTAGCTTTGATGTACCTTTTCGCAGTAGTTCAAACACCTTGAATTTTGTTACCTCTGTCTGATTTCTTCTTTACATGAGTTTTTGACATAGGGCCTTTCGCCATCAAAGAGTCGAGAAGAATATTATAAACAAACTCATTCGGATGATAGATTCAAAACCTTATTTTAAGGATATTTGAAAACAAGCCATTCCTAGAATACGCTGAGTGGAGTTTCCAAATTATCAACGCTCTTTTGTCCTCAAGTAGTAAATACTCTATGCAAATGACGGGTATTTGTGTTTTCAAAAACTGTTTTCCGAAAACCTATTCCAAAGGTACATCAATTATCCTAACTATTTTACAGTTGGTGTTTGGGTTTGCATGGTTTTTAATCTAGGGATGCTCTTGTATTATGGCATTATTAGAGAGTGAAATAGGTCTAATGTGGATCTTGATTGATCAATGAAAAGTTGGTTCGGTCGTGTCCTTGGCCAAGGAGCTTCTATCGCATAAGATCCGGTAAAGCTCTCCAAATCCTCAGTTTAGTTATGTAACTAGTTATGAAACTAGCTGTTAATGAGTGGTTTTTTCTTGAGGGTTTTTGATTTTGATGTCAATGCAGGGTGATAAGCTACGATAGTGATCTATTTATCGCGAACCAAAACATGAACTTGTTGGAAAAATAAGTCTTTTCATTAATTGCTCTACGGTTTTAGTTGTTCAGATGAAAATAATCATCTTAAGGTGAGTATTCTTTCGTTCTGAATAATATCATGTTAAGTCATCTATTTATTAATATATCCTTTCTATAAGCCTTTTGGTTTATAGTTGCAAAATTCCAATTCATTTGTGAAGCATCCTCATTATTAAGCCATGTTTTTCCTCCTAATCGTGCTTTCGAACATGGCAGCACATTGTTGTGTACTTACGTGGCATATCATCTGATTCTACAGTTAGGGTTAACTCTTTAGTGATTATTTTCTTGATGAATTATAAGTGATTTTTGTGACTTAGTGTGACCAATGTTTTGATGGTGTGATGTATGCATCCATGTCATATCTTCTCTATGAAGGTTCCCAATAGTTCAATGGATTTTAGACATAGGGAGTATTGTGCACGTCCTTAAATACTGAAATTTTAGTAGTATTTTGTAGGTAGGTTCAGCTTTCTTCATCAAATCAAGAAACTGCAGATGTATGCTCTAGTGTGACATAATATCACATTTTAAAAGTGTCCAAGATAGGCACTTGTAGTTTTTGTGCTGATCTTTTATACTTTTATACTGGTAATAAAGGTTGTGTTTAATGTGTATCTTTTGTTGAAAGGGATAGTTCTTCATGATGTTCAATTGTATGGTATAACACCATTGAATGTCCAAAGTAACTACTGATTTTGCTGCCCATCCTCTTTTTAGTCGGTAGTGTTGCTTTGATGCAGAAACGGTGGGCATATGACGTGGTATTATAAGTCTCAATGAATGTTCTTCTCTGATGCATGGCCCATAGAATGGTTGCTGACTGAATTTGCATAGTGTTATGGTGTTTCAGATGCTTACACAAGGCTAAGGTAGTCGAATCTTGTTTCTTCCAAAATATTGGAACCTGTTTATTATACAAACCGATTAAATGTAATAAAGAAGGGAAAATAAAAGGACGGCCGAACTTCAATTAATAAATATCATCTATCGATGGAACTTAAGTTTTAAGATTTTTAGTAGTCCTGACAACTGGTTTACTTTGAACATTCGTGGTTATTTGTGCCGATTATGTCACTTACAATTTTAAAATTTAACAAATTGATATTTTAGCATGTTGTCAACGATTTGTCTGTTATTTCCTCACATGGATGTTATTTTGCCACATGTTTATTGTGTTAATGTCCGTTATTTTTTAGTTTGCTATGCTGTTATTGCTCCATTATGATTGTCTTGGTGACTTCTTCATTTTGTGGGTTCTGCGATATTCTTCATTTTTGCATATCTAGGAATGTGCAATATCTGGTAATTTAAACTTAAAGTGTCCTAGTGGAATTGTCGTGGATTTTGTCTCTTTTTTATCTCTCCCTGTCTTGTTTTTCTTTATAGATGCATTAGCCTTGTTTTAGTTGCTGCTTCTGGAGTTATTTTTTGCAGCTCTTTTAGACATTGCTTTAGTCAATCCCATAATATCTTAGTTGTTTGTGTTGTGATTGGATGGGCTTGGCTTGATTTGCCTATAAGATTGTTGGCTTTATTCAGTTAAATTCAGAATAAGGGAAAAGTTCGAGATCTAACCATTCCATGCATTACATGCAACAAGGAAGCTGAAAAAATGGTGGAAATTTTTTTTTTTCATGTAAAACCACTCTTGCATCATCTCTATGTAGACATATCCTATTAAAGAATGGTATTTAATTGTCCAATTAATTGTGGGTGCAAGATAACATAACTAACTACCATATAAAAGGCAAGTTGCTTTTGAAAAGTTAAGGTAGGGCATACTTTGTGAACAAATGGATTCAAGGAGAAACAGAAGAGCTACATTTTACATTTTATCTTACAGCTTCTAACTTTCGGGGCTACAACTTGAGTACGTTTTCATACCCCTGCATTTGATCAAGCTATCGTCTCTTCTTTTTTCATGTTATGTTATTTGAACTTTCCATAGATCAAAATAGTATTTGATTTGTTATTTTCGTATTGTGCTTCAAAAATAGTTCACAAAGATGACACTAGCAAAGAGCTGTTTGAATGAAGAGGTTATGCTCCCCAAGGTAATTTTCGGAATCATTGGAGGTGTGTGTGATTTGGGGTTTGTGATAGCGGGTATGTTAATAGTTGTTTGTGAGTGTGCTCCTCTTATTCTCTATCTGGTTGAGTGGAAGATTGTGGCTTTAAAAATTAGGGAGTACGACTGTTTTGGGTGAATTGTTATTTGTGAGTGCTCAATTTGTGTGGGATGTGAATATTCAGAAGTATTTGTGTGATTGAGAGATAGGGTGTTGGGGTGCTTCTATGTGGGTGTTGCAACTAGTTATCACTAGTGAGGATCAAATTTGAAGTTACAAATTTACAAGTTTTAATGGTTGATTACCACCAATACTTTTTAGCATTTTGAGCTTCTCAGACTTCTTTGATAAATTTTTTTCTACTCGTAGCACTTCACTAATCGTATGGGTAGATGAAAACACTTTGTACTTAAAAAATAGGAAAGATGGAAACTCTTTAGAATAAATACGCAAAATGGGGTGAGATTTAGTTGACGGGATCAAATTCATGAGCAAGTTCTTGGGAACAAGTCTTGTTATGCTTCTTGCCCTTGTTGTCTCGGGATGGGGCTAAACCAAGTACATCCACTTCATCAAGTCGTGCCCATTTCCTAACACAAATGGTAGCGGGGGGGGGGGGGGTGGGTTGGTTGTGGTGGGTTTGTTGTTTCTGAAATTTTATTAGCATGTACTTATTGCACGTAGCAGAAAGATGACACTAGCAAAGAGCTGTTTGAACGAGCTTTTAGGGCATCAACCGCCGCCCACATAACCCAGTTTAAGTTCTCACTGTATTGTGAAGAGGGATCAACTAATATATTTATGATTCCCCAAGATATTTTGGGAATCGTTGAGCATGAATGTGTGTAAATTGGAGTTTGTGATAGTGGTTATATTACTAGTGTTTTTTTGAGTGCTCCTCCTACACTTTCTATCCAGTTGAGTGGAAGCTTGTGGCTTTGAATATCAAAGAGTGTGAGTGTTTTGGGTGAACAGTTACTTGTGAGTGCTCAATTTGTGTGGGACATGAATATTCGGAGGTATTTTAGTGTTTGAGAAATTGGGTGTTTGTGTGCTTCTATGTGGGTGTGTAAACGCAACCATTTATCAGTAGTAGTAAGGGTCAAACTTGAAGTTACGGATTTACAAGTTTTAATGGTTGAGTACATACCAATGCGTTGTAGCATTATGAGCTTCTGAGACTTTTCTTTGCATTTCTAGCTAGATTTACTTTCCCGATTCTCTATTTCTTGGTGTTGCATTTTTAGCAAATATGTGAAAACCCTTTTATATTGAATGTGACTATTGTTAGACCCGTCCTACATCGCTCATTTAAGGGGTGTGGTGGGTTTGTTGTTTCTGAAATTTTATTAGCATGTACTTATTGCATGTAGCAGAAAGATGACACTAGCAAAGAGCTGTTTGAACGAGCTTTTAGGGCATCAACCGCCTCCCACATAACCCAGTTTAAGTTCTTCTCACTGTATTGTGAAGAGGGATCAACTAATATATTTATGATTCCCCAAGATATTTTGGGAATCGTTGAGCATGAATGTGTGTAAATTGGAGTTTGTGATAGTGGTTATATTAATAGTTTTTTTTTGAGTGCTCCTCCTACACTTTCTATCCAGTTGAGTGGAAGCTTGTGGCTTTGAATATCAAAGAGTGTGAGTGTTTTGGGTGAACAGTTACTTGTGAGTGCTCAATTTGTGTGGGACATGAATATTCGGAGGTATTTTAGTGTTTGAGAAATTGGGTGTTTGTGTGCTTCTATGTGGGTGTGTAAACGCAACCATTTATCAGTAGTAGTAAGGGTCAAACTTGAAGTTACGGATTTACAAGTTTTAATGGTTGAGTACATACCAATGCGTTGTAGCATTATGAGCTTCTGAGACTTTTCTTTGCATTTCTAGCTAGATTTACTTTCCCGATTCTCTATTTCTTGGTGTTGCATTTTTAGCAAATATGTGAAAACTCTTTTATATTGAATGTGACTATTGTTAGACCCGTCCTACATCGCTCATTTAAGCCATACAAGCTTGGTTAATATATTCTAGAGGCTATTCCACCTATTGCCAATTAGTTTTAGGTTGAAAACCTCGAAGAAATCTAACATGGTATCAGAACTGGGTCTTGGGTGACCTCACCTCTCTTGGGAAAGTCTCTGTCAATCGAGTCAATCATTCAGTTCTTGGTATCCTAGTCTGTCACGTCCACGTGCATTGGGGTTGCACGTAAGGGGGAGTGTTAGACTTGTCTTAACATTGCTCATTTAAGCCACTCAAGTTTGGTTAAGATATTCTAGAGGTTACTTCACTTATTGCCAATTCATTTTAGGTTAGAACCCTCCAAGAAATCTAACACTTTCTCGATTCTCTATTTCATGTGTCATCTCTCTTGAATCCTCTTTGTTCATGCCTTCTTTGTTGTGTGTTTTCAGGCTTAGTGAAATTTATTCTAGTTTACAAATGAGGCTGGACTCTACGAGTTTGCTTGTCTTCAAAATCCAATTTAGACACGGATTCGTCTGCATGATAAGGTGAGAAAAAGTAGGTGTAAGAATCGTAATGGTTACAATTTCTTGATCACAAAAATTTACAGTCTTGATTCTACATGTTTGGAGAGAGAGAGAGAGAGAGAGAGAGAGAGAGAGAGAGAGAGAGAGAGAGAGAGAGAGGTGTAAATTGGTAATTATTTTTGTAATAGAACCATTATATGTATCTACGGAGACAAAAAGTCAAATAAGTTGACGTCCTGTTAACATTGGAAAACTTTAAGATGGTGCTTTATGAAAATATTTGCGACACTTGTTGAAGGACACCAATAGTTTAAAAACGTAGCACAAATAAGACGATGTTAAGAGTTGTGGATGTTTATTGAAAAGTAGGGCAATTGAGCAGCATTTTAGGGCAACATGAAAAGTAGTAGAAGTTGGACATGCATTGAAATTGTGTTATGAGATGTCACATGAGTCATCTGGACTTGCGGAGCTTCATTTAAGAAACTTGCAAGGATAGTTTAATAAACTGTTACATTGTGCAATAACTTTTTTTTTCACTCATAAAACTTTCCTAGTTTTTTTGTGCCGGTATGCCGCCACCGCTACTCTCTTATGAATTGGCAATGTTAGTTTAGTTTTGCCGGTGGTTTTGTTCTGAATTCTACCCTTTTTTTATGATGCACTGGCCTTGTCTTTAGTAGTTGCTACTCCAATCGTTTTTTGGAACTTGTTTCAAGATTCCTTTAATTGTTCCCTTGCTGTATTAGCTGTTTGTGCTATGATTTGATGAATAGCTTTCATTATCCTTTGAGGTTGTTGGGTACATTCTGTTCACAAAAGGGTTTCCAAGTTATTAAATTTCTTGAATCAATAACTCATTGATTATCTTATGAAATGTATAAGCGTTGTATACTTGGATTGTCGGGAAAGGGAATTTACTTCCTATGCTTGCGAAGGAATTCCATGTGGGGAGATGTTCGTCAGATAGATGTCAATTTCTCGGGGAACGTACTATACTCTTAGGATACTTCACAAGATTTTTTGAAAGTGTCTTGTGGGTAATTACTACTCTTTCCTGGTTTTGTTAATTGTAGTCCATGCCTAATGACCAAGCAAATGATGTCATGAAGAAGTTGTCGTCCATACAAAGTACATTCGATTTGGTCTGTCTGGAAATATAACACTATTTGTATCGTTTCAGTATCTAATTTTTTTCACAAAATATAGATCTCTTGCTAAAGGTTTTCGAACTCTTCTGCAGTTAAGTTAAAAGGTTACGTACGATGTTCTTTTCTTTCTCTTGGGCTTTTGTATATTAGTACATAATTTGCTTCTGTTCGACTCACACAATTGCCGCCCCCCCCCCCCCCCCCCCCCCCCCCCCCCCAACAAATAAAAGAAAGTATCCAACAAATTTGGAGGTTTCACACGGTACTAATGATGAAATTCCTAGTGCATCTCCTTTTTGTGGTTCTGCTGGAGAAATCAAGCCTCATGTCGAATGACATGATAGTACTGGACTGAAGAAATGTGAACAGCCCGCAGGGCTTGTAAAATGTTGTGCTGGTTTTTCTTTTCAGTTGTTGGACTTAGGCATTGTGTTTGTATTACAGGAGTGCTACACCCTCTGGGTTTTGTCCTTGCTCGCCTCCCTGCCTTTCATGCCAGGTATTTTTTGCTGATTGTAAATTTTTTTTGATTCATGACTTCCTAGTTCTTAGTTATTTTTTCTTTCGACAACATTCTTATATGTTTTCTTAATCAAATTCAGTGCAAAAGGGCTGTGGAATGCTGTGATTGCTTATGATGAATGTGTTCGGCTTTGCCTTCACGCGTTGGCGAAGCAATGCATGGAAGCTCCCATGTTCTTCAAAAACGAATGTATACTATTGTGCAACGCATTTTGGGTAGTTCATGTTTTTTCTCTTTTTCTTGCTGCCAGTATGCTATCATTTTGCAATTTCTCTTGATATCTTAGAATATTATTTAAGAACCCCAGCAATAACTAAAACAGTAGTCTTCATGGAGCAGAACTATTGTTTGAACTAGTTTCACGATTTTAGGACGAGTGATATGGTTGTCACACCATCACCAACATCCTCTAGGAACCACCAGTGCAAACCCCAGCCATAGCCATAACTAGTTCATTCATTGGAAGACAAAAAAAAGGAAGGCCTCCATCTTTCCCTCTCTAACTCCCAATTTAAAACCCAATTTCGCAAAGTGTAAAAATCTGAAACTAGCATAAAGTTTTGGGATGCTATCAGAATCGTAAGGCCTATGATTCGATGGGCTAAGCTGATTCGATTTCCCCATCAGAGCCTATGGTTATTAGGTTTTGTGGACATTTTGGAGTCCAGTACTTGCAGTGGACTGTAGGGAGTCAGTTGAGTAGGTGGTTAGCCTATCTTTGCCTGAGTGAAAAATAATGAACTGCGATGATATTTGTTTTTTTTGCTGAGTTCAATGGCAGATAAAGTTATATGGATGGAACAGAGAAAGGGTCAGGGGATCAAGCTGGCCATGGCGAACTTAATACTCAAAGTCAATCAGATATCATGCAGGCTCTTGCACAGGTTACTGAATTTCAAACAGCACGGGCAAGTTCATCAAATCAGCCACATAGTACCATCCATGAACATTTTATGAAACTTCAACCTCCAACGTTCTCTTTGATAGTGGAAGCAAAGGAGTGGCTAATGAGGAGTGGCTAAGAGGAGTGGCTAAAAAGTGTTTCTAATGATCAAAAAGTTCTTGCCCCTTTTATGCTAAAAGATGAAGCTCAATTTTGGTGGGAAGCCACTAAAAGGTTGTTGGCTACGATAGTAGTTGGGGAACCAGAGCCTCCTGTGTCGAATTTTTTTTTATCAAATTATCTCGATTTGCACCAAACTTACTTTGGACAGAGGATGCTAAATGTAGAAGGTTCCAGTATGGTTTAGATCCCGACATTCGAGCTGGTGTTGTTACCCATGAAGAAAAGAGATATTTTGACTTGATACACAAATTAAAGATTTCGGAAAACAATGTCAATGAGAGAGAAGAAAACCACAGCAAAATGTTCCATTTGGTGGTGACAAAGGCCAGAGTTCTTAGAAACAACAACTTGGACAACAAATCAGTGTTTCCTCAGGTAGTGGTACACGAGAGATTACTCGTTACAGTTGTGGATCGAGTGGGCATATGGCACGAGGCTGTAATGGAAAACAATAGCAGAGATGTTATCGTTGTAACCAACCTAGGCACATGATTCGTGATTGTCCGATGACATCTGTTGCTTTTCCATCGGTGGGTAGTTTGGCTGGTGGCAGTATAGCTTTGTTTAAGACTCCTAAAAGAGGTGGGGGGATCTTCTAGTGAACCTCGCACTCAGGCCAGAGTATTTGCTATGACTAGACAAGATGCTTAGGCGACACACGATGTTGTTATAGGTTGTAGAAACCCCGAACTACCTTAGATCTCCAATGATGATACAAGACAGGACCATGGATTGATCAATGACTCTTGAGTATCCCAGAACCTGAACCACAAATCCAAAAACAGTTGTCCAACACAAGGCATCAGCTGTCTAGTACAAGGCATCAACTGTCTGGCATAAGACAGTTTAATAGACTCCCCAGCGCTGAACACAAACTCCTTGTTACTGATAGTTCTGACTATTGCAGGAATCTCATCATGACCCCTACAAAGCATCTAGCTGACTCTAAGTCTGCATAGACGCTCCTCCTCCGTTTTCCACCTTTAAATAGAGATGGTTAGAGCTATACACATATACAAGGAGAGACAATATACACTCCACTATCCTTGAAAACTCTCTCTCAACATTGGAGCTTCTCTCTCTTTCTAGAATATATACATTTTGGGTTTTCTTCACATACTTTGGAAGAAAAATCTGAAATGTCTTGTATTTGAAGAGAAAAGCCTCATTTCCACCCCAAAACCCTCTATTCCCTCAACACTCTACCACAAAAGAAGCTCTTTCATCGGTCCATAACTCCAAACAATCATCAAGTCATTCAAACCAAAATTCAAAGCCTTGATCAAGCACTCGAAAGGTAGTAAACTACCTACATTTCTGGTTTCTGTTCATTTGAGAAAACTAGGTACTCAAAGCAGGAATACAAGCAGGCTAATAATATCGTGGGCTCTTGTTACAAGAAAAATGTGATCATGTGTGCTTTATGCTGGGCATTAACTCCCCAGCACAAAGCATCTGTTCCTGGGCTCACTGATTGCTTTGTGTTGGGCATTCACTTCCCAGCGTAAAGTACTTGTCCCTGGGCTTGTTGATCATTTTAAATATCAGTGAATTCAAGGGCTTTTGTGTCCATTTCTAGTATTTATTATTCATTTTCAACGATTTTCAATATTGTCCTTTATTTAAAAACACATTCAGGAAAATTTTATGGAACTGCCATAAGATCAGCAATATTTTATGGAACAGAATGTTGGCCTATTAAGAAACAACATGTGAGCAAAATGAGTGTAGCAGAAATGAGAATATTGAGATGGATGTGTGGTAAGACTAGACGAGACAAGATTAGAAATGAAACAGTTCGTGAGATGGTAGGTGTAACACCTATAGAGGAGAAGTTGAGGAAAAATAGGCTAAGGTGGTTTGGGAATATCTACCGTAGACCAGAAGATGCAATAGTTAAGAGAGCGGATAGGATAGCTCTAGGTAGCAATGTTACGGGGAGGGGTAGGCCTAAATTGACATTAGATGCTGTAGTGCGCAAAGATATGAGTGTAATAAGTCTGTGTGAACAAATGGCACTCAGTGTTCTAAAAGGCGGGATTAATCGCCCATTAATCGGCGATTAATCGAAATTTTGCCCTCTCCGATGAGATTAATGCCTAGGCGGATCGATTTGGCGGTCGGGAGGTTAATTGGCGTTCGTCGACGATTAACCGGCGATTAATCGGTTGGCGGTTAATCGGCGATTAGTCAATTAATCGTTAAAAGATGATTAATTGGTTAAAAGGCGATTAATAGGGGTAAAATCAGTATTTTTGGAAAATGAAGGGGGGTAACTGTTATATTTATTACTAGTTTAAAAGGGCTTTGGCTACACTTTTAGCCTTTAGGTCTTCGTTGCAGTCAATCGATCAACGATCTTGGACTTCGAGTGAAGTCGCCGCCGTCTGCCATCGCCGCTGCACTGCTGTAATCTCTCTCTCTCTCTCTCTCTCTCTCGATCCTTCTCTCTCGATCGTATGATCTCTCTCACTCACAGTTTCTCTCTCTCTCTCTCCTCTCTCTCTTTCTCTCGTAATTTCTGTTTTTATTTTGAAAGTCCATGACGCCATGTCCATGGTATATATGGCCACGGCTGGACTCTGGACACTGTGGATAGTGGCCACAGTGGAGTAATTATTATTATTTTTAATCTTAAAACAAAAGTGTAGTGTTGAGTATTGATTGTATTGTTTGGTGTATTGTTAATCTTAAAACATAGTGTAGTAATTTTTTTTAATCTACCCGTCTGGACTATGGACATTGTATTGACTGTATTTTTGTGTGTGTGTGTTACTGGTGTAGTCTATACTGATATAAAATGTCAATGAATCCCACTCATATTCCATCTTCGGAGGCCTCTAATTCTACGCCACTATTGAAAAGAAATTCAGTTGATGTTGGATGGGATTATGGAGTTATTGTGGATCCTAGCAATAAGGACTGCCTATAATGCCTTTTGTGTGGAAATCAGTATACTGGCGGGGTTAGTAGGATGAAAAGACACATAGCTCAAATTAGGGGAGATGTTGCCTCATGCACTAAGGCAAACAAGGAAGATATATTAAAGTGTAAGAAGGCAATTGATGATAATGCAGCTAAGAAAAAAAATAAGGAGAAAGCAGCCATGGAAATTTGGGAGGAAGTGAATATAGTAGGTGATGAATCCGAAGGTGATGAGATTGAAAATGTGGCAGTGGGTTCAAAGAAGAGGTCCTATGTTCTTGGTCCCATGGATAGATATACAAACATCAATCCCAATTCTTCTGACACGAGTGGATTTAAGAATACGAGACAACCAAACATAAATGATAGCTTTTGGAAGGAGAAGAGTCATAAAGTGAGTCAATACTTGGCTCGATGGGTGTACGAAGCCGGCATTCCATTTCATGCCATAGACAATGATAGCTTCAAACGTTTTGTTGAAGCGGTTGGTCTATTTGGCCCGTGATACCAACCTCCAAGCCAATACCAACTAAGGGAACCATTGTTGAAGGAGGAGGTGGAGAGAACCAAAACATTACTCAAAAAGTAAGAAGAAGAGTGGGCTTTGATAGGTTGCTCTATCATGACTGATGCTTGGACCGACCGAAAAAGGAGAAGCATTATGAACTTGTGCGTTAATTGTAAGCAAGGGACTTGTTTTCTTTCTTCAAAGGAAGATTCAGAGGCGTCACACACGGGGGTGTATATCTTTGATTATGTTGACAAGTTCAATGAAGATATTGGGGCACAAAATGTAGTTCAAGTAGTGACGGACAATGCATCCAACAATATGGCCGCGGCGGATTTGCTAAAGATCAAGAGGCCTAACATATTTTGGACCTCATGTGGCACCCACACAATTAACCTCATGCTTGAAAGAATTGGTAAGCAATCCAAGTTTAAAGCAACTATTGATAAGGCCAAAATGTTCACTATATTTGTTTATGCTCATCATGATACATTGGCGATGATGAGAAAATATACGAAGAAGAGAGACATAGTGAGGCCGGGTGTTACTCGATTTGCTACATCATTCTTGACTTTACAAAGTTTGATGGAAAAGAAACAAGAATTGCGAGCGATGTTTAGTAGCAATGCATGGGTGAGAGTAAATGGGCTAAGAGCCCAAAGGGAAAAGCGACATATGCTACCATGATGAGTCAGACATTTTGGAATGGCGTAACCTTATGCTTGAAAGTGTTTGGTCCGTTGGTGATGGTTCTTCGACTTGTTGATGGGGATCGAAAGCCCTCAATGAGCTTTGTGT
The DNA here is from genome assembly GCA_019656835.1 of Rhododendron ovatum. Lineage (NCBI taxonomy): Eukaryota > Viridiplantae > Streptophyta > Magnoliopsida > Ericales > Ericaceae > Rhododendron > Rhododendron ovatum. The sequence continues at coordinate 21,176,425 of CM033795.1, read as the reverse complement.
ATGGAGAGCTCACAAAAGCAAAAGAAGAGATCAAAGCAGTATACAAGCAAGTTGGGACTAACTACCGGCCAATACTAGATGTCATTGATGGGAAAGTTAAGGGTCGGTTAGATAGTGCATTGCATTTGACAGCTTACTTTTTGAATCCTTTTTACTTCTTCAACAATTCTACCATTCAAGATGATCCTTCATTATGGATGGGGTTCTTACTTGTGTTGAAGCTTTCTTTCCTGATGATGTCAATGTTCAAGATGAAGTCATCAATCGAGAGTTGTTGAAGTACAGGAACAAAGAAGGTGGATTTGGAAGACCATTAGCCGCAATGAGATGTGCGACGAACAATGACTCTTATGATCCGGGTAAATAAGTAGTTACTTTCCTTTGTATTATTCTTTTTGCTAAGTTACTTAGTACTATTTTTTTGTGTGCTTTCTCTCATGACTAGTTGGATGGTGGTCTTCGAATTGGGAGAGAGGAGTGCCTTAAAACCCTTCCCCTTTCTTAACCTGGCTCCCGAACCCAGATATGGTTATGACGGACTAGTTCCTTCACTTTTTCAAATTAAACAGCGCGACAAATGCTTCAAAATACGATTCCTTGGGTGTCGGACCTTCAAACCCGAGTGGCGACTTTGTATTCCGAGCGCTTGCCAACCGTGTTTGCGCTCCCTCGATTATGGGCCCTACTTTGGGAAGGAACGGAATCCTTTTTAAGGGCATGTTGCCCACAGTCTCAAGGAATCAAAATGGTTGAGTGGGAGGTTCGTCAAGCTGATGCTGTTTGATGAGAGAAGGCTCCGTGCTTTGTACCATGTTCAGGGGTATCAACGGCGAATCGCTCGTGCATTCAACAAGAAGGTGAGGTCTAGGGACTTGGTCGAAGGGGACATGGTGACTAAGGAAATCCGTGCTTCGATGTTTGATCCTCGCGAAAAGTTCCGACTGAAGCGTTCTGGGCCTTACATTATCAAGACCATTCTATCCGGGGGTGCTGCTAAGCTTATCAATCTCGACGGTAACGAATTCAACACCTTGGTCAACCTGGATCAACTCAAGCGTTATTATCTCTAAGAGATGCTTGTTGGATTGAAAATCACAAGGGTGGGTGATTCCAAGCAAAAATTAGAGCAGCTTGCTAAACTGAAAATCTAAGGAGGCAGTCTAGGCAAAAGTAAATAGGCAAAAAGTGCAAAGCTCGCTAGGTCGAAAACCTGAAAAGGCGATACTAGTCAAAAGTTAGAGTGCAAAATGATAGGTTAAATACACGAGTAAACCTTGGCTTGAACTACGTTTTGACCTGATTCCTTGAAAAAGAATATATAGGTAGTCTCTCCTTGAGACCTGGTCATAATCTATCAACTTGATCCATGGTTTGATGTTTTGGGTCCATATCAAAGGTCAAGAACAAAACGAAGCTTCATTGGAGAAAATCAGAAAGGGAAAACCTTTCATCTTTCAACTTTATTGTAAATTACTACTTCTAATACATAAGTGAGTACAAAAGTCTTAAAACAGTTAAAGCATGAAAAATAGAACAAAATGCTTGAGAAGCCTAACGGCTCACAGCTTATTCTAAGTATATCAAAGTGGTCCGAAATCAGTCAATATTCTCTCTTGCGCTTACTTCTGCTCGAAGCCACTGCTTGTAGCAATTCTTTAGCCTCGGGGTGAACTCTGGCACTTCTGCTTGAATATCCCTAAGCCCCAGCGCCTTTGATATCCATCGAGTGTCTGAGCATTGAAGTTTGGGAGACGAAAATTCTCGGTGCTGACGCGGTTGTTTTCTTAAGGAGCGCCTAGCTGGCGAAGAATGTGGCCTGGAATATAGAAAGTGAACCTTGAATATAGAAAGTGAACCTTGACAATCCTACAATCACCATCCTGTCAAACCCGTCAGAGTGAGTAGCCATGTCGGGGAGGTCCAGCCAGAGGCACCTCCAGACGATCTCATAAGGCTGCATCTGCTGCAGGAACTCATACCAGCCTTCCAAATCCATGTCAGGATACCTCATCTCTCTTTGATGAATCCTTTTGGGAAAAAGGTTCCAACCTGCCACTGGTGGGTGCAACAACCCAAGTTTATCTGACAACCATAACTGTAGGAGTGAAAAGACAAGTAAGAAGCCAGATAAAGCCTGAGTGGAAAAACAAGTAAAGAGCTAGGGAGCAGCCTAAGCCGAGTGTCGAGGTAAAATGAGAAAGTGCGAAAAATCGAAAAAAGGTGAGTTGAGTGAGTTTACCTAAAGCAGAAGTGGACTTCCATTGAAGGTATTCGTTTGGCCAGTGTACACCAAATCCAAACTTAAGAGAGTTTCTGCCAGAACAAGGGGCACCACATTCCTCTGCGCCCCCATTTGAGCAGCAACACTCACCAACAGGGGACTGACCCGTTCGTCAGCAGGAATGAGCAGATAGGCAGCAAGTAAACAGATCACCAAGGCAAAGCGGCGCCGAGCCTGCACGGCATTATCGTCCATATCATCATTTGGACTATACCTCTCAATCAAGCGCATGATATTGATTTGGCCACCTTCAAGCAAGGTATTGGCCAAACCTCGAGAAATGTTGAGCGAGGATGCCAACAGGCTAGGCATGCTCACTTGATATGGTGGAATAACGAGTGTTGGGGATGCGAAAGTTCGGAGATACGCTTGGAACTCCTTTACAGTCGGGCACATCTCATTGTCATCAAAGTGGAACACATGAACATCGGGATCCCAGAACCTGAGAGCAGCTCTTAGGAGAGCAAGACGGAGTGGTACATGTCGAAGGTATCGGAATAAGGCAAGATCGTGCGATTGGAAGTTCAACCAATCGATAGCTAGAAATTGCACTAACCAAGGCCTAATCAAGGTTGGGAGTGGGTTTTCTATGAGAAATTTTAAAGAATGCTGAATATGAGCCTGAGGAGTTGAAATGAGAGTGTAGATGCAACAAAGCATATTCCTTCCATTTATAGGCCAAAGATACACCTCGTTTCCTGTGTCAAATTCAAAGCCAAGCATTAGAGGCCAAACAGCCCTAGCAAGAAAGGACTTTGCCCTCTGCAAACCCAGAAACTGTGTGGGGGTGAAGACAAGGTGCTCCCTAAAAAAGGACAGTTGGTCAGACAAGTGGATCTGCATCAGACTTCATCGGCGTACGCCAGTCACCTACTAGCGTGTACGTGTCCCTTTCCTACTGGCGTACTACAGCAAACTACTGGTGCAAGCTAATAAGATGCACCAGAAACATGTTTTGCAGCAGCTACTGCCTCCGCCATGCCGTTTTTGATTCCAGGACCTGTTTTGCAAATTTGATAGTTCGTACAAGTCCTAAATGGTATCTGGGACAATGTTGAAGTGTCGGATTTCAAACGTCACTCTTAATAAAGATTTCGGACCTCTGACGGCTCGTTTCAAGTTCAAATCAAGGTTTCGGAAGGTCAGAATCTGTTCCAGGGACTTTTGCCAAGTTTTGTCATACTATACACATCATATGGACCTAATGTGACTATAAGGGGGTGTTGGTTTCAGTCCGGGACTATATCGAGTTGTCTTTTGCGTCTTATGTCCATTTTTGTGACATTTTTAGCATTTTTCAATTTATTTCTCGTCTCGGGATGCTTTTACCGGTTTTGTCGATTCGTACAAGCCATCATACATTTATATGGTCTTACGAAAGTGTTAGTTTTCACCGTCAAGGGGAATTTCGAATTTTGGCTCATTAATGTCCAAAATTTCATTATTCTCCATGTGTTTGTGGATACGTGTCGTATCTAGGGACTTTTCTGCCCTTTTCTTTCAAGCTAGGTCAGTTTTATACATGCGTGGGCATTGATTTGTCGATTCAGACTATTCATCAATGCACGTTCGGTATAAGTGGATGGTTTATTCTATTCCTTTATCAATTTTCATCCAAGGGAGATTAATAAACGGAAAATGCAACTGTTATATACTAGCAAATCAATATCCATAAGCTAAAAGTGGGAATATATGAAAGTGACACAACGGCTCGAGCAAAATCAGCACGTACTGGGTACATCCGCTCGAAAGTCAAAAGGCGCGCAGGCCCCGTCCCGTAAACAAAATGTCAAGTATCATCAAGGCCAAAAGACATGTAAAGTAAATGAGGCTCAGTGATAGCCCTCAGTCATCGAAGTTCTCAACCTCGTCGTCATCGTCCTCATCATCATCATCGTCTTTCTCTCTTGGGTCTCTTTTGTACCCAGGGTCGTCGGTGGAATCGTCGGAGCCTCTGCTGAAAAGTGAGCGCTCCTTTTTCTCTTCCTCCTCCTCCTCTTCTTCTTCTTCTCTCTCCTCGCTCTCACTCTCTGCAGTCCGAGAGGTTGTGGCTCCCTTTCTCTTATGTGCTGGCCCCTGAGTTGGCTTTTTCTACGCTGGCCTTTTCCTTAGTTCTCGATGGAACTGTGGCTCGTCGCTGGTAGAGATGATCTCTACTCCTCTCTGCACATTCACTGCTGGTCGTGAAACGCTCGCCTGTCTTTGTGTTGTGGCAGAAGTGGCAGAGGCGCTCGGTACCGTCTTCTTTTGAGGAGGGGGCCGCACATTCTTTCTCCTAGGAGCTGCCCTAGCTTGTCCCTGCATAGTCATTTCATTCAATCATTTAGCATATATTGTGCATATTGTATATATTGAAATGCTGAAAGCAGGAAATATCAAGAATGGTCCTATTAAGCACACATTGTATCGAAAGTAACTATCTAATTATCAAAAACATAATGGAACAAGTTTCTAGGGTTATACCTGAGGCTGTATAGTAGGAGCCGGAGCCGCCAGTGGGTAGTGCAACTGCAAAGGGGCGCCGCTTGCTATCTTGTGGAATTCCTTCTCCATGTCTAGCATCAAGCGAGCAACCTCCCGCGCCCATTCAATTGGCACCTACATTACATTTTGGAATCAAAATCATGATACGATTTGGATACAGTTCAAATATGGGTCAAAAGAATGAATGAAGCTGAAAGTACATCATAACGGTCCTGTGATCTTTGCCTGCTTTAACCTAGCTGGCTCAAACTGAACTGTGGCAGCTTCTCCCTTTGCATCCCGTACCACTAGTGTCCACGAGAGTCGAGGAAGTCCAGTCACTGCTGCGTAGTCACTCCTCTCCCTAGAGCAAGCTGACCTGCCTCTTTGACCCCGTCTCTCCACGCCAGCCTCTAGAGCCTCGCTCTCCACAGCCATGTGTTCCATCACTCCACGCGGTCTCGCCAGGTATTGCCTTCGGTAGACAACATAATTGCGCTCAGGCCTCAGGAAGGCAACATGGTCCTCCGGAATGGTGAAACGCTGCAGCACAGTAAGAGTGTACCAGCCAGTGTGCGAAGCACGAGGTGGAAGTGGCCCAGGAACTACGAACTCAGACGAACCAAGCGACTGCCATGTCACTCAGTCACCCAAGTACCACTGCCACCCAAAAGCTGACCCCAGCAGTACTCGGCTCGCTATCACCACCCTGCTCCTCTCTTTGTACTCAGGTTCAGGCTCTGCATTGCTCCACGGATCCCATTCCACCTGTAAAACAGTTAAAAGCTAGAATAAAAAGTTATCAGTGACATCATTAAAGCATTTCAAAGTGCATAGTCTACGAATGGAATTGGTTTTCACTTGAGAACCTGACAGCTCGCCGAGGTACGCTTTGAAGGCTAGGAGGCTCCTTCTCAATTTCTTCTTGCCTTTGTGCAGCGGTCCTCAGGTCCAGACATTTATTCTCTAAAGGGTACATCTTCAGCACCTCATAGGCCCACAACTGTAGGGTTTTCAAATGATCAAAGCATAAAAAATACAGCATATGCGGTTCAAGGAAAAGTGCGAGTATGAAATAAAATTGAGTTATAAGTTTGTTTCTTACCTCCCATACTCTCCAGTAGCCCTCGGTCGCCTCTTCCCTCATAAGAATTCCCCCATGAACTCGTAACACACCCTTAGAGCTGCACCTCCTCAATTATACCGAGAGGCCGTGTGTAGGTCGCGGAGGGCTGGCAAGTAAGACAAGTGCACTATGGCCCACTTATTCGGGTATAACGTGGTCCCATACAAGTACAACAGGTAGGCTCTCGTCGTCTGCTCCTCCTCCTGCTCAGAAGTCGGTACCCTTCCCTGCAGGTATCTCCTGAACTGGTCATGATGGACCATCTCTGCACCACCCTCTGGCACCTGTCCCAAAAACCATTCCAATGCTACTATGTTTCTATGAATTCCTGAGTCGAACGAGATGGGCTCACCTCCTACCCTCAAGCCAGTGATGGCTGCAAAGTCCAGTGGGTCACTATTATCTCCCCAATTGAAAAGTAGAAGATATTGGACGTATCCCACCATCTCTCAGCCAGTGCAGTCGGTAGGGCATGATCATTCTTCACCGTTGTCAGTGTGGGGATAAATGGACCGAACCCCGCGCATCTATCAAGGCCCTGACCTGCTCAGGCAGTCCCCTGTACAGCTCGAGCGAACCCGCTAGACTGCCGTGTCCCCGCTTGCTGGCCGCTCCTCTCTGTGCACCACAACAACCAAAACAAAAGGAATTTCGTCAATATGTGCAATCCAAGTTCAATAAGCAGTCGATATCAAATTTCTTTAAAGGCACATCACTAGTCAAATCAAGTTACAAGTTGTCGAAGTCATCCTACTAGTCGAATTCGGTTATCAAAGGAATCTTGTCCGTCAAATTCAAGTTACTAGGCATTTTATCGATCGATTCGAGTATCAAAGGCATTCTACTCGTCGATCAGTTATTTACGGTCATTCTTCAGTCGATCAAGCTACCAGGTATTCGTTTAAGCTACTATCATGTCACGTTTTACCATCAGTCGAGTCAAGTTACAGGTGTTCTACAGTCAAGTTTAGACACACAATAGCATCTCATGATCGATTCAAGTTCTTAAGTTACGTTATCAGTCGATTATCACTTCAAGGCATTTTATTCAATCGAGTCAAACTATCAAGGCATTCTATTAGTCGAGTTCAAGCTCAAAAGTTGCAGGCATTCTAAGGTCGATTCAAGTTCATTATCAGTAATTGCTATCAAGCTCTGAGCATTCTACAGTCAAGTTCAGTTGTGCCAGGTGTTCTATCAATCGAATCAAGTTGTCAGACGTTCTACCAGTCAAGTTCAGTCCCAAGCTATGTTATTGGTCGAAGCATGCTATTACATCCTAGTTGACAATTCGAATCCAAGTTCAAGTCACATGCATTGCAAGCTATATAGTACAATTTCAAACACATGCAGATACAACAGTACAAAATGGAAGCTGAAGCAAGTTCAAAAGTATACCTATGCCCAGCTCACGGACAAGTGCCTCTCAGGGTCCCTCAGTACGAGCTCTGCGTCGTAGCTATCGTGTCGGGGCACATAGCTCTCAATCCCGGACGGTATGAACAAGTGTGGCTCCTGCGGGGTATACGTCTCTGCCACGAACTTAGCGTGGGGTGCCTGTCGTATGGACTCGGCCAGTGTTACCGCGGCCTCATGCGCCCATGCCCCCTCCTCCTAGGCTTTCTCAGCCGTCTCGGTCTCCTTCGCTAGTGCCTCTTCCTCTCGTCTCAACCTCTCCTCCTCATTAGCTCGAGCAATCTGCTACAACCGTTCCTTAGGCGTTGCCAGAACAGCCGCGACCACTGCAAGACTCTCTTCCATCATTTGGGTAAGCACGTCTTCACCCACAAACTCCGCAAGGTCACTTTTCGAGACAGGGTCGTGCCTCGAGGTCCCCACGAGTGGTACAAACTAAACCGGCTCCACCGGTACCTCTCCGGATGCCACCTCAACAACCACTGGATCTTTTCCCCTTGTCAAATCCCTCTGTGGCGACCCCGATTGAATATCACCGCCACCACAGCCGTTGTTGCTTCTGCCGGCCTCAACCAAACCCCCTATAATGACTACGAAAGCTTCTACTTTGTTCCTCGAATCCAAACGACGGATCCGTGGGTCCCTTGTCTCAACGCCCACTGGCGTACGCCCCTCCTCTGCCGGCGTACGCCAATCACCATCACCACCAGCCCCCATTGCATGGCCGCCGTCGACGCTCGAAATCCTTTCACCTGAACTCGACGAACCCCCTCCGACTGATTGATCATCGATTTGAGACCTCTCCACCCCGATTTCACTGGCCCTTGGCCGATCACCGCCATTACCATTGTCGCCGCCCTTCTCGCCTCTGCCGCGACTGCTTTCAGCCATGGATGAGTGTGACTAAGTGGGTTTTGAGAGAAGAGTGGAAGAATGAGTGTGAGAGTTGGAGATTTGAGAGAGTTTGAGGGATTTCGAGTGTTTAAAACCGAAGAATGGCAGTTTCGTGCAGTTTATAAATTGTGGGGAACAACTGGGCCGGGTCTGGGCCAAATAAAACCTCCGGCCTGTCAAAACATTTGGCATATGCTAGTTTTGTGATGCTGCACGCTGGTAGTTTCTGGGCCTGAGGCCCAAATTGTTTTCCGAGGTCAAAATTCTTCCAAAATCAAAGCCCATGATCATCAATCCATGATGTCGCCCATGGTTAACTATTCCTCGAGCAGCGCCCACCAAATCAATGACGGTACATCTGTCCAATTTCAAATCAACAACAGTCCACCCGTCCAATTTCAAATCAACGATGGTCCGCCTGTCCAATTCCAAATCAACGACTGTTCGCCCATCCAATTTCAAATCAATGACGGTCCGCCCGTCCAACTTCAAATCAAACAAGTGATAATGATTCGTTTTTAATGGATTATTCCCCAGGAAAGTCCACTTTTCATAATAGCCTGCTCCGTCCGCTAACTCAATCAATGGTGATCTACCTGCCCATATTATCCCCAGCAGCGGCAGCCACTCATCCAAATTCAACCAATCAGGTTCTTTAAGTTTCATGCCTACTTTGACTCGTATGTTCTGTTTTGGATAGCCTGGAAGGGTGTCTAGAAAACCTTTGACGTTACTTGTACCTAGTCAATTATGCTTTAAGTGCTGTCAAAGGGGGACTACTGTAGACACCCTATTTTGGAATGTCCAGATTAGTTTACTTACGGTCTTTGATTCCCCAATGATGAATACAGTCAAGAACATCCCGAGATTGTTAGTATGTTTGAGCTTTGAGCGTCCCGAACCTCATTCAAACCTTTTCGAACCCCTTTTCTAACTCTTCAATCCATAACCGAATGGCCTTAGCAAAACCCTACTTGCATACGCTGGTACTGTGCTGGCGTGCGCTGATAAACTACCACATGTCAGTCATCGACCATTGACACAATTTCCATTGGCACATGCAAGTACATGATGGGCATACGCCGGTCAAAGCTAGTCAAATCACCTTTATTCAACCACGTGCACAAGACTTTTGAGCCACTCCCAGTATGCTACATAGTCTTCTGATGATTGCAAACGTGCAGGGATGTCCCCCTCTCTCCTACAACTCTTTTCAAGCAAGTCCCATGCATGGAGACTTCTCTCTCAAGGCTAACCAGCCCTTAACCCAACTGGTTACCAGCCTCTTTCAGCCATTCCTTGGCTTATAAATACCCCTCTTGCATTTATATGTAAGGGGTTACTCATATTAAGAGCTCAAGTCTTTTTTGCTCTTTTTTTTTTTTTAGTTCTTTGGTTGTTCTTCTTTTTTCCATTGGAAGAGTAAGCAAAGGACTCTTTCCCACATACCATAGCACTTCTTTCACTCATCATCCATCCACCAAACCCCAAGCTCAAGCTCAAAACATATCATCAACCTCAAAACTAAAGGTATACCAACTTTTGTAACTTTCTGTTCTAATCCCTGGGGGGGGGGGGGGGGGGGGGGGGGGGGGGGCTGGTGGTAGGGTGAGCTATTTTATGCTTTTCTTTCCATTTTGTCACCTTGCTGCATACTAAAACCAGTTTATTGTTTTATATATTTAGAACTATGTAGTTGTCTATTTGTTTCTTCTGCTTTGGAATGCCTCTAGGAGTCTTCTGGTCATGTTCCAGAGCCCAAAAGATGCAAAGCCAAGCACTGGACAGAAGGTGTCACTGGCCTACAACCTTTTTTGACAGGCGTACGACAGTGAGATCAAGCCCTTGCAAGGCAGTTAGGCCTTGGCCTCTATTTACTTCCCCACACTGTTTATGGGGTGTTCTATTTATTTTATGCCTCTAAGTCTATTTTTGTTGTCTGTAACTGCTTAATATTTGCCTTATAAACTATGTGGTTTGTCTGGGTGTGCACTGGTCCTTTCTAGAGACCAGAGGATGAAAACAAGAGCTGTGAGTTTAGGCATACCGGCGCACGCCAGTTTTGGTGTGGTGTACGCAGGTCATTTCTACATGCAGTGGATCGGCCAGTGCGTGCAGGTTTCTCCCTACGTACGACATTCTGGACTAGTGTGCTTCAGTCTTATTAAGGCGCTCACAGGTGCTTGTTCTCAATCTATATTGGCTGTTTCAATAAGTCATCCATCAAATTTTGTTACATAATACAACTTGTTACAGTTTAAATCCCCCTTAACTGTTCCCCTGCCTTAATTGGCTAAAAATGATTAAAGAGAGAAAAATGCAAACGTTTTTTAAAATGCCCGAGTAGAGACCGATCTCTAGATTGGGCGAGAGGGGTGCCATAAAACTCTTCCCCTCTCGTAACTTGGCTTCCGAACCTCAGATATAAGGTGACAACGGTCCAGTCTTCAAAGCCTTTTTCAATCAAAACGTAGCAAGCGTTTCAAGTTCGGTCCCTTGGGTGCATACCGCAAAATCCGAGTGGCGACTCTGAATCGAAGCGTTTCGCTGCACTTTCCAAAAAGGGTCGCACCCAATTTTTCATAAAATTTCAATGGCGTGTGCCCACAGCAGCCATATTCCTAGTCACTTTTAGGGTGGTCAAACACCACGAAACCTGAGTCATCAATATTGTCCCCACCATCGTTATCTCTGGAGTCTGCTTCGTCGCTTGCATCATTAGCAGCGTCAGAACAATCTTTCGAAGCATTCGGATTGTCGTCACTATCCTCCTCTCCATCGCCCTCCTCTTTGGCAGGTTTATAGCTTCCAAACTTTGGGTCAAGAGCCTCCATCTTTGCTTTGAAGGCGTCATCTTGAAGGGATGACACCGCTTTTTGGAGCATGTGCATGGTAGATTGCAGAGAAGAGAGTTAACCTTGAAGCAGCGTGACCACCTCTCGGAGGTGATCCGTAAAGTCATAAGACCATGTATGGGGGCTGATGCCTGCCCTGTGTTGGAAGGTCAAGGAAGTTGGTGACCTGATGACAGGGGAGCCGGCGACCGAAGCCCCAGTGAATGGTGGCCGTAACTATAACAGTCCTAAGGTAGAGAAATTTATTGTTGGGTAAGTTTTGACCCGCACGAAAGGCATAATGATTTGGGCACTGTCTCGGAGAGAGGCTCGGTGAAATATAGCCATTTCACCTTCCAAGTCCTACATACGTGCTCTGAGATCCGCCATTAAAGTGAAGAATTTGGAAGAGTTTCTTTTGAAAAATATAGGTGGACATTGAAAAGGGACGCATTCCTCCCTTTTTTAAAGACGTTTTGGATGCCCAAAATGTCAAAACTCTGCACTAGAAACGAAAAAGCACACCTGAAAAGAAAGTAGTTGGGCGTTTAAAATCTGGAAATTGAAAAGTCTCCTTTGCGTTGGAGACATACTGCCCAGCGCTGGGAACTTCCTCTAAAAGCAAGTGGGCCTTCAATTGGGCTTGGACCTGCTCGGTCCTTCTTGTGCCATTGTCGCCCGGAAGCCAAATCAAGAAATCAATTTGAAGGGTTTACCCCGTTTTCAATTAATTTTAAGGGCCTGACACATTTTCGATTCCATCAATTTCAAGAAATTCACATCATTTTTCAATAATTCAATCAATGAAATTCAATTTCCTAGCAAATTCCACTATAAGGGTCTCAATTAGTCAAGGGTCCGTCCCACTCTCAATTACTTGAGTTCAATTTTCGCTACAAGGGTCCGTCCCATTCATTTTCTTGAAGCTTGCACAATAAACATCATCATGAGCACGGTTTCATTCATGCATTTGCCCCAATGAACAATGTAGGTCTGATCCCTACAAACAGGGAACGTAGGCAGCTCCTCGAGCGCGACCTCATGATTTACTTACTTGACTATTTTGTCTAAGGGTTCCCAAGATGCTCTGTTGGGGTGTCCTGATCTTTGACGCCTACTCGTATCCCGTTGTGGTACCCAAGTATTTGCCAAAGAGGGGCAACTGTAAACACCAATTTGGGACTCCCCGAACTTCCTTAGATCTCCAATGATGATACAAGACAAGACCATGAATTCGAAGGCTTGATCAATGACTCTTGAGCATCCCAAAACCTGAACCACAAATCCAAAAACAGTTGTTGATGTAGGACAAAAATGGAGAATTTTTGTATTTTATTTTTATTGTTTTAGAATAAGATTTTGATTAGGAATATTTCCGTTTAGGTTAGAATTATTAACTTTCCGTATTCGTTTTAATTTTGATTTTTACCTTTATTAGAATTCTTGGTTTACAAGATTTAGGATTTTATTTTAATTAATTAGGAAATATCTTTTATTTAATGCCGCTTGTTTTGGCATGATTTATTATTTCTTTTACAGTAGGATTTTTAGGGTTAGAGTCTTATAAAAAGGGCTGTAACCTATTCAATTAAACAACTTTTAAGCTTTTTGATCAATAATATTCAGAGATTTTCTCTTTCTTTCTTGTGCGCAAGAATTGCTCGTTGCGACGAGTTGTTTATCTCGTTTGGACTAGTACGCTAACTAGTCTCTTCGTGAATTCCGCTGCGTCAAGTGGTATCAGAGCAAGGCTTTGCCTGGTTCGATGGCACTAAACACAGAAGAAGGCATACCCATTGACGTTGGTCGTGGGCTTACTGACCTAAGGAGGATGGTGGAGGATCAACAAGCATAGTTGACGGAGATCCATCAGGATACCCACACTCAGTTCGCTGAGATCCGTGAGATGCTGCAGAAGATGACTCTACAAATCCGCCAAAGGCTAAGGAAGGTTGATGAGGATCGCGCGTTGGGATTTGCCCATCGTCAACCTCGCAACCAGGATCGGAATCGTGCCGGAGGATTTGCCCGAGGCACAACCGGTCGTCGTCAGATGGTAATACACGATGCTGAGAGTGAAGAATTCGAACCTGAGGATAATGAAGAATAAGAAGACCGTCCCGTTGGGCGACAACATCGGTTCGATGATTACCGTATGAAGGTGGACCTTCCCATGTTCAACGGTAATTTACAGATGGAGGAGTTTCTTGACTGGGTTTCAGAGGTTGAGAGGTTCCTTAATATGATGGAGGTTCCCGAGTCGAAGCAAGTAAAGATGGTCGCTTATAAACTAAAGAGCGGCGTTGCAGTTTGGTGGGACCAATTGCAGGCGAGACGACGGAGGCAAGGAAAAGAGTATGTGACAACATGGCGCAGAATGAAACAGCTTATGATGGAGAGGTTTTTGCTGTCTGACTATGACCAACATCTGTTCCGGTCATACTAGAACTGTTCGCAGGGATCTAGGTCTGTTTTTGATTACATGACTGAATTCAATCGACTCTCAAAACGTAATAATCTGAGTGAGACTGAAGGTCAGCGAGTAGCGAGGTACATGAACGGGTTGAAGCCCTCAATTCAGGAAAGGATAGGATTGCAGCTTGTTTGGGAAGTTGGTGACGCCCTTAATTTAGCGATTAAGGCCGAATAGATGGAGCGTAAACCAGCCAATTCAGGGTACCATCGAGAGTCGTTTGTTCCTGCTGCTGATAAGGGGAAAGAGAAACAGCCAACAGTGCCTCCTTTTCAACCTAAAGTTACAGTTGGTGGTGGTTCTAAATTTGGAGGAGCTAATCAGACAGGTAGCTCCAATAACAGGAATGTGACTAAAGCCCCTAATCCATATGCCAAACCCTTTGGAGATAAGTGTTTTCGGTGTAGCAAGCCTGGACACCGCTCCAATGAGTGTCCAGATCGGAAGGTGGGCCTAGTAGAAGGGGGTGGCGAAGAAGATGGGCTTGAAGAGGATTGGCCAGAAGAAAATTCTTATGATGTAGATTATGCAGAGGAGGACGGGGAACGAGTGAATTGTGTCGTGCAACGGGTGTTATTCGCGCCGAGAGCAGAAGATTCCAATCAGCGTCATAACATCTTTCGATCAAACTGTTCCATCAATCAGAAAGTATGTGACTTGATCGTGGACAGTGGGAGTTGTGAGAATTTTGTGGCAAAAAGACTGGCGGACCATCTGAAGTTGCCAACCGAACCTCATCCCTCTCCATACAGCATCGGTTGGATAAAGAAAGGCCCTATGGTGAAGGTAACTGAAATATGTAAACTTCCTCTTTCAATTGGGAAAATTTATAGATCTGAAGTTATCTGTGATGTAATTGAGATGGATGCTAGCCATGTACTATTAGGTAGACCCTGGCAGTTTGATGTTGATATTGTTTATAAGGGTCGTGATAATACTTATAGTTTTAATTGGGAGTCACGTAAGGTTGTTATGGCTCCTTCCAGTCATAAGGAGCCTGTCAAACCACCTAAAACAGAAGGGTCTTCGTTTCTAACAATTGCTAGTTCCGAAGCTGAATTTGTGACAGATTTCAAGGAGTCGGAACAGGTTTATGCTATGGTGGTAAAGTCTCTGGTTGTGGAGGAAAGGGACAAAGCAAAGATTCTGATAGTTCCTGTACCTAAAAAGATACAGCCATTATTTGAGGATTATTATGGATATCAGTCGAATAAGCGACATTCAAGGTTTGAAGGGTTTTATCGCACAGATGACGACTTTTCAACTTTTCAGGTTCAACCAATAATTCCTAGTTTTAATGGGTATTGCCATCCTAAGAATTTAATTTATTGGTTTCGTAAAGTTGATAAGTTTCTTGAGTATATGGAAATTCCGGAAGAAAAGGAAGTTAGATATGTGACTTGTAAATTACAAGGCTATGCTTCTAGATGGTGGAAGCAATTGCAATATAATCGGGAGCGCAAGTATAAACAACCAGTCAAGACATGGCTCAGGATGAGACGATTGATGAGTGATAGATTTCTTCATTCGCATCATGGTCAGATGTTATATGAAGAGTATCGAAGAAATCTTGAGTCCAAGCGATTGTCCCGAGATAATCTTGGGTTGTCTTATTCTTTTTCAAGTAATAAAAATTATACTGTTGCGACTACTGAAAACTCGAGGGACACATCACTGAGACTGTTGGGTTCGGGTCACTCAAAGCGCCAACAAACCGATAAAAATCTTTCAATCTCAGATTCATCACGTTCCAGCTATTATGATGGATATGAGATCGCAGAAGAGGAAGGAGATCAAGTTGAACTAGAGGAGGTGATATTTGTTGAGCCCAACATCAAAGAAACAGTGGAGGTCGATGTTGAATGCAGTCATTGTGGGCACATTGAAGCTGACAGTAAAGAGAAATTTGACCTTGGTATTAGCGAAAAAGATGAAACTATAATTGAAGTTGATAATAAAAAAAATGGTATCGATGTTGGCGATCAAGTTGTTGATGACCAAAATAATTGTCCATTGGAGGTGGTTGATACTAATATTAGTGTCAATGAGGAGATTTTGGTTAGCGACATTGACGAAAGTAAATTGGTGTCCGAAAAAGTAGATTCAAAAGATTCAGCCAACAATCATGTCGAAGAATACATTCATGGAAAGGATTCAAAACATGATTGCGGGCAAAGCAGAATTAATGATGCTAATTTTGTCGATTTTCTTGGTGTGCAACAATTTGATTGGGTTCCGAACATTCGTCTAATACATCTTGTTAACAAGTTGAAGTACGAAGAGAAAAGATCATTGCATAAATACTTTTCTTTAAATGATTTTTGGAAGACGAACAAGAGGTTGAAGTATTCCAAATATCTATTTCTTTGGAATGGAAGGTGGCAAATTTCTAATGAGAACTCGAGGTCGAGTTCTTTTGAAGAAAAGGAGACTGATGTAAGACAAAAATGGAGAATTTTTGTATTTTATTTTTATTGTTTTAGAATAAGATTTTGATTAGGAATATTTCCGTTTAGGTTAGAATTATTAACTTCCCGTATTCGTTTTAATTTTGATTTTTACCTTTATTAGAATTCTTGGTTTACAAGATTTAGGATTTTATTTTAATTAATTAGGAAATATCTTTTATTTAATGCCGCTTGTTTTGGCATGATTTATTATTTCTTTTACAGTAGGATTTCTAGGGTTAGAGTCTTATAAAAAGGGCTGTAACTTATTCAATTAAACAACTTTTAAGCTTTTTTATCAATAATATTCAGAGATTTTCTCTTTCTTTCTTGTGCGCAAGAATTGCTCGTTGCGACGAGTTGTTTATCTCGTTTGGGCTAGTACACTAACTAGTCTCTTCGTGAATTCCGCCGAGTCAGTTGTCCAGCACAAGGCATCAGCTGCCCAGCACAAGACAGTTCAAAAGACTCCCCAGCGCTGAACACAAACTCCCCAGCGCTGGGAATCATTTTCTATTACTGACAATTCTGATTGTTGCAGGGATCTCGTCATGACCCCTATAAAGCATCTAGCCGACTCTAAGTCTGTATAGACGCTCCTTTTCCATTTTCCCCTATAAATAGAGGTGTTTAGAGCTATACACATATACAAGGAGGGACAAGATACACTCCACTATCCTTGAAAACTCTCTCTCAACATTGGAGCTTCTCTCTCTCTTTAGAATATATACATTTTGGGTTTTCTTCACATACATTGGAAGAAAAATTTTAAATGTCTTATATTTGAAGAGAAAAGCCTCATTTCCTCCCCCAAACCCTCTATTCCCTCAACACTCTACCAGAAAAGAAGCTCTTTTGTTGGTCTAAAACTCCAAACAATCATCAAGTCATTCAAACCAAAATTCAAAGCCTTGATCATGCACTCGAAAGGTAGTAAACTACCTACATTTTTGGTTTCTGTTCATTTGAGGAAACTAGGAACTCAAAGCAGGGATACAAGCAGGCAAATAACATCGTGGGCTCTTGTTACAAGAAAAATGTGATCACGTGTGCTTTGCGCTGGGCATTAACTCCCCAGTGCAAAGCATCTGTTCCTGGGCTCACTAATTGCTTTGTGCTGGGCATTCACTCCCTAGCACAAAGCACTTATCCCTGGGCTTGTTGATCATTTCAAATATCAGTGGAGTCCAGGGGCTTTTGTGTCCATTTCTAGTATTTATTATTCATTTTCAATGATTTTCAATAATGTCCTTTATTTAAAAACACCTTCAAAAAGCTTATATCCAAACATTGTACCAATTAATCCATTGTTTGGATAAAAAGCAAATGTTTTCAAAAACCAATTCGGGGCAAGTGCTTTGCGCATGGCACAGGAACCTCAGTGCTAAGGAGTTGTCTGCATCTCCTACAGTTTTGACAGTCTGCATTCTTTTCATCGCATGTAACCTTCCATTGAGTGGCCGAGACATCCATTAAGCGACTAGTAAATCAATGTTTTCTAGATTCTGGAATGTTCAATAGCTTTTCGATCTGTTCGCCCAAACCCTAGCAGCCACAAGCCATTACTTCGGGGCTACAAATACACTTATCATAGAGGTCTTAAAGCCCTGAACTTCCATATCAATTGGGATAATCTTGTCCGTTCGATCGGCCATTTGATACCTTATAAATATGGGTCCTCTAGAGCTCCGAAATACACATCGCTCCACTCCATCAGCTACCCCCAAATTTTGTAGAAATCATCTCCTATCAATCTCCTACAAAAGCCCTAATGTCTTGTGACTAGCCGCATCCAAGAGAACAAACCCCTAAAGAATCCACTTAGTTTTTTAGGGTTTTCGTGAGTCAATCATCTCAATCAACCACAATCAATCATAATTTGAGCAATCTATCTCTGAGGGATCAAGGTGGGAAGGCTACAAGGCCTTCGATTTAGTTAATTTCTGTTTTGTTATTGTTCTAATTATGTATTTTATTATTCTGAGTTTTCTGTTCTGGTGTGAGGAAGAATACTAGCTGGGAATTCGTTCCCATGTCCGGTATATCAAACCAGTGGGATTCCCTGGCAGCGGAATCCATTCACTAGGATAACTTTTTGCTTTCGTTTATTTATTGTATGTGGTTTATTTATTGTTTTGGGTCACCCATTAACTGTAAGCCTTAAATAATAAGTTTATTTGTGGAATTAAATAAAGCAAATATTAGGTTTATGTTGAATGATTATGGACCGGTCTTATGACTGGGTGAAGAGGGGTGCCTAACACCTTTCCCTTATCGTACTATTGGCTCCCATACCCGGATTCTTTATCAATTTTCTTAGTTTTAATAAACTAAGTGGCGACTCTATTCGATAACAACTATTATCGTGTGGCGATGCTCCTAGCCATGGGAGTATCCATGATTTTTGTTCATAAAAAGGAAACATGTGGTGAGGATATCTATGTGGCGACGCCCTTTCCGGGAGTTGTCCACACAGAGTTTGAAATATTTATTTACACAAAAGGATTTAAACTCAAGACAAAGGCGGTGGATGGAGTTAATTAACAATTATGATTGCAGTATTCACTACCATCTAGAGAGAGCTAATGTTGTGGCAAATGCTTTGAGCAGAAAATCTTTAGCTAGATTGGCATGTGTTCAATGTACTCGTGTTGATATTTTTACCGAGTTGACTTTGATGGGTGTGGAGTTGGCCTTGACAGATAGTGATGCTTTGATAGCTCATTTTAGAGTGAGACCTCTATTGATTGATTGGATTCGGGAGACCTAATATCAGGATCAGAAGTTGAAGAAATTTATAGATGGAATGAGAGATGGGACACGGACAAACTTTGTTATTCGAGATGGGTTATTGTTATTTGAAAATCGATTGTGTGTACCTAGAGACCAAGCGTCAAAAAGAGATTTTGGAAGAGGCACACAGTTCAGCTTATACTATGCATCCGAGTAGTACAAAAATGTATCGCGATCTTAGGTAGCACTACTGGTGGATTGGGATGAAGAGGGAGATAGCTCAATTTGTAGCTAGATGTTTGGTGTGTCAACAAGTAAAGGCCGAGCATCAAATACCCGCAGGTTTATTGCAACCTCTTCCTATTCCTGAGTGGAAATGGGAGCATATCACGATGAATTTTATGACTGGACTTCCTCATTCTAGAAATGGGTATGATTCTATTTGGGTGATTATGGATTGATTGACTAAATCCGCGCATTTTCTACTTGTTAATACTACTTATTCGATTCATAGGTATGCTAAATTGTATGTTGATGAGATTATCCGTTTGCTTGACCGAGATCCTAGATTTACTTTTAGATTTTGTCCGAGTTTACAACAAGCTATTGGTACTACTTTGAAGTTTAGTACAACTTTTTACCCTTAGACAAATGGGAAATCTGAGCGGATTATTCAAACTTTGGAGGATATGTTGTGTGCTTGTGTATTGGACTTCAAAGGCAGCTGGGATGCTTATATGTCGTTGATGGTGCTTACTTATAATAATAGCTATCAAACTAGCGTTGGCATGGCACCCTATGAGGCTTTATATGGTTGGAGGTGTAGAACTCCTGTATGTTGGAGTGAGGTTGGGAAAAGGTGGTTGTCGAAACCTGAGTTGATTCAAGACGCTGTCTATAAAATTAAAATTGTTTGAGATCGCTTGAAAATTGCTCAAAGCGCCTAGAAAAGTTATGCAAATAAGTGGAGGAGAGATCTAGAATTTGTAGTGGGTGATTGGGTGTTTTTTGAGTGTCACCATGGAAAGGGGTTATGCGGTTCAAGAAGAAAGGCAAGTTAAGTCCATGATATATTGGGCCTTATGAGATCATTGAGCCTACGGCGTATCGTCTGGCATTGCTTGTCATACCCTCGATTTTCAACATAATAATAATAATCTTTCATAAGGAAAATCATTGCTAAGATACATCATAATACCCCAAAAGCTTTCCCATAATCCCTCCAAGAATACAAATATCATCAAAGTTTACAATAATGGCACTCCGGCCACAAGTTTCATAGTTAAACAAAAGATGACAAGTTTAAAGATTTCCCAAATACAATTGTAAAGTTTCAATTTCATCTTCCAAAAGTAGAGTTTATACAAGATGCTAAAGTAACTTCTTCAGTGTCAGCTTTCAAAAGAATGAAGTCATATGCACGTTAAACACTCCATATCAATGCCCTTGAGGTATACCTGAAAATAATAATAGGTTATGCTACACTAGCTTAGTAGAGAAATCTTTGCTCAAACTTCATGCATATGAGATGGTTTATGCATCTGAAAAAACAATGATAACAATAAGGTTTTCCACATGAACAAGAGCAAGAAGATATGACATGATAACCGACACCGTTCTCATACAAGAAGCTTAACAATCCTTAAGTTCTCCGCTTTCTTTATATCAAGTGTTTTCGATTTCTTTTCCGGGCATTTGGGACCCTGTGCGTTCCGTATTCATTCCGGCATCACACCGTACGGTGGATCCGTGGCTTTCTTATGCACCTCCGAGCATTTGGGACTCCGTGCATCCCGTTTTCGGCATCCCACCTTATAGTGGATCCGTTGCTTTCTTTGTATCATTCTAAGTTGTGATTTTTCGTTCTACAAACCTCATTACCGTAAAGCATGACATATGCCAAGTCCGTATCATTCATAAAACATGCCATGATACTCACATAATAACCCGAATGCATAGACAAGGAACAAGTATCGTATTCATTTAGTTTTACACTTTTCTTTATTATAACGAGACTCGAAAGAGTAGGGACGAACAACGAATCACTGGAATGCGAGCAGTCAAGTTTCGAGATGATGAAAATGTGATTGGAGAGTGTTAGAAGTGATCGGGGATCGATACAATCGACGAATGATCAATAAAGTTCAAATCAATTTTCTGAGTCATGGTATCGGTACCACAAAATATAGGTATCGGTACCAAACCAATCCAAAGAGCAGTCAGAAATTAAGGTACCGGTACCTCAAAAGTAGGTATCGGTACCACTGCATTATAGTGCACGATTTGCAGAAAATCAAGAAAAGGCATAACTTCAAATTTCAACCAACTAGAGCACGATTTAGGCACACAATCAACTCATAAACATGTAGAGAGAGTAAGAAATCCCTATCTCGATTACCAAAGCCGAACCCAAGAAGCTTGATCGAACCCTAGACTCCAAAAACTCAAACTAAGCGAATACGCCATTTCTAAGCTCAACCAACCGAGATATGAGGTCAATAACGTGAATAGATGAAGGATTGGAGGTTATTTGCCATGGGTTTTGAGTGAGGAGTGAAGGTTTTAGGTGAAAGAGTGACAGAGAGGGAGAGAGAGCCGATAGAGGGAGACGTCGGGAAAGAGAGAAAGGAAATAGGGAGGATTTTTCTCCCCTACACCCACACCCACACACACACACACACACACACACACACACACACACACATATATATATATATATATATAGAGAGAGAGAGAGAGAGAGAGAGAGAGAGAGAGAGAGAAATTTTCAAGTGAGGGATCCCTCATTTTGTTAAAATGAGGGACTTTCATTTTTCAATCAAATTTTGAAAATCCGAACCGTTCAATGTGTGCAGAATGTAATTTTAAGGGTCCCCGCAAGAAATCACCAAAAAAAATGACCGGGAAGGGCATCATCCGAGCAGTTTTTTTTGAACCGTTCAATGAAAACTGCTCGGATGAAGCCCTTCCCGGTCAGTTTTTTTGCTGATTTCTCATAGGGACCTTTAAAATCACGTTCTGATCACTTTGAGCGGCTCGGATCATCGAAATTCAATCGGGAAGGGGAGTCCCTCATTTTAATAAAATGAGGGATCTCTCACCGGAACCTAACTCTATATATATATATATATATATATACTCACATAATCACAAATTGCACATACACCCATCTACAAACAATCTTCCCACATTAACCCCAACTCATTTAAACTCAATAAATCCCATATTTTCCTCCATTATAAAAGCAAATAAACCTTTTATTAATTTTCAAAAATATAGGTCCTTACATTGCCAATGTAGTTGAGTCAACTTCATGATGTGTTTCATGTATCGATCTTTCGAAAGTATATTGCGGATCCGTCTCATGTATTGACTTTCGAGTCAATAGAGCTAAAAGAGGATTTAACTTATGTAGAGGAGCCAGTGGAAATTTTAGATTGCAGAGATCAAGTTTTGTGCAATAAGACTATTCCATTGGTGAAAGTCTTGTGGAGGAGTCATGCGGTTAAAGAGCTAACTTGGGAAATTGAGGAGAGCATGAAAGCACAATATCCTCATCTGTTTCCACAAGATAACTGAATTTCGGGGCGAAATTCTTGTAACAGTTGGATAATTGTGAGACCTAGCTCTTAAAAAAGAAGTAGAACATAAAGATGAGTTTATTTTATTTTATTTTGTGTGGGTTTACAAAGTGATTTCCTTAAACTAAAAGAGTGTAGTTGTAAAAAAAGAGATTGATGTGTTGTGTGTGCACGTGAATGGACATTAACGTGCTAGTGTGCTTGTTGATATACATGTGTGAGGAGAGAGAAAATAAAACAAAACAAAAAAAAGAAGCAAATAGAGGAAATTATTAAAAACAAAAACCTAGGAGAAGAAGAAGCAAACGGAAAAGGAATTAGGTTTGTGGTAAGTACTCTTAATTGGCATCTTCTTACTCTGGGGGTTTTGCATTTTGTTTATATTCTCTCTCTCTCTGATTAACTCTAGGGTTTGTGTAGGAATTGAATAAAGGAAAAACATGTATTCTTTTAAGAACTCAAACACAGGTGGTTAGGTGCAGGAATAGTTTGCTAGATGCTGGAAATTATCACTGTAACAGCTGTAAATGAATGTTGAGTGCTAAATTTCATTGTATTTTGCTAGGATGTGAGCCGAAATGCTAAACATAATTGCCCAAGTGCTGAAACTGGGTTTATAGTTGCTGAAAAATAAGAATTAGATGTTGAATTTGACTGAATTAAGTGATGTGCTATTGGATTCCTGTGATGATTTGTGAAGATTGGACCTAGTAGTTGTTCAAAGTAGAAAGGAAATTTTGGTTTGGTGCATGAAACAGAGAATGTAGTTCCCTCAATGGTTGCCAAATGAGAACTTTATGATGTGTGGTCGAGTCTACAAAAGTATGTTACACTTTGGTTGTAATTTGTTCAATCGAGTAATTTTTTATTAAGACATTGACACTCTCTTATGTATTCCGACCTGCTGAATTTTATTATATGGTTAGTTTGGAAGGATCATGATGCTCAAGTAATGGTCTGGTATAGAAGAATCTGGACTAAGCAAGTTGTCACATTTCTTTCATTTTATGAGTGTTTGAATAATGATACTCACATGTGTTGATTTATGTGTTATACACCAGGTTCAGAGGCAGGGAAGAGTACCTTGACTCCACTCAGGGAGTGAGCTTGTTTTGGTATATTTTTGTTGGGTCTTGAGGTGGGTGTACTTATTTGTTTTTACAGAGGATTATGATAATGTGTACAGCCTGTGAAAAATGGTAAATGATGATAATCATGCTTGGCTTGAAGTTAATTGCTATATTGCCTTAGTGGCATTACAAGTACTATGTTGTGTTGTTATAGCCTTGGCGAAGGGCCTTTAAATTTATAAGTGTTGATAAAAGAGGTGGATAGTTATTTGTTGAGCTGAATATTGTCGCTTAATTCATTTTAAAGCACTTGTCATATGCTTCTCTTATTATGGAGTCACTAAGCATGTTGATAGCTTACACCCCCATAGTGTTTTCTTTCAAGTGCGTGATGGCACGTGGGTTCACTGCAAAGTCTAGATAAGAGTTGTGAATGGAGTATGATAGATACTATCTTTGGCGTTTGTTCATGTTGTGAATACCTGTGGGCACGTCTTGTATGATAGATACTTTCTGTATATATGCAAGTTAAGCTTTTATGTGTTGGACACCTAGCTGGTGTAATTCTTTTACTGTCTTAATAGGGCTAGGTTGTGGGCACACGCCCCTGAAAATCAGGTGCACCCCTTTTTTAGAAAAGCGCGGCGAAACGCTTCGATTCAGAGTTGCCACTCGGGTTTTGCGGTAAACCACCTAAGGAACCAAACTTGAAACGTTTGCTACGTTATTTGATTTTGAAAAGGCATAGACTAGTTTGTTGTTACCTTCGATATTTGAGGTTCGGAAGCCAGGTTACGAGAGGGGAAAGGTTTTAAGGCACCCCTCTCGCCCAATCCGGAGATCGATCTCTACTCGTGCATTTTGTAAAACATTTAATTCTCTCTTTTGATCAACTTTTAGCCATTTAGGGTGGGGGAACAATTTAAGGGGATTAAAACTGTAACATGTTGGTAGGATGTGATAAAATGGCATGCTCGCTTTATTGAAACAATTAGTATAGATTGAAAATAGACTCTCGTGGGAGTCTTAAGCAGACTGGGTGACGCTGCTCCGGAGTAACGTGCGCAGGAAGAAACCAACATGTACTGGTCAAGTCATTGCATGCTAATATCATTTGCGTACGCCACTATTGGACAAGCGTGTGCCAGTAAGCCTAAGCCCACAACTCTTATTTTCAATCCTTTGGGCTCTAGAAATGACCAGTGCACACTCAGGACAAATTAAGTAGTTTATATAGCAGTTATTACACAGTTAAAGACTGTTTGAATGATTTTCCGTTTGATCGGAAAAAAAAGAGGCAGTTTGAATGAGCTCAGAGGCCACCAAAAGAATAAAATACCCCATAAATAGTGTGGGGAACAAAGCAGAGGCCAAGGCCTAGTTTGCCATGCAAGGGCCAACCAGTGGATTGGACTTGATTGGCGCACGCTGGTAGAAGGCTATCGTACGCCAGTTGTAATCATTTGTCCAGTGCTTGGCTTTGCACTTTCTGGATTCTGAGACATGTTCAGAAAGACCCTAGAGGCATTCTAAGGCAGCAGGTAAACATATTGAAAACTAAGACTAGTAGTTTTATCACGGAAAAATAGTAAATTAGTTATTAGGCATGCTCAGTGATAAATAGACAAGAAATAAAGCGTAAAACAGAGATTCTGACCCCGCATTGGGTCTTCATGCTAGTCCAAAAGTGGATCACGTGGGTTTGAACTGGTGCATGAGGGTTCTGAACTCATGAACGCTAGTTCCAAACAGATCCCAGACAGGTCCTAATCCCCACGAAAGATCTGCGTGCGCAACCACGGAATGGCACCGCATACTAAGAATCGGCGTGCGTTGGTCCTAGTCAAAAATGATTTTTGGAACTTTGCTAGCTTTAGAGCCAGGACTGGTATTGATTACCAGTTTTGACCCTGCCAGCCCCCTTAGAGATCAGAACAGGGAAACAGTACAAAGGTGTATACCTTTGGTTTTTGGTTTGAAAGATGATTGAGCTTGAGTTGGAAGTAAGAATGGAAGATGTTTGAAGGGTAGAAGTGTTGGTGGATGGAGAACGAGTAGTAGGTTAGAAACTTGGTTTGAATGCCCTTTTGTATCTTTTTCAATGAACTAAGAGGTGAACAAAGGTTAGTAACTTGGCTTGTTTCTTTTTTTGTAATCTTTTGAAAGAGAAACAAAAGGGGGGTATTTATAGGGCAAAACCCTTCTCCTCCATTAATGGAAAATATTCAATTAGTAGAAACTATTCTATTAGTAGAAACGTTTTAGAAACCTTCCATTAATGGAAATCCTCCATTAATGGAAAGCATTCCATAAATGGAAAATAAAGGATCGACCGCAAATTAACCAGCGCGCGCTGGTCGGGGATGCGCGCGCGCAGGTCCAAATGATCACGCATTGGTCAACAGTCAATCAGGGCCATTTGACCAACACCTGGCACTTTGACTAGCGCATGCTGGGTCTAAACCAGCGCGAGACAGTAGGGTTTTGGTTTGGTTTTGAAAGGGTATCAAATACTCAAAGCTCAACCACTCGACATTCCCGGGGTGTTCTTGATCCGTTTCATCATCGGCGAATTAAAAACCGTAAGTAAAGTAATCTGAATAGTCCAAAATGGAGTTTCTACATAGGTGTGGGTCCATCCCATTTGAAAAATAATTTAGGGTGGTGTTTTTCGGAATGGGATGTGGCAGTCTTTCATTCAATGGTTGGCTTGCCGTAGAAAGCTTGTGATCAAGGCCAAGCCTAGACATTTTGGGGCCCTTGGCGAGCTCTAAATAAGGAGCCCCTAGATAAGTTTACCCCAAAAAAAACATAAAATAAAAGGGCTTAGCTCCAAATAAGCTCATGAAATTTATCCTACTGCAAGTATTCTTGAACCTAATCCACAAAATCCCTAAGATTCCCATATAAGGATCCGCCTTCCTTAGTGGCTTCCTTTGTCAAATCCTTTCATTTTTCAGCATTCTTCCTCATTTCTTCCCCATTTTCTCCTTCTCCCATAACCACTTCTATGCACCTTTTGACCTCATATCCATCTACTATTCCTTTTTTATTCACTGTCAACCTCACCCCAATCTTGAATGTGTCTTCTAAAAGCTTGGTGTTCATTAGTTGGTCCATAAACAAAGGCAAACCCACGATTGGAACACCACAGATCAAAGTCTCCAATGAAGAATTCCACCCGTAGGAATACAGAAATATAATGAGACTCATAATGTATGAGAGAACTTGCCTTTCTCTTTAGAACAATTTAGGTACAGTAAATATGGCTTTCTAAGCTTCTCTTTGTATAATATTTTATTTTATGATTTGCGTTTTTTTTTTCCTTCACCATATTATATACTCTTGAGAATACACCCTAAGGTGGGAAACGGATTAGGGTTGTGGTTTTACTCGTTAAAGGGTTGTGATACTTTAACGCAGGAAGTAAAAGATCTGATCAATCAGTAGCCATTAGACGAAAGTCACCTTTATCCACTGCTAAAAGCTGTGGTGTTAGACATTACTAGGTGCCTGTGGAAACACGACCAAACACCAAAGCAAATATGCAACAAGAAAAGGCTCAAAGACTTAACGTGGTATAATCTCCCTCCTTTTCTTTTGGAAGCTACGTGGACCCTTTATATTTCTCATAGAGTTATATTGAAATATCATAAGGAAGACCGGATTATAACTTAGGAAAACATTATGCACCTTTTTGTATTAAAGAACTTCAACACCTCACTTTTATGCTAAAGTACCTTACAACTTGTCCACAACAAAGCTTTGTTCTAAGTGTGAACCAAAAACAAATACACTAGTTAGAACACATTATTCAACATCTAGGACCAAAATACTCTTTCTCTCTCTCTCATGCCCTTAGATGGTAACCGGGTTTAGGTTATGCCGGCTTGTGGTGTCTTCTTATCCACACAAGTGAGGTGGTAGCAAAGTTGGCTGGCTAGGGTGCAAGTTGAAACACCCCTCCATTCCACTCGGCCGCAAGTTCAAATTTGCTTATGGTAGTAGTCTTTGTGAATCAGATGTTGTGCATAAGAACTCCTCTGTGCAGTTTGCACCTTGGTTGGACTGGGGTGACGGGCTCTTCCTTCTGGTTCAATGGCTACCTCGCAAGAGTACCTTTCCCTACACAAATTCCACAGTGTAGGGGTGGCTTTCTTTGTGATCCTTCCTGTGTAGCAGTCTCCGTGTGTTGGGCCGTGAGAGAGGACGCTGGACTTGATGTACCTGTAGAACCGGAGGGGGATGTTCCTCCGGGAAGAAGCTCCGACGAACTTGTCAGTAAGTGAAGAAGACAAGAAGAAGTTTAGTAAGAAATATGCTAGTAGAGAGGAGAGAGTGCTGTTGTGAAGGAGTCCAGAAAGGGTTTTTTTAGCGATAATGCCCTTCTATTTATAGGCGAAGGGGTAGAACGTTGAGCAAGTTGGCTTTGCTTTCCACGCGTCGAGTAGTGCTCGGATGACATCATGAGGCAGGGCCATTTAATGGGCGCCACTTCCCAGATCTTACAGAGTCACATGGGTCGATGTCAAAAAGGTCACATCGTTTCAGAGATGTCACTTTGAATATCAGAAAAGACAACTTGCTTATCAAAAGAAATTTTTGGAAGGTTCCATAAATGACTGTACTCGGTGAAGCCCACTTCTGACACACGAAGATTATCCGAGTGTTTGATGTTCTTTCCGAAGAACAACTTAGCCGAACGAGAAGACGTCCCCGGGCGTAAGATAAGATTACCGAGTGAACTCAAATATATGTGCGTTCGGATAGACATGCGACGTTCGGCGAGGTGCCAGGGGATCCGTCTATCCTTCGGATGATTAATGGCATATCACGCCGAAACTAACCTTTATCTACAGTTGAACCGAGACAGCTGGACGACGGGTAAAAATAGCGTGTGAACCTGTTTTTCCTCTTTTGGACCATGTGAACCCTATGATCCCTCAGATATTTCGGCCCCCTACAATAGCCCCTCAACTCCTGCTTTACTTGCTCGGCTGGGAAGGAGGAGTTGGATAACAGGCAGTCAAACGTAAGTGAAGATCCGAAGAACGGATGACTGGATGAATCATTGAAGTCGTTGCACGGATAAAGTGCTTGGAACTTTTTGACATGTGCCTACAGCTTTCATTTAATGCTTCTGCAACCGCCAATTTGAAACGTCGCCAGGTGTCCCAATTGCGTTGGGTGGTGGTACAACACATCTCATCACTTGCCATGTGTCGTTCATCGAGCATCACATCAATCTCCCGCTCAAATCCTACGGCTGGGGACAACGATCCGCTTCGAATTCCGCCCTAGGTATAAAAGGGGAAGGGGTGGAGAAAGAAAACCATTCTTCCTCCCTACGCCTCGATCGTTTCAGTTGCAGAGCAAAGTCCATTGCCAGAAAAACACCAAAAACCTACAGATTTTGAAGCATTCGATCACAGATCCCTCTCAATTTCCAGGTAAATCTTGATTTCCCATGTTTTTAACTGCTTCTTAGTTATTTTTAAACACGGTTTGCCCATGAAACGGGTTTTCTCCTCCCGTTTCGACTTGTCCCGTTGCCTGAACACTGGAGAATGTTGAAGGTGTTCATGTGTTCTTCCGAGCTCATGTTCATCTTCAATCGTGTTCTTCCGAACAATAAGCTAGTATTAGCAAAAACAACCTTCCACATGACCCGTGAGATGGCGCTTGGAAATGATAGGGAACGCTTGAGTTCACTTGGAACGATAGGCTACACCGAACATAGGCACACCTAGGGTTTCTGGCCATGCAATTCGCTAACGGTCTTATCCTTTGCACCGGTATTTTAGGTATGGAGTCTTCACAATCCACTTCTTCCGGTGAGTCTTCTCAATCGGCCGGCTTCGATTGAGTTGACCCCCAAATCGCCGAGATGATAAGAGAGGATGCTCGGGGTTACCGAACGAGATCAAGCGGGGGAGCTCCAGAGGGAATCCCGAGGATTGATTTTCCAGCCTCGGTGATTCCCCTCTGAACGATGGGTCCAGACAGTGACATCATCGATCTTGAAGATGTCCCTTGGGATAAAGAAGAGGAAAATCCGAATGAAGAAGTGGGCGAAGAAGGAGAAGAGATGACCGACGAAGAAGCCGAATCGGATAGGTGGGAGTTCAACCCAAAGACTCCCTCCGCCTCCTCTGGCCGAGCTATAAATGAACCAGAGATCATGGGAGAATCCTCTCATGAGCCTCAGAAGAAGAAGAGGAGAATCGCCCCGATGGACCCCGACCTTATCCCTGATCGAACGGGAAAGGATCCTTGCCCCTATTGGGACTCTTTCAAGGACCAAGATAGCCTCGGTTCCTTTCGGAGGACCTACGAAATTCCCAACGACATTGTCATAACTCCGGTGCAGGGCAACCGTATAACGTTCAGTGACGAGCATGTCACTGTGCCCCTGATGGCCATTACCGAAGGTGGGCTTAGGTTTCCGATGCATAGGATCCTAAGGGAGATCCTCCACCGGTTCGAGCTCACCCCATGCCAACTGAGCATGAACTCCTACCGCATTATCCACTCCATAATTAGATTGGCCGAGCTCAAGATGTTTAGACTCGAGGCCCGCCATATCTTTGAGAACTACATTATGTCTCGAAACGTTCGGTATTTCAGATATTACCTGTGTTCTCGAAAAAACATGGTGAAAATCATTCCCGAAGGGATGTATGATTCAAAGAAGTGGGCCTCAGACTACGTCGAAGTCCGAGGTAACTACGAGTTCCCACCACGTGAGTATGGTATGTTTGGGGTAGCGACGCGCAGGGGTTCCCCAAGTAAGGATAAATTTTTAACTTTAATAGCTCGTTTGTCACATTCGGATACTAACTATCTTTTCTAATTCATTTCCTTTTGATGTTTAATGCTCCACACAGATACCACCAAGGTTAACAGGGATTTGTTGAGGGCGGCAAAGGACTGCAGGCTAGCTACATCCCTTCTCACAATTCTAAGAGAGGAGAGAGACGCCCCAACCATTTTAAGGTACAAACCCACGTACGGGGGAAGGATCCGAGGGAAGGTTACGGATGAAAATGAGCTTGCTTCCCGAACAAGTTCCGACGATCTGCCGGAGGAGCTTCTTCCAAGTGAAGAGAGGCCACTCCGAGGAACAATCCGTCAACCAACCGAAGGGATACCATTTGAAGAAGAAGAGATGCCGCCCCGCAGCCTTAAAGCTGTTCTCCAACAAAAGATGGAGGAGAATGAGAGGGAGAAGGGGCTCGAGAAAGCTGGAGCCCCTGGGGCCTCGGGATCTGGTCTGAGCCCTAGGGTTCCTACGTCCGAGCGCGCACAAAAATGTCCAACTTCTGCTCCCCCATCTCCCAAGGGCACCCCGGCTAGTAAAAAGGCCAAAACACTAGGGAAGGAGGCCAAAGCAGGAGGAAGAGAGAAGAAGGGAGAAGAAGCCGACGAGAGGGGACCAGGGAAAGGCTTATCCCTGGATGTCGATGCGCCTTGGGCTCCGAACTTCATTACTTTGGACAAAAAACAAATTTTGAAGTCAAACAGCCTGAAGGAGGACCCTTCACTGGGCTTTGCCCTACATTCTGGGTTGGCTCTTCCGAGGGACATCCAGAGCCCCTCGTCACTGAAGACAGCTTTGAGCGAGTACTACTACTACACCGGGAGGGTAAGCCAGTTTTCCATGCTAGTGACAAATTTTGATTTTAATTAACATAATTTCTTAGGATAACTTTAAATTGGTTTGATTGCAGGCTACTCAATCTATCATGAGTGCACAAATGTACCTCACCGAGCACGAAAAGAAATCCAAGCTCCTCAAACAGTTGGTGGAGCATAACAAGAATGGCCGCTGACTGCAAGAAGAGCTTGGAGTAGTTGGAGTCCGTTCGGCAGTCTTTGGAGCTGCAGGTTTGCCAACCTCACTGACTTGAATAAGGGGTTGATGGACGCTGCCGAACGGACCAGGGAAGAAGGCAAGGATGAGGGACTTGCCGAAGGAAGGGAGCTCGGGAGGAGGGAGATGAAGGAAGAGATGGAGAAGGAGCTCGCGGTGCAATATAACAAGGGGTATGTTCGAGTCGAGGAGGATATGGCAGATGAGATCCTCGAAGTCCAAGCCGAGATGAAAGAGGCCCAACGCAAGGCGAGCTTCATGCTCAGGTACAATAGCGGCTTGGACGATGCAGGGATTGAGCCAGACGACGAAATGAGGTCCTTAGTAGAGGTTCCGCCTTTGTCATCCGCCGAGGCTGAGCAACCAATCGCTCCTCCTTTCGAGACTTTGGATGCTGCTTCTACTCCTGGTGAGCAAACAGAGCCTACCTCGGCCGTACCTCCTCCCGACGCCCAATAGATGATGTTTGTTTTTTTTGTTTTTTTTGTTTTTGTAATCGACACGGTCGGCATCGAACAAGTAGTCTTTGGTCGCACCTAAATTTGTAATGACATAGTTTTTGAGGGTGGCACCGAACGATTTACCATTGCCATATCTTGTTGAATGATAGTTGCTTTCTGTTTTATGGAAAAATCTTTATGTTTGTTTGTTTGGTTGAAGTCTTAGTTATGAGTGTTTTCTGTGTCAATCACTTTAACTTAACCAATGCTTGATGAATGAAAATGCATCACAAATTTGCCAAGTCTTTTCACTCAGTATTTAAGAATATGAATAGGAGTTCCTAAAAATGTACTCGGGTTTACCCATATAGTAGCCCCCTGCCCTATTGTATTACCGTGAGAATAGAATAAGGCAGAAAAATGGGTAAACAAAGCCGGACATAGGACATGCAAACGGGTGATGTTTCAAAGGCTATGCGAGCGTCGCCTGAACGAATGTACCGAGGGCTACGAGAATTTCGCCCGAACGAATGTACCTAGGGCTATGAGAATTTCGCCCAAAACAAGATGTACATGCTGAGCGTAATGGTCATGGGAAGAAGTACTAACGCCCCGAAGGCATGAACCCGGGGCTAGATGAGATACCCCAGTTAAAAAGAATAGTAGAGAAACAATAGAACAAATGTTGAGATTTGCATTAAGTAAACGACGCTCAAAAGTGTATTTGCCGAACAAAAATGTAAATACAAGAGAAGAAAAAATAAAATAAAAAAATAAAAAATGGAGGATGCCAATACTAGCCATGGAATTTCCTAAGTTTTTGAGCATTCCATGGATTAGCAATTGGCGTTTCATCCATTTCAGCAAGTTTGTAGACGCCATGTCCAATCTTTTCCACCACTCAGTAGGGTCCTTCATACGGATCCTTCAGCTTGGTTAGCTTTGATGCTTCGGTGACCATCCGAAGGACTAAGTCCCCAACGTTAAACGAACGAGCGCGGACATTCCGGTTGTAGCCCCTGGCTACTTCTTGCTGATACACCGCATGTCGAAGGTTGGCATTATTATGGAGTTCCTCAGCAAGGTCTAACTCGGCCCCCACAAGAGCATTATTATCCACAGGATTAAAATTTTCTGTTCGGACGGTTGGGATCATAGTAGACAAGGGGAGAACAGCATCCATACCGTAGGCCATAGCAAATGGAGTACGGCCGGTAGACCGCCGAGGGGTAGTACGATAGGCCCATAAAACGTGTGGAAGCTCTTCCACCCATTTACCGAGTTTCCTGTCCAAACGACGCTTAAGCCCCCGAGTGATTGTCTTGTTAGAAGCTTCTACTTGTCCATTGCCTTGGGGATAGGCCACGGAAGAATTATGGATCGTGATGTGGCGCTTAGTATAAAAAGCTTTGATGGCGGATGCAACGAACTGGGAGCCATTGTCAGAAAGAATGGCATAAGGTACGCCGAATCGTGAGATGATATGCTTCCAAATAAAACACTCCGCGTCGCCTGCCGTGGTCTTGACCAAGGGGGAAGCTTCAACCCGCTTAGTGAACAAATCTGTGGCTGTGAGCATATACTCAAATCCGCCAGGCGCCTTCGGCATCTTGCCAACTATGTCAAAAGCCCAAACCGCAAATGGCCATGGACTAGTGATCATTTTAAGGGGGAAGGCAGGCTGGTGGATGAAAGACGCCTGCTGCTGGCACCGAACACATCGCTTCACGTACTCCCCTGACTCTTTAACCATCTTCGGCCACCAATATCCCTACGTCGGCGCACGCTGTGCAAGGGACCATCCTCCGGAATGCGCCCCACAGCTTCCTGAATGGAGCTCTTCCAGAACGGTCGTCACGTGATCTTCATGGACGACATGCAAATCTGGACCAGTGAAAGTCCGTCGGTAAAGGTTGTCATTTGGATCCAGGAAAAAATTAGCCGCTCGGCAACGAAGTTTATGTGCTTCACGTTTGTTCGGTGGTAGCACCTGGCTCTTCAAGTAATCAATCACTAGATCCAGTTGACTTAGACTGAGGGAGATTGCTATCACTCGTTCACACGGCTGTTCAAAGCTCGGTGTCGCGATTTCATCAAAGGCAATAGTGCGATTGCCCGAGGTCTTGTAAACAGAAGCAAGACCTGCCAGGGCGTCAGCATGTGCATTGTGTTCCCGAGCGATCCATTCTACTTCCACTCGGCTAAATCTTCGGAACAGGGCCAATACGTGGCTTACGTAAGCATTCATACGCTGGTCTTTGGCTTGATAATCATCGTTTAAGTGATCCACAATGAGCTGAGAGTCACAAAAGACATGAACCGAATCTGCATCAAGCCAAAGAGCAAGTTGGAGGCCTGCAATCAGAGCTTCATATTCCGCTTCGTTGTTCGTCGCCTGGTATCCAATCGAGACAACGCTTTCATGCACCGTCCTGCTCGGAGACACAAGGACGATGCCTGCACCAGCCCCGTGAACATTAGAAGCTCCATCCACGGTCAGTCGCCAAGCGTTGCCAGAGAAGAGCCTCTATTGCCGCTTTGGTTTCTTTCGTCCGAGGGAGTACTGAGCGCGGAGGGGCTCAGCGGTGTAGGGGGATGAAAACAATAGATGGTTCAGATCACCTTATATTGCAACGGCTTATTCGTGCCTTTTCACCAAAACCCTAATTTGTTGTCGGAACCCTAATCTGCAAAATAGACAGGGGGTGAGAGCACCTTTGCCTCTCGTGGCAAAGGCCCTCCGATGGCAAAGTTAGTATCATGTACTAAAGAAACCCTAATTACCAGTAGGAAAATATCGAATAATGCAATGTATTGCGTACCTTTTGCCTCTAGGTTTACCTCATATTTATAGATTTGTGTATGCTTGTATCCCAAGCATCCCTGTTGCAATAGGATTCCCATCTCGTATAGGAAACCCAGGTTATTAAGGATTATCGTTTTCTTTATCAGTTTATTAGAAAAGAGTCCTCTTTCGTATTCTTTTCCATAAAGAGCTGAACATCCCATTCTCGTTGGGTATCCATTCTAGATCCTATATACTCGGGATCTCATTCCTTTACTGAATATCACTGGTACCCGAACAGCAGGTCGGGGCCGGAACGCTGACATTTTGCTAGGATACGACCCTGCGTACAGAGGTGTCATTGACAGGAGGCTTGCTCATCCAAGCACCAGTACTGCTTCTACCTCCATTGCTCCCCAACCACGTAATTCAAGGCTGCAAGCTGGTGCTACTCTTGCCGGACAGTCAGTTGAAGTTGCTATTCTTGAAGGCGTACCTCAGACACATGTGGTACTCAGAAGATCTGAACGCAGACAAGTCATTTCCGAATAACAACCCGTTCCTCTCTGCATTACCAGTCAGTCATCCTCTTCCGGCTATTCACGATCGCCCCCAACACCAGGTACGATGACTCGTCAACCAGTTGATCTTAGCACTCTTCTCATTGTCTCCACACGGGGACGTGGTGGTGCCAGCAGGGTGGCTTTAACTGGCGCCCCCCCCCCCCCCCCCAATCACGTCACAATAGGGGGGATCTACAAGATCATCATCTTCTCCTCGGGAACAAGATAGTTCCCTTGAGGCTGTTAACGCTCATCGGGACAAACGGCCTAGGTCTGAGGACCCAACTGGCACTGCTTCTCAAGCAGATACTGAAACTCATCACCCTACTTCTCCAACTACGCAAATCCTTCCCTAGACGTGGACTTTTACTAGGGGAGACCGTTCTGTTCATGTTGGAGACAGTGCTAGTTCATCAGAAACAGCACTTGCCCTGGCTCAAGGATTGCTGCTCCCTGTAGATTTGCAGAAGGAGTCCTCGTCTCCCCCTGATCGGCTTGTGTCCATTGGTCTTGTCAGTCGAATCAAGGTAACAAAAACTTCTTCTTCCTTTTTTAAGCCCCATCTTTGTTGTAGTAGTTAAAGAATTTTAACTTACATTTGGTATTTCTGCAGTTCATCCAAAAAATGGTCGTATTGGGCCAGAAATTCCAAGAAGCTGAGGCTAAAAGAATTAGGCTCTTAAATGACAACACGAGGCTGCTTTCAACAGTCTCGAGATTAGAGAAGGAGAGAGATAAGGCCAAAACAGATCTTTCTGAAGCTAAAAGCAAGCTTGAGACTACTGAAGACAGTCTTAACCAAGCTATAGCTGAGATTGATAGCACAAAAAAGGCTGCATACGAAGATGGCTATCAAAAGGGCTTTGATGCCACGACGGCCAGCTATGTGGAGCAGATGCCAGCCATTCAAGACTAGATCTGGGCTTCTTACTGGGAGGCTTGTCTGATGAATGTGGGGGTCACCAAAGATTCCCCCCTCTGGGGGGAGAATGATCTTCCAAGCCGCTAAGTAGCAGCCCCTCAAGAGCATGATGGTTCTCCAACTGATGATGTCAATCAGCAGATCGATGATTTTGCAGATGCTGATGAAGAAATACAAGTGGAGTCGCAAGATGTTGTCGAGCATTTATCTGGTCGGGAAGTAACCATTGAGACTTTTGTTCCAGAGGAGATTGCTGCTGGTGGCTCGGCTGGAACTGATATTCACCCAGAAATTCAGAACCTAGACTGAAAGGTAAGCAAGTATTTATATGTTTTGTTTTTGTTGACTCAAACAATATGGCTGGTCCTGCATGACCATAGTATTTCAACCCTGCGTGGTACCAGTACTTTCGTTTAGTATGGCAATACTTTTGATAATACAAGTATTCGGCCCTTTGTGGCATAACCTTATAATTTGTTCGGCTACTCTTGTCTTTGCATCTGTTCGGATGCAAATAGTTTAATCCTTTAAGTATTTCGTACTTTGATCACATGCTTGTTTGTGCATAAGTGTTCAATACTTAGCAGATCTTGTGAATCATTTGTGCTTGAACTCTTTCACGTATTTAGAAACAATAATTCTATGTTTCTAAGTTCCTCGTACATTGGAAATCATATAAGTATTTCATACTTGTATTTTTTAAAAATCATACAAGTGTTTCATACTTGTATTTAAAAAATGCTTTATATTTTTTAAAAATCATACAAGTGTTTCATACTTGTTTTAAGTTTCTCGTACTTGAATAATTGTGGCTAACATATACTCATTATGCTTTAAGCCAAGTCAATTGTTGTATATAAACTTACAAGTGTCTCGTACTTTGAATTCCATACAAGTGTCTCGTACTTTAAATTCCATACAAGTGTTTCATACTTGTATTTTAAAAATCATACAAGTGTTTCATACTTGTTTTAAGTTTCTCGTACTTGAATAATTGTGGCTAACATATACTCGTTATGCTTTAAGCCAAGTCAATTGTTGTATATATACTTACAAGTGTCTCGTACTTTAAATTCCATACAAGTGTTTCGTATTTGTACTCGTTAAGTTTCGCGTACTTAATGTATAGGTGCCGGTTCCCTGCTCCCCAATACGAATGAGGGAAACCAAGCCCATAGTTCGTATTTTAAAGCCAAATGCCAAGAACACAATATTGATACTTCAAAAAGTGATTTTATTCATAATCTGTAAAACTCAAGAGGGCGTTATTCGTACCCCTTGCAACTGAAAATAATAAAATTAGAACAAGGGAATTATATTCGTAATTCCCACACAATCACGTAGTGCAAATCTAAAACAGAACTTAATGCTTCTTAAACAAAGAATTTTCGTAGATTATGAACATTCCAAGGCCTTGGAATTGGATTACCTTCCAAATCTACCAATTTATAGGCCCCTATGCCTACAATCTCGGTTACTCGATACGGACTTTCCCAGTTGGCCCCCAGCTTGCCTTCGTTGGCCACCTTAGTGTTGCCGAGCACCTTCCGAAGTACGAGGTCCCCAACACCAAACTCTCGAGGGTGAATGTTTTTGTTATAGCTTTTCATCAGCTGTTCCTGGTAAGAAGCCAGATGCACTAGAGCCCTTTCTCTTCTTTCTTCGGCGAGATCAAGCTCAATCTCGAGGGCTCTATCATTGCCTCCACTTTCAACCAAAACGGTCCTGTTGGTCGGCAAACCTACTTCTAGAGGTATGACAGCCTCTGTTCCATATGCCAATGAATAGGGGGTGTCTCCCGTAGACCTCCTAGGTGTTGTTCGGTGAGCCCACAAAACTAACGGTAACTTGTCAGGCCACTTCCCTTTAGCTATGTCCAGCCTTTTCTTGATCCCGTCAAGGATAGTTTTATTAGACGCCTCTGCCTACCCATTACTCTGAGGGTAGGCTGGGGTGGAATAATAATTTCGTATTCCATACTGGGCACAAAAAGCTTTGAATTTCTTCTAAAATTGGGATCCATTGTCTGTGATCATTGAGTAAGGGACCCCAAAGCGAGTGATGATGCTTTTCCACATGAACCTTTCTATCATGGGCTCAGTGATTTTGGCCAGTGGTTCTGCCTCAATCCACTTAGTAAAATAGTCAGTTGCAACTAGCAGGAATTTTTGATTTCCTGTTGCTTTATGTAGTGGACCCACGATGTCCATACCCCATTGAGCAAACGGCCAGGGACTCGTCAATGGCACCAGATCTTCGGCGGGTGTTCGTATCATTGGTGAGAATTTTTGACACTTCTCACAAATCTTTACATACACCTTCGTATCTTCCTGCATGTGTGGCCATCAGTAGCCTTGGGTAATTGCTCGGTGGGCAATGGATCTGCCTCTAGCATGGCTCCCACATGTTCCCTCATGGATTTCATGAAGAAATTTCTGCACCATCTCGGGATGTACACATAGCAAATATGGTCATGTAAAGGATTTTCTGTATAACTTATCCTCTGGGGACAGCCAAAACCTAGCAGATTTAATCCTTATCTTATGAGCATCCTTTTTGTCAGAAGGGAGTATCACGCCTCGTAAGAACTCCATGATTGGATCCATCCAACTTGGTCCTTGGTTCATGTCCAAGACTAAGTCCACACTCCTTCCAATGCTCGGCTCACTCAAATATTCCACGGCCACCTTCCTTTTGAACTCTGTTGGTACAGCTGCAGCCAACCATGCTT
The DNA here is from genome assembly GCA_019656835.1 of Rhododendron ovatum. Taxonomy (NCBI): domain Eukaryota; kingdom Viridiplantae; phylum Streptophyta; class Magnoliopsida; order Ericales; family Ericaceae; genus Rhododendron; species Rhododendron ovatum. The sequence goes on along the minus strand of CM033795.1, from coordinate 21,137,793 downwards.
ACGAATCTGCATGAGCATTCTGTCCAGAACTTATCTGTTCAATGTATACCCTTTCGAAGGTATCAAGCAAGTCTTTGGTTGCCTGTACGTAGGCTGCCATCTTTTCATTTCGGGTTTCATACTCCCTGAACAGTTGATTGACCACAAGTTGTGAATCACAATATACTCTAACCGTTATGCTCTTAGGGTTCTCGCACTCCTTAATCGAGCCAAGAGTGCCTCATACTCAGCCACATTATTTGATGCACTAAATTCGAGCCGAACAAATAATTCAATCAAAACTCCATCAGGGGGAAAAAGGATAACCCCAATTCCTAAACAAGTATTACATGCTGATCCATCAACGAATAGCTTCCATTCCATAGGATCTTGTTTGGCTGATGGTTGATTCTTCACGGGTGATGTCTTAGTCGCCTGTTCCTTTCTCGTAGGGGGTAGGAGAGCCACTGTAGGAGAAAACTCCGCCACAAAATCAGCCAACACTTGGCCTTTGATTGCCGTGCGTGGCTGATAATCAATATCATACTGGCTCAACTCGACGGACCATGTCGAGATCCTTCCCGAGAAGTTTGTTTTTCGTAGGAGTGATTTCAATGGAAACTCAGTATAAATCACAACCTTGTGGCTTTGGAAGTAGTGTGGCAGTTTCCTTGTGGCTGTCCTAAGTGCCAAGACAAGTTTTTCTAAAGGCAGATATCTCGTCTCTGCATCCAGCAATGTTTTGCTAACATAATAAATTGGGATTTGTTCGATTCCCAAATCCCTCAACAGGACTGCACTTACTGCATGCTCGGAAACAGCTAAGTACAATATTAAAGACTCACCTGGCTGTGGAGTTGTTAAAAGCGGGGGCCCGGCCAGATACTTCTTCAGGTCCTGAAAGGCTCGTTCACACTCTGCTCCCCATTCAAATCCCTCCCTCTTTTTCAATAATTGAAAAAAGGGTCTGCACTTATCACTTGACTTGCTGATGAATCTATTAAGTGCTGCAGCCATTCCAGTCAACCTTTGGACTTCCTTAGTGGTTTTGGGACTCTGAAGCCTTTGTAGGGCAGCAATTTGATCGGGATTAGCTTCAATCCCTCTCATGGTCACCAAATGGCCCAGGAACTTTCCTGAACCAACTCTAAATGCACATTTCGAGGCGTTGAGTTTCAATCTATACTCCCTCAGGATTTCAAAAACTTCTTTTAAATTAGCTATATGCCCCCATTTATCCTAACTTTTCACCACCATATCATCTATGTAAACTTCCATAGTCTTTCCAAGGAGCTTCTTGAACATGATGGTTGTAAGTCTTTGGTATGTTGCCCCAGCATTCTTTAGCCCGAACGGCATAACACTATAGTAGTACAACCCTCGTGGTGTGATAAATGAAGTCTTCTCTTGATCAGGCCCAAACATAGCAATCTGATGATATCCTCGATATGCATTAAGAAAACTCATTCGCTCGTAACTTGCGGTTGCATCAACCAACTGGTCAATTATTGGAAGAGGAAAACTATCTTTTGGACACGCCTTGTTTAGGTCTGTGAAGTCTACGCAGACACGCCACTTCCCGTTCTTTTTCTTCACCACAACGGTATTGGATAACCATTCTGGGTAGTAGACTTCACGTATTGCTTTAGCCTCCAGTAAACAATCGACCTCCTCTATTACTGCATCCACATGCTGCACGGCTGCCCTCTGTTTTTTCTGAATGATCGGCTTATGCTGAGGATCAACGTTTAAATGGTGACAGATCACTTCTGCATCCACTCCGGGCATTTCCTCTGGTACCCATGCAAATACATCAACATATTCCTTCAGAAATCTTATTGATTCAGCCTTTTCCTCTGCTGGTAATGATTCCCCTATTAAAAAATATCTCTTAGGATCAGTTTCATTGATTTGGATTTTCTCCAAGCCTTCAACCACCTTTTTAGCCGGACTTCTTCCAACATCCTCGATAGTTGGTTGATCTGGTACTTCTAATGTATGAATGTGGTGGACCTTTGGGGCTCTTTCAATGATGGAGATTAAACATTGTTGGGCCACTTTCTGATTGCCTCTAAGTACTTCAACCCCATTTGATCCTGGGAATTTTACCATCTGGTGATAAGTTGAGGTGACTGCTCTCATCTTATGTAGCCATGTCCTCCCTATAATTGCGTTATAGGAAGAAGGGACATTGACAACTAAGAAATCTGTCCTTAACACCACTGATCCAGCCCAAATAAGTAGTGTTATCCTTCCAAGAGGCCAGACTGCTCCTGCACCAAACCCAATCAGAGGTGTTGTAGATTGCTCTAAATCTTTTTGGGCCAACCCCAGCTTCTTGAACGCATCGTAGCACAACACCTTTGTACAACTCCCTGAATCCACTAGAATCCTCTCAATGTCATATTCCCCTACTCGTAGGGTTATGACCAAAGCATCATTGTGGGGTATTTGGACTTCTTCCAAGTCATCATCTGTGAATGCTATGCTTTCATTGCACACATCATTCTCTCGCGCTCTCTTGTTTCCCAATCGCATCACATGCTGATCGTGCTTGACTTGCGTTTGTAACAGCCTAACCTCATTTCTCGTATAAGGTGTGGCCAACCCATGTATCATATAAATTACTCCTTTAGGGTTTTGCTCGTAACCCAGTTCCATAGATTTCCCTTTTTCCTTTGGATCCTCCTGGATAAATTTCTTGAGATAGTCCCGAGAGACCAAATCATCAAGGTGTCTCTTGTACATCTCACAATCCTCAGTCATATGACCCCAATCTTTATGGTAACTGCAGTGCTGATTCATAGCATGTTTTGCATCCTTGTCTCCACCTAGACTCGGGGGCCATTTAAAATATGGCTGATTCTTTGCTTGATAAAGAATCCTATAAATTGGCTCCTTCCAAACCGTAGTGATAGAAAAGAAAGATTTGGGGTCAGGAGCTTGCTTGTCCTTGTACGGCTTTTTCTTAGCCTGTCCGTACTCCCTTCTCTCTCTATAAGTTTTGGGCTCTGGCTTATCCACCTTTTTGACAGGTGCCTTCGGCTGCTCGGCAACAATCCTTCCATCCTCACGGAGTATGTCATCCTCCATTCTAGCGTGTTGCTCTATCCGTTCCTTCAATTTAGTCAATGTGGCTACTGGATGTTTATTCAATGAGCGACGAGCTCTCCCCGAACAGGCAAACTAGTCTTGAAGGTAGCAATTGCATACTCCTCACTGCAGCTTTCAATCTCGTTGAAAGTTTTCCAGTACTTCTTTGTATTATCCCTGATCTGCTCGTTCTCCTCTTGTTTCATGGTGGAAAGACTTTCAAAGGTCTTTGGGGCTTTTCTACTGGTCAGGAACCAAGTAGTAAATTCCTCAGCCAACTGCCTCCATCCTCATATGGATCGTGGGCCTAGTTTATGAAACCAAGCTAAAGCCACCTTGCCGAGATTGGAGGGGAACATCTTGCATAAGATGGCATCATCCCCTTCATGCATGAACATAGCCTGTTGATAGTGTTGTATGTGAGCTACGGGATCCGTATTTGTCTTGTAAAGTACGAACATACCATGCTTCACTCTGCTCGGCAACCTAGCCTCTTGTAGCCTCTTTGCAAAGGGGGAGGCTGCAATATTACTTAGGGCCTTTCGTGCTGCTTCTCATGCAGTCACTGTCCCATCCTCGATCTCCTTAGATTTGTGAGCCGTAGCTTTGGCCCAATCAGTATCTGGTCTTTCGTACCTATCTCGATGATGTTTCTTTGTCTCCTTCTCCTCTGGGGTGGAACTTTGGTCTCTGCTCCTTTTTTCGTGAAGAAGCCCTTCTTTCCGGTGTTCGGCTTTTACTTCTGCTTCTCCTTTTTCGTGGAGAAGCTTCATATCGCCCTTTATTAGGACTTCTGCTCTTTCTACCATGTGAATGAGCCTGCTTATGGACTACCAGAGTCCGTCTATCCTTCTGGGTGCTCTCGTACCCCTTGCAATTCCTGTATCTCGTACTCTCATTTTCTAATCAAACGAGCATACTCCTCGATTTCCCTTCTCTTTTTGTCGAGGACATCGTTATCATTGTGTATATTTCTTGAATGGGTGACTGACTCTTCTCTTCGATGAGATTTACTCCTTCTCGTGGAGCCAGTAGCAGTTTTGTCTCCTTTTTCTCTGGAGTTATCTCCGTTATGTCTACCAGTGGGCTTTCTCGGAGCACCTGGTGGAGATTTATCTCTTCCCCCACCCAATTGGTCCTTCGGACTAAACGGAGTAACTGGATCTTCTTCCATCATGATTATTGTTCTGAACAGTTGTTCGTTTCCCACAGACGGCGCCAATTGTAGGGGAACGAAAACAATTGATGCTTTAGATCACCTTGGATTGCAACGGCTTATTCGTGCCTTTTCACCAGAACCCTAATTTGTTGTCAGAACCCTAATCTGCAAAATAGACAGGGGGTGAGAGCACATTTGCCTCTCGTGGCAAAGGCCCTCCGATGGCAAAGTTAGTATCACGTACTAAAGAAACCCTAATTATCAGTAGGAAAATATCAAATAATGTAATGTATTGCGTACCTTTTGCCTCTATGTTTACCTCGTATTTATAGATTTGTGTATGCTTGTATCCCAAGCATCCCTGTTGCCATAGGATTTCCATCCCGTATAGGAATCCCAGGATATCAAGGATTCTCGTTTCCTTTATCAGTTTATTAGAAAAGGGTCCTCTTTCGGATTCTTTTCCATAAAGAGCCGAACATTCCATTTTCGTTGGGTATCCATTCTAGATCCTATATACTCGAGATCTCATTCCTTTACTGAATATCACTATTCCAGAACCTTCTAGAACATTCCTGCCGCCTCACATATTAGATCATCCTCGTTTTCTGTTCGGCTATCTTACTACCGAACAGTCCACATGGACCAATGACCTCACATGCATCTGGTCCTTATCATTGTATTTGGACAAACGCCCTCACATGCCTTTTTGTCTTTATCAGCCGAACAGACTACATGGATCAATGACTTTCCATATCATTGGTCCATATTGCCGTTCAGCATACTGCCCGGTGATAAGTCCTGTCATACTTACCACGTGCTCCCAAACATCACGTGTTCGGCAACTAAATGTATCTGTTCGGGAATACCTCCCTACAGGCGGGACGGTTATAGGGTCCTTCCAAAACCTCTTCTTCCTGAATCCGAGCTTCTTCAGAGGCTGCGGCCAAGGCATTGGCTTCGTCTTGCAATCCAGGAGTGAGTTCGGCAAAGAAGTCGGCCAAGGCCTGACCCTTGATAGCTGTCTCAGGTTTAAACTGGATGTTGAAATTGGCCAAGTCTTGAGAGAATTTCTGGATCCGGCTCGACTTGTCCGTCTTCCGAAGGACAGCTTTGAGAGAAAACTTAGTGAGGACCACAATCCTATGGGATTGAAAGTAAGGCAAGAGGCTCGTTTTAGCAGAAACGAGAGCCAATGCCAATTTCTCCATAGGCAGATACCTCGTTTGAGAGTCCGTCATCATTTTGCTGGAATAGAAAATTGGTTGATGCTCCATCCCCTCTTTCCGAACAAGCACCGCGCTCGTAGTGTGATCCAACACAGCTAGGTAAAGATACAAATCTTCGTCGGGTAAGGGCTTGACGAGTAGAGGAGCGTGGGACAGGTATTGTTTTAACGATTGCAAGGCCTGCTCGCACTCTTCGGTCCATACGAATCTGCGCCGGCTAGTAGTGATTGCTCGAAAAAACGGACGGCAAAGATCGCCCAAACGTCGGATGAAACGGTTCAGGGCAGCCACCATTCCCGTAAGTTGTTATACCTCTTTAATAGTAGTCGGAGCTCGGAGATTTTGCACGGCCAAGATTTGTGTAGGATCAGCTTCGATTCCTCGGCGACTTACCATGTAATCAAGGAACTTCCCCGAGCTTACGCCAAAAGCACACTTTTCAGCATTGAGGTGCAACTTCCGTCGTTTTAAAACAGCAAAGACCTCTCCCAGATCCCGAAGGTGGTCCCGAGCGAATATGCTTTTGCAAACCAAATCATCGATATAAGCTTCTAATATTCTGTCGAGCATCCTAGGAAACATCTTTGTGATGGAGCGTTGGAAGGTTGCACCAGTATTCTTTAGGCCGAACGGAACGACCATGTAGCAGTAAGTTCCCTGAGGAGAAATAAAGGCCGTCTTCTCTTGATCTTCTGGAGCCAAAGCTATCTAGTGATAGCCCCGATATGCATCCATAAAGCTCAAACATTCGCATCCTGCCATTGCGTCCACCATTTGCTCAATTCGAGGAAGGGGAAATCGATCCATAGGACAGGCATCGTTGAGGTTTGTGTAATCAACACAAACCCGTAGTTTCCCATTTTTCTTTGGCATAACCACTGGATTGGCAAGTCAGGAGGGATATAAAACCTCCCGAATGACGCCAGCCTCCAACAGTTGATCCACCTCCGTCATTACAGCTTCAACATGTGCGGCGGACGAGCGCCGGACTTTCTGCACCACCGGACGCCTACTCGGATCAACATTCAATGCGTGCATGGCGAACGTGGGATCTACACCTGGCATATCTTGCGGAGTCCAAACAAATACTTCTATGTTTCGCATCAGGAAGTCATACATCTCTTTGCATTCGGCCACGCTCAGAGAACTCCCAATTAAAAAATATCTTCCTTCGCCCCCAGGAATTGAAAATCGTATTAAATCCTTGGTAGATCTGTGCTCGACTGATATATCAACATCTTCAGTTGGCGGGACAGGAGTGGCTACCACGCATTGCACTTCCTTAAAGCTCTGTTTGTTTGTCACAGTGTTGATGTAGCATTTCTTTGACTGGATCTGGTCCCCTCGAAGGCTCTCATGACGTCCATTCCATCCAACAAATTTTACCACCTGGTGAAAGGTAGAAACGACTGCTTTCATCTCGTGCAGCCTGGTTTGGCCGAGTATTACGTTGTAGGGGCTGGGAGAAGCGACCACCACAAATTCGATTTCAAGAACCCGCGACCCCGTCCGCACAGGAAGAGTGATCAAGCCGAGCGGCCAAACCGGGGCTCTAGTAAAACTGACGAGGGGAGTGGACACTGTCCGAAGCTGAGCGGGAGATAATCCGAGGCTCTGAAAGGTTGAATTAAACATTACGTCCGCCGAGCTTCCTTGATCTATCAATACCCGTTGAACGGTTGACTTTTCAATAGCAACAGTAACAACGAGGGCATCCGTATGAGGGAGTTGCACACCTTTCAAGTCGTCGGATGAAAAAAGTAATAGTGCTGCCGAAGCTCGGATCCTCCCATTTCGCTTTCCCGAAGCGCCAACGTTGCAAACGGATAAAGAGGTGATGGCTCTGTCAATTTCTGAACGAAGCTTGGCTGCCCTTCCTTCGGAAACCAATCCTTGTATAACGCTTACAAGATTGCCGATAATAGGGGGAGGTGGTGGAAGTGGACTTCGCCGAACGTCAATCCACTGATTTAGATGTCCAGCTGCTGCAAGCTCTTCTAGATATCATTTGAAAGGTGGGCATTGCGTAGTGTAGTGGCCACGCTCCTTGTGATATGTACACATCCTCAGTCCGCTCCCAACGGTGCCTAAGAGTACTGTCGGCCAAACAAAGAATGGCAATTTACCGATGATGTTGAGGAGTTCGTAGATAGGTTCGGTGAATGCCGTATGCTCGGCCACATACTCGTTTGGCCGTGGTTCTCTTTTCGTTTGTTGCCACAATTGTGGCTGAAGGTGCTCCGGAGGTCGACCCTTGGTGATCGGCTTGTTGGTCGTTTGGCCCGAACTGCCCTGGCCTCCTTGCCCCTGGTGAACATTTGATACTTGCTTCTTCGATCCAATCGTTTTGGCAGGTTCTGGAGTCTTTGGTGTATGTCATTCAGCCATGGCTTCTTTGTGAACGCAATCCTTCTCGATTATAGTCATGAGCTCTCCCATCGTCCTAGGTGGGTTACGGGAAAGGTCACGAAACATCACCGAGGCTGGATCCAGTCCATTCATAAACGACTCCGCTGCGACTCCTTGATCATAGTTTGGGATAAGATTATAGACCTCCCAATAGCGCTCAGTGTAAAGCCGTAGCGTTTCTCCAGCCATTCTCTGCATGTTCACAAGCATAGATAATGTCTTCGGTTGAATATTGCTGGTTACAAAGCATTTACTAAACTCCAACTCCAGCTCGTTGAAGCAAGTGATGGATTTGGGTTTCAACTGATTGTACCATAACATGATTGGCTCGCTGAGAGTGAGTGGAAAGATCTTGCACATAAGGGCGTCAGAAAAGTTATGGAGGCTCATAGTTTGTCAAAAGCGACAAATGAACGCGACTGCGTCCTCCTTCGCCTCGTAATGTTTCAGCTTCGGCATGACGAACCTGTCCGGTGGCCGCTCTTGTTGGATAGCATCCACGAAGGGGGAAGCCTTTGCCTTCTCAAGCTTCGAATTATCTTCTTAAACTGGGGTCTGCGGGACAATAGGGAGAGGAATTTCAACAGGCGGTTTCAGAGTCTTTTTACGTTCTCGTCGATGGTGCCGGTGATGCTCTTCTTTCTCCTTCGATCACCGAGTGGCTAAAATCGAAGGCGCACGCGCCTCTCCTCTCGAGCTTGCCAAATGAGCATGCCAAGGATGAAGACCTGGATCGACGGGTTGATACATGGTTGGCAAGCCCGTAAACTGATCGTATAGGATAATCATATTATCGTGCTCCGAACGGTTTCCTCGGCTATCTGTTCGGTGGTGATTGCCTGAATTAGCCGAGTGTCTCCCGTCTTGGCGTTCGGAATTGTGTCGGGATCGTACCGAATATTCCCGGTTGCTGCTGGTGCATGTATGCTGAGGTGGATCATTTAGATCCACAGGCCTTTTCCCACTTCTTGGACTCGGTATTCGTTCGGAATGAAGTCGTGCTCGGGCTGACACGCCTCCCTTATTGCTTCCGACTGTGGAACCTGTAGCTGAGGATCGTGAACTCTCGGCACGAATAATGCTCGTCAGCCGAGGTCGTGAAGCCGTCGGTGGTTGATATCCTTGGTCAAGATGCTCGAAGACAGTTCGTCGCTCGGAAACAGCGAGTTCGGCCGTTTGGGCTGGACGAGACGTTCTGTTTCGTTTGCAAGGTCCCTTCGGTCGGCTGGGCTTGGCGGGATGCCCATGGGCAGGGGTTATGGTTGTCCCTCCGTCCCGCTCCTCCAGTCGTTGTTGAAGTAAGATAATAACCGCCGCCTGACGTTTCTGCTCTGCTAAGGCAGTATCCAACTCGGTGGGTGGAAAAGAAAGTTGGCCGGCCACGTGGGGAACCGCCCTAGCCGGTTGATGGGGCTTGAGGTTGATAAACCCATAACCCTCCAGCCCAAGGGTGAAGTTCTCTGGACCCGGAGGTGAGAGGCGTTGAGCCATTTGTTCCGTTCACACGAGAGGAATAGACAGAATTTGAGCTGAATGTCGTATCAGGCCCTCAACTGGTGTTATGAACACGAAGAACACCACAAAGAACCTTGCAGCTCCCCAGCGGAGTCGCCAATTGTGGGGGTGTCTTTCTTTCTGATCCTTCCTGTGTAGCAGTCTCCGTGTGTTGGGCCGTGAGAGACGATGCTGGACTTGATGTACCTACAGAATCGGAGGGGGATGTTCCTCCGGGAAGAAGCTCCGACGAACTTGTCAATAAGTGGAGAAGACAAGAAGAAGTTTAGTAAGAAATATGCTTATAGAGAGGAGAGAGTGCTGTTGTGAAGGAGTCCAGAGAGGGTTTCTTAGTGATAATGCCCTTCTATTTATAGGCGAAGAGGTAGAGTGCTGAGCAAATTGGCTTTGCTTTCCACGTGTCGAGTAATGCTCGGATGACATCATAAGGCAGGGCCATTTAATGGGCACCACTTCCCAGATCTTATAGAGTCACATGGGTCGATGTCAGAAAGGTCACATCGTTTCAGAGATGTCACTTTGAATATCAGAAAAGACAACTTGCTTATCAAAAGATATTTCCAGAAGGTTCCATAAATGACTGTACTCGGTGGAGCCCACTTCCGACACACGAAGATTATCCGAGCGTTTGATGTTCTTTCTGAAGAACAACTTAGCCGAACGAGAGGACGTCCCCGGGCGTAAGATAAGATTACCGAGTGAACTCAAATATATGTGCGTTCGGATAGACATGCGACGTTCGGCGAGGTGCCCGGGGATCCGTCTATCCTTCGGATGATTAATAGCATATCATGCCGAAACTAACCTTTATCTACAGATGAACCGAGACAGCTGGACGACGGGTAAAAACAACGTGTTCCCTCTTTTGGACCATGTGAACCCTATGATTCCTCGGATATTTCGGCCCCCTACACACAGTGAGGGAGAGAGGACTCTTTCTATTTCACACAAACATTCCCATCAAAAACTGAATATGTTCGTCAGTAATAATTAGCTCAAATATCAATAAACAATAGTTCACAACCGTAAATATTCAAAACACCACTAATCTTGTATGAACAAATGCTATTCTTACACTCAATCTCAAAACAACAACTGCACAACAAGATTAAACAGATCGATGAACTCCTAAACTGCTCAAAAAATGCATGAAAGGACAAACATTCCAATCAATAAAAGAAAAAATTATTGTCCAGTCCTTTTTTGGCGACTTATTTTCCGCAAAGGAAAAACATGTACATCCAATCCCATTTTTCAGGTCTGTCCGAGTTTCTCATTCTTATGTACAACAATACTCCTTTAGCAACTATAGTAACTTTATAGCTAGCTGCACTAAATAAAAATTCAGTGAGAACTTTTCTATGGTAATTGAAAAATTGCAAAATCTTATTTGCCCTAGTTGGGAAACAATTTCTGAAACTAGTTAGGACTGCCCGTAGGTTTCTGCTATCAATTGCAGGTGCAAATAGAAAACCAGCGAATTTTCGTTTGACCGGAAAAAAAAAATAAAAAACCAGCAAATTTAGGTCTTAAACAACTTGTTAGACCTCAACAAATGCCGCGATGATTCAATAACCAAAACCAATACAATTTTCATACGATCAAAGTGAAACAGACCTGCATTCTCTTAGCGGCATTCCACTCCGTTTCTCCATGACGAATGACGATAATCTCTGCGTAAGCCGATTCATTGTCAGAGTGTGATAAGCATTCACCATTGGACTCAAATTGAGGCAAAACCCTAGCGCAGATACATACAGAAGTTTCACAGTAAAGTTAATTACGTGAATGTGGGAGATCCAGATATGAGAAGGAATGCATTTATATACACAGACCTGGAATCAGAATCTTCCATTTAGAAACAAGAGTTCAAGCTCTGCGGAATCCAAGCAATTGCCAAGGAAAATTATATTCACTCCACCAACTGGGAACTGTGAGAAAGTGTTATTAAAAGACCAGGTGAGGATCCGAGAGCACGTAGACCGTTCAGAAAACAACGATGTTATGTCACAAGTCCATCGAGTTGGAGGAATTTTGTAAAAAAAAGGGGTAAACATTTAAATTAAGCACTTACATGTATTCAATTGAGTTGATTTTACACTGAGTGGCTGCTATTCGCAGCCCGCAATTTTCTCCATTTTGCCGGTTAAAATTTTCCAACTAATTACAAATGTGACCCCCAATGCAAGATGATCTAATTGCCCTCATCTTCTTCCTCCCTTCCCTTTTTTCCTTAACAGTTCAAGTTTGAAAAAAAATTCCCGTCGACTCCTCCTTGTTCATATTCTCCCGGCTCCTCTCTCACTCTTTATCATCTCCTAAGCTTCTCAATTCCTCATTTGTTCATTTCAATCTCAATGAAAAAGCAAGGATTATATATTGTATTAATGGAGGGTATCCTCCTTCCATTGAAAAACAAAAAAATGATCCACTTCTAGGTTTTGATATGAATATGGAAATTGAATCAAATTCATCATCATCATTTCTCTTTTCCTCTCTTTCAAGGTTTTTCAATATCTCAATCTTAGTCGACTTCCTCCTTCCTCCATCCAAATTTTTCGATTTTCCAACCCAGATTTTTGGATTCGAAAAATGTACTTTTTTCAACATTTAACTACCGAATATTACTAACATTTTCGACAATCATCTTCCGAAATTTAGGTCACAAAAAACTTAGTTTTTGTACTTTGGTCACAAAAATGTACTTCGGTTTGTGGTGTTCCGATTGTGGGTTTTCCTTTAATTTATTTGCGGGCCAACCAATAAATGCCAAGCTTTTAGAAAACACATTCAAGGTTGGGGTGAGGTTGACAGTGAATGAGAAAGGAATAGCTAAAGAAGATGAGGTCAAAAGGTGCATAGAAGTGGTTATGGGAGAAGGAGAATAGGGGAAAGAAATGAGGAGGAATGCTAAAAAATGGAAGGATTTGGCCAAGAAAGCCACTAAGGAAGGTGGATCATCATATGTGAATCTTAGAGCTTTTGTGGATGAGGTTGAAGGAAACTTGCAGTAGGATAAATTTATTAGGTATTTGAAGAGGTGTATTCTGTTTATAATGTGGTTTGTTTTATGAGTGATTTAAAAATAAAAATCTAATTTCTACAAACCCAAGAAATCACAGGTTCTGAGAATCTCTCTGTATCGACCCGCTCTAGAAGGATTAACATAATCTGCCTTAATGAAAGCTAAATATCAACCTTAATGAAATTCATTCTATAAACGCAAGACAATGTCGACTAAGTAGATTACAACTGGCTTCCAAAATAAAATTTACAAGAGAACTATACAAGATGAGTTCACATCCACAAAAGCTACAACAACTCCCCAAAAAATTTGTATCATAAAATGTACTACACCAGAAGGACACCAAGTCGCCCCTCACCTCCACTCCTACAGCCTGTCAGACCAGTAGTGGACCAAAACTCTACTTCAGTCACCTGAAAGGATTGTGAGTGTTATTACTTCATTCAAGCGGAAAGCATAAAACAGTTTTCACGAGCAAACATGGATCGAGTACTGCTTCTAATCATATTTAGCAGGAAGCATACTATTTTTCACAAACCATTAAGTAAGTAACAATATTTCAAGAAACCATAGGGTTGCTTCCCTCGCAACGAGGAGTTATGACGGTACCGTGACCCTATGAACAGGGTACTTCCTACAATTTATATCCTGTTTGTGTACAGCAAACAGACAATTTATACCCTTCTTGTGTACATCAAGAAGAAAACAATTCCAACCAACAATACAGCTATGGCATGCTCTTGAAATAAAATCATATTTCAAGCAACTTGATCCATATCCACAACCGTCAAAAAAATTCATCAAACATTAGCAGAAAAAGGATAAGTTTATTTTTAGCTAGCCACTTCAATTAAATAGCATACTCACCTTAGAGATCCAAAAGACAAAAGCGAAAGGCCCCCCTTCTCAACTTTGAGGTGGAGACTTGTCTCCCAATCCTAGAATGTGAATGACATTATACTTAGTATATTTTATACTCCAACTCATGTTAAAATGCAAGTAAAATGCATCAATAAGTCTAGCATATGATCTTCTTTTTAATCTTCATCCCTAGTATGATACTGCATGAGACCAATGCAATAAAAATGATGGGTGATGTGTTTCAATGCTCCAAAGATGATTCAATGAGATTTGATGCAAGAATTCCCAAGAATAAGAATTAGACCATGACCAACATGTACTGTTCTGATCGTATCCAAAACATAATCGTGAATTGAAGAATGACACTTTAACCATTGAAAAGTAAACTTCTTCCTCTTCGAATCGACAGGTCATTCATAAAAAACAGAGTTCGGGTAACCTTACTACTGCCTCGTGATTATAACTTAACAAATACTAAAATTGGTGCAGAGACAAATTTTGGGTCAATTTTAACAGCAAATCTGTTATTGCTCAGGCATAACCAAAGCCCATGGGTTGCATCGTTGGAAAGCTCTACGTGTCTAGTTTTCAGAAAAGCAAGAGGAATGTGTTTTCGAGTCTTGAGCTAGAAGATATAACTGTTTTTCCAACTTATGTCGATACAGACTGCTCAGTTCCGAATTAGAGTGATGCTAGGTTAAAAATTTCTATAGAGCTCAATACTTTGAACTAGATCCTGAATTTTTACTGTAGATAGAAGACTCATAAAGGAACTCTCAAAAAAATTCCTAGAAATTTCAAAACTTTCGAACTATCTCAATAAAATTCCCCAAAATCAGGAAAACATGAATTCTCCAATTCTGCAGAATTCCAAACCAAGCAATTTTTGTTCTAAACTACTTTAACTACACAAAATCCATTCTCCTATGACCTGATTAGGGTTTAAACTATATGAATATGCATGAATATACATGTTTGATCAATACCCAAAACATAAATTAGGTATAAGATAGAGTTTACCTTCAATTAGATTTCCCCAATTTTTTTCCCTTCTTCTTCTTCTTCTTCTTCTTCTCTCTCTCTCCCTCTCTCTCTCTCTCTCTCTCTCTCTCTCCATGTAGTCATGGGGTCGATTGCTTTCATTAATTTGTCCGATTGTTTTTTTCGTCTGTGAAAAAAAGGGAGAATGTTGCGTAGCATTACACTTTGAGGCTTCAGTTTCTATACCCATACATGTTAACCTTTTTTCCCAGTAATAGATTTAAATTAGTATTTGAAAAATCTCCTCACCCTCGGACACCACTACAAAAATCTCCTCGCCCTGGGACACCACTGCAGGCCTATCTTCATCCACACATTTCTGTAAGGCCCCTATAACAATGTCTTTGTGAATTTTGTATTAGCTTGGAAAAAAAATGCGCCAACTTTAATTACAGTAGTTTTAATATTAGTTACAATTTTTCACTTACAGTAGTTTCTATAATTTTAATTAAAACATTATGAACTCGAGACTGGGGCACACACGAGGCGTGTGCAACTTGGATTTTGTTAAAATTTATACAAATGTTTCCCACTTATTGTTTGATCGAATTTTCACAAATTTTGACAAAATCCAACTTGCACATGCATCGCGTGTGCCCCGACCTCTAGTGGTTATAATAGCGGTAGAGAGATGGGGGCGTCGAAATGATTATAGTTGTAGTGGTAGCACTGGTGGTATTGGTGGTGGGGGAGAGATGGGATCGATGAGGAGCAGCTGTGGTGGAGTAAGGGAGCAATATACAAGTATTATTAAATTCAATCACAGTTAGTAAAAACTAAAGAATTAGTTTTTACATATTTTTAGCCTAATTTAAAGAGCCTATACTTACTAAACAACTTAATGATCTGTCACTTTCACATTAAAACATTCCCTGAACTTTTTAAAATTGGTTTATTTTCTGCCTGCAATTTTAAGTCTAAAATTCGTATTTATTTTTTGTAATCCAAGAGACAAATCAAAAACTAAAATAATATAATTAAAAGGCAAAATTAGAACGGAAGGAAAAAATATGGGAAAACAATGAAATTTTCTGCTTAATCTTTATCTTTTTTTGAATTTCGTCAAATTTAATCTAATTAAGTTGTTTAGCTCTTTTGATTTCTCTTATCAAACATACACATGAATCAAGTCAAGTTTTTTGTTAGAATTAAACAATTTAAAAAGTACAATCACAAAACAATAAGTAAATTATATTAAAAAAGAAGTTAATACAGTTCATATACATACCTAGATTATTTGAGCCACGTCTATAGTCAGATATTATACTAGTTATCGTCTTAAATTTCACATTATTCATTTTTATGGCATACGATGTTTAGACTTATTTTAAAAAACTCCTGCGTAGTCTAACATTCATACTACATTTTTTTAACAAATTTGGTTATTTAACCAATCTAATCATTTGTTCACTCTTACTAACATCAGATGATTGACCAATCTAATAGTAAGAGATTATACTAGTTATCGTCTTAGATTTTTGTACATTATTCATTTTTCTGGTGTACTATGTTTGGTTATTTTAAAAAGAGGCAAATTACTGTTTACCCCCTCTAACTATAGGTCAGGGACAGTTTACCCCTGTAACTATTTTTCTTAGAACTTAACCCCCTCTAAGTAATGAAAACCCTTATTCCATCTGACTTCCGTTAGGAATTGGATGGAAAGTGTCATGTGCAAGTCACATGCCCTCATTATATATAACGCCCCGATTTTTCAAGAAATTTTGGAAGCATTAACCCTAAAATACACTGAATTTACAAACTATTAGGCCCATATTTATCCTTATACAAAAATTACAATCTCAAAATAATACAAAAATCTATGTACATTTATTTAACAAAAGCAACTCCAGAGCGACTCTAGTTTTGACACGAATTCCAAGCAACGTTGGCTCAGACTCCGTTCCAGGAGGTCCCACCTGTATCAACTGCTCCACTGTGAAATCCTGCACACTCTGGCAAATTGAACGCCGAAGCAAACGATTTGCCAGGATACAAATGTATCCTGAGTGATAATTCACCAAGTAGAAATCCTAAAACCCAATACCACATTACGCAAATCAATGATATAATAGTTCATAATACACAGAAGGTACAGAATAATAACACATCGTCTTTTTCTTTACTATCCATCATTTTACATGAAATCTAAGGATCATCTCCACAAGATCCTTTCCTCTCACATCTACTAACTACAATCGTCTCATGGGTCCACCATTCCTCTTGCTTATCCTGCACCAGGGTCCTAGGTGAGCGCACCTAAGTTATATATCGAGCATGTTCTCACTTAAGACCATAACAGGAGGATTGAGTCATCCCATGACGTATCGTACATTAGGGTCAGACATCCACTACCCCACGCTAACTATAACCATTTCATGGGACCCATTCTCTTTCCCGAAGAGAAACTTTCCATGACGTATTATACATTAACTATTGGGATAGATAAATGTTTATGAAATATTCACAAGAATATTTTACTAGTAAAAATTTATTTAGATTGTAAACAAGAAATATTTTAGATTATATATTAGTTAATCTTTAACTCTAATAAATATTGACTAAAATAGCCTCGCATAATTTTGTTGTTATAAAAATCTAATATTAATATTTAATATAGTTAGTAAATACTAAATTTAGCAATAAGTATTTTCCAATAAAAATTAGTTGTAAAAGCTATGAATAATATGAAAGTTAAAGAAAATGTTTAAATAGTAGAAATGTTTTATAAAATTTCTAAACAAGAGATATAGACTTAATTTTAAGTGTAGTAATTAATTGTTTGACTGAATATTATTTTGTTACTCGCATGATTAATTCTATGGCAGGATAAATTTTATCGCATGGTTATGTGTTGTTGGCATGTTAGTACTTTTAGTTGAAATGTTGAACCGTGTGGTATTTTGTTGTGGTTGTAGATTGGACAAATAGGTTTCCCGGGTGGTTACGAGTAGTGAAACATGTAGACGATGATGAGTAAATGGAAAATGGTAAAATGTTGAAAGTGTGAGTATTGTGTGGATTGTGAATTGAGTCATGGCGATGGCAAGGGTAACCTATGGGGCCCTGTGTTGAAATGGGTTACCTGCGGGGCCCAGTGTTGTGACACTAACGTATGATACGTCATGGGAAGTTTCTCTTCGAGGAAGAGAATGGGTCCCATGAGACGGTTATAGTTAGTGAGACACTAACGTATGATACGTCATGGGAAGTTTCTCTTCGAGGAATATAATGGGTCCCATGAGATGGTTATAGTTTGTGACAAACACGTAAACGTCCACTCAAATACAAATCAACAATGCATCATCAATAATAATTTCACAATCAAACACTTGTTAAACGATCACAAATTTTCACAGGGTATAGTACTAATCATTCTAGCACAACCGAACTGAATTTTAATATAAATAGGACTAAAAATAAATTAACAATTTAATAGCAGGTCAGCATCTTCAATAAACTTTAAATCTAAGTCCTAACTCCATTAAAATGCAAATTAAGGTTTCGGGTTTCCGAAAAACTACCTCAAACGCGATTCTAAGTCCGAATAAGTGTTATACGGTGTCCGTAGATCGCTGTGGTGGTTTTGAAATCTCGAGGCAGTGTCCGGCGGCACTCCAACAGGGCCCGCAGCGGCGGTGTACCCACGAAACTCACGGTGTGCACACACCTACGGCCACAACTCTCTCTCTCTCTCTCTCTCTCTCTCTCTATTCTAGACTCAATAATAGAATTGGGAGTGAAATAATATACTAGTGTTGCTGACCAAAAAAAATATACTGGTGTTCAATTTTTCAATTTATATGGGTATGTATAATGAGAGAGAATAAGGTAGTAAGAAGGTGAGAGGATAAGTGTAGAAGTGGTGGAATGAGGAAGGAGAGTGAAGGAGAGGGATACTGATAATGATAAAAGGATAGGGGACAAGTGCCACATTTGGGGGGGTTTTCAATTCTAATGTATGTGGATGCATGTATGTACAGGATGAGAATGTATCTGGATGCGTGTATGTATAGAATGAGAGATAAAGAAGTGGAGAGTTAGTTTGAATAGAGTTCCAGTTAGGGTTTAGATAGGAAAGATAAGAGATGAATATGAATCCCTGATTCCCTGTATATCTAAAATTTAAATACATATCCTATACAATAGTGCAAATAATATCAATTGTACACATAATAATATATTTTAATTATTCAATCTAATTAATTATTGAATTAGGAATTTAACAATATAAATTTGTATTAAAAAAAATTGGGTCGAAAATCTGGGTCGTTACATTATAGATGTTATTACCCTTCTCTTTCCCAGGTCTATACAAACATCTCTCTCCTCACCTTCACCAACGCCAACAGTCATCTCCTTCCTCTACCAGAGCTTCCCCCCCCCCCCCTCCCCCCCCGTCTCTCTCTCTCTCTTTTGATTGACCCTGCACCACCAATTTCCTCCAGGTAGCACGGAACATACGGTGGCACCACCGTTTCAGCTTCAGGCTCTTTGGTAATTCCGGCGATGGGGGTGGAGACAGCTAGTAGCTGCCGCCATAAACGGGATAATCAAGGATGTTCTTGACGTCGTAGACGCGTGAGGGGTTCAAAGAGCAAAAGGTTGGAGAGACGGAAGCATTGGGGGATGATGTGGTAAGGGATGATGAAAGGGTTGAAGGAGATAGAGGGCTTCATCGGAGGGGACGAAGAGGATCAGATAGAGACCGGAGCTTTGATCCAGCGCTGAAAATTCAAACCCATATGCACTCTTCTCTTCCCTTGTTGTCGACTGCTTTGAGAATGGAACGGGTTGACGAGTTGGCGGCGGAGAGGAAGTTGGCCTAGTGGTTGAAGTCGCCGGTGGTGAGGAGGGCAAAGACTATGTTTTCGAGAAGTACGTTGTTCTTGTGGGGGTTAGAGGTGGTGGTTAATGTACTCGCAAGTGCGCGAATCGTACCAAAAGTATAGTTTAGCAAGTGCGAGGTCGAACTCACATTACGGATGAAACATAGTTGAATAGCTCTTGTAATCTAAAATTAAATTTCCTAATCTAGTTCAACAATATTTTGTTTGGATTGAGAAAAATAAACTTACAAGAATTAAAAGTACTCAAAGTGATGATAAAAATACTGGGGCATCATATCTATAATATTTGTGTTTCTAAATTCTTCAATTTCTCTAGACAATAAGGTGGCAACAAAGCTCTTTTATTGTGGAAAATATACAAGACAACTCTTTTTCTTAACTTTTACTATTTTTAGTTCTTCTTTTGCCAAACAATTGTATAAAATCAAAATATTCATCGAATCCAACAAACACAATTTATATCCATTATTCACAAAACATAAATTGAATCCAACAAAACACAATGAAAATCCAATTTTAATGGTTCGATAAAAAATCAGAAAATCTATGAGTACCGACTAAAGGGGAGGGAAAACGTACCGACGGCCGCCGGTGGGCCGTTTCCGGCCACCGGACGGCCGATCCGAGCCGTCCAAAAATTTTAAAATAAAAAACCGATGGGGCCCACGCGGGAATCAATGGCATCCGAGGTGTGTAGGGTGCTTGATCTAAGCACCCTTTTTTCGTGTATATATGTGTACAAAAAGGGTGCTTAGATCAAGCACCCTACACACCTCGGATGCCATTGATTCCCGCGTAGGCCCCATCGGTTTTTTATTTTAAAATTTTTGGACGGCTCGGATCGGCCGTCCGGTGGCCGGAAACGGCCCACCGGCGGCCGTCGGTACGTTTTCCCTCCTCCTTGGTCGGTACATATAGCAGCTCTCATAAAAAATAGGCAAATGAACAAGAAGAACTCTTAACACGTTAAACCATGCTTTTGTTTGGAAAAATTAAGTCACATAAATAAAATAGATACTTAAGCACGTAATTTCATCCTAGCCCTAGCAACTATTTTGCTACTCATAATTGAAATAAAAGACAATAATTGAAAACAACTTTATTGAAATGCATAAATCAAACTTGCAAGCAATTGTTCTCTTTGATTTCTTTGATCAGAAAGTATAAAAGAATAAAAAAAGAAAGAACCAAATAAAAGTAGATTGTATACTCTCCAAGGGAGAAAGAACACGAAGACCACTTGAGAATTGTCCTACAAGTACTTTGAGACAATCATTTGTATGCAAAGGCTAGCAAGTGCGAATTTTGGATGAATGAAGTCAAATTCCTAGGACACGTGGTGTCAGAGAAAGGAATTTCAGTCGACAACAGCAAGGTAGAAGCGGTCATGGATTGGAAAAGACCTTATACGATGTTCGAGATTAGAAGTTTCTTGGGATTAGCCGGTTATTACAGAAGATTCATTCAAGATTTCTCCATCTTGGGAAAATCATTGACGCGACTAACCCAAAAAGGGATTAAGTTCGAGTGGAGTGAAGCATGTGAGAAGTCATTCCAAGAACTTAAGAGGTGGTTGACTAGCGCCCCTATATTGATCATTCCTAAATGAGACGTAGGGTATACAGTGTACTGCGACGCATCCAAAGATGGATTGGGAGCTGTACTCATGCAAACAGAAAGGTCGTTGCTTACGGATTCCGACAATTGAGACCTCATGAAAGGAACTATCTGACTCACAACTTGGAACTGACAGCAGTAGTGTTCGCCCTAAAGTCTTGGCGACATTACCTATACGAAAAGCAATTCAAGGTATTCACAGACCATAAAAGTTTGAAATACCTATTTACCCAAAAGGAGCTAAACATGAGACAAAGGAGATGGATGGAATACTTGGAAGATTACAATTTCACGATGTCTTATCATCCTGGGAAGGCAAACGTGGTCGCTGATGCATTAAGTCGTAAGAACCGAGGACAAGTGGCTAGTTTAGCCATAAGAGAATGGAAGATGATGGAAGACCTTAACGGATTCAAGCTGCAGCCAACCGCACAAGGCACCGACGCGTGTCTCTTCACCATGGTTGCCACCCCGGCCTTACACCGAGAAATCCTTTTAGCACAAACTTTTGAACAAGAATGTGATTCCATTAGATATCAACTATCAATTGGAAAAGCAGCAGCCAGATGGGCAATAAGAGCCTTCGCTTCCAAGGAAGAATCTTCGTATCAAACATCAGTACCCTCCGGGAAGCAGTACTTAAGGAATTTCACCATTCCAATTTCACCGTCCACCCAGGGAGCACCAAGATGTATCAAGATCTCTACCGACAATACTGGTGGAGTGGAATCAAGAAGGACATGGCCGAATACGTTTCGACATGCCTCACTTGCCAACAAGTAAAAGCAGAACATCAAAAGCCCGGCGGGACCCTGTAACCCTTGCCTATACCTGGATGGAAGTGGGAACATATCGCCATGGATTTTGTGACAGAGCAGCTAAGGTCCCCGCAATCGAACACCGCCATTTGGGTGATCGTCAACCATTTGACTAAATCTGCCCACTTTTTATCGAGATTCGCAATTCACGTCAAACTTTTGGAATAGCTTGCAAAAAGCATTGGGGACCGATCTTCTTCTCAGCATCGCCTTCCACCCCCAAATGGACGGACAATCCGAAAGAACAATCCAAGTCTTAAAAGACATGGTCCGTGCTTGCGTGCTAGACTTCAAAGGAAGTTGGGAACGACAGTTGCCTCTAGTCGAGTTTGCCTACAACAACTATCAATCCAGCATAGAGATGGCACCATACGAAGCCTTGTATGGACGACCCTATTGATCGCCGACTTGTTGGACTGAATTGGGAGAAGCAAGCTGACTAGGACCAGAGTTAGTTCAAGAAACAACAGAAAAGATCAAAACCATTCGAAAAGACCAGACCGTTGACCTTTCAGGTTGGAGAACATGTGTTCTTAAAGAATAGACCGCGAAAAGGAGTCATTCGATTTGGAAAGAAAGGGAAACTGTCACCACGCTACATTGGACCTTTGAAATCCTTGAGAAGATTGGAGAAGTGGCATACCGCCTGACACTGCCACCATAACCGGACCGAATTCACAACGTATTCCACGTGTTTATGCTCCGAAAATACATATCGCATCCTTCCCACATCATCAACTAGGAAAACGTTGAACTTAACGAAGACATTACTCTCGAAAAGCAGCCCATAGAGATCCAAGACTATAGTGAGAAGTGCATCCGAGGCAAGACCATTCAACTCGTTTGAATCCTTTGGTGACATAGAAGAATTGAGGAATCAACGTGGGAGCGAGCAGATATTATGCGCGCCACCTATCCAAATCTGTTTCCACCTGAAAGTACGCCCTAATTTCGAGGATGAAATTTTGTTAAGGGGGATCGGTTGTAACAATCGTAATTTTTTTTAAGTAGAATTATTAATAACAATAGTATTCTTTTAATATATATATATATATATATATATATATGTATATATATACACACACACTCTCCAATTATGCATGCATGCATGCATCTTTTTTCCCTTTTCTTTTCCCACGTACATGCACACACCACTTAGTCTCCCTCACCTCACTCTCCTGCAGTCTCTCTCTCTCTCTCTCTCTCTCTCTCTCTCCTCCAAATCCTTCCCTTCCAAGAAAAACCAAATTCATTCCCCCTTGCCCAAATCAAAAATTTCCTTCACCACCAAGAAAAATCCAAGATTAATTCATTCCTATCCTTCTCATACTCTCCCCCTGGCCTAAAAATCAATCTTATCTCGTCCAATTCAATGCCTAAGAGATCAAAGTTCTATAAATGTTATGCTATCACCTCCTCCAAATTCACTTATAAATATCCCTCCGTTGACCCGCGAGCTCACCCTTGCACCCTCCACACTCCACTGAGTAAAAACCGAGAAGAAACCATGGCCAATTGAAGCTCCAATCCATGAAGTTTTAGAGAGAGAGTAGGAGAGAGAAAAGTGGGTTTGCATTCTAAACCCAACCGAAATCCAATCACCTACAACACCCCAAAGCATCACCAAACTTCATTCAATTCGAACCCAAGGTCCCCCGATCGCCAAAACCGTGGTCATCTTCTCCAAAATCCAAAGTTCGGTCTTTGAATCAATTCGATCCAAACCAAGGTATTATAATCCCTTCCAACCACTTCTCTAAGTATATTAAGTGTTTATATGCTTGACCCTATGCCCCGAACGATCCCATGCATCTAAACCGAGCCAAAACAATCAAAAAAATGAAATCTACATCATACCTTGAGGCCGCAAGATTCGGGTCGCAAGAACCAGGTTCGACCTTGCGGTAGAAGGTCTAACCGCAAGGTTGACTAAGTCCAACCTTGCGGCATGCACAGTTTTGGTTCAAAAGCATTTTGCTACCTTCCAAACTTGGTATCAGAGCCTTAGGTTCAACCCCTCAGCCATGGATAGATTGGGTAGATTACCTTCTGAGAGCGTAAACCTGAGTCGTCAATTATTCCTTATGTTACTCTATAATATGTCATTTTAAGTCTAACCTATAAGTACTGCTTAGCTGTCATCCAACTCAGACCTCAAGAACGTATAATGAGATAACATAGGCTTTACATGTTTAACTTATATGTGACATGTTTCTTGCTTCATTATTGGTATAGTATAAAATTTTTAGAAAACCCCCCCTAAATTTTATTATTTTACATACCCTAGATGGTGGAAACTCATGAGGAATCCGGGAGCAACAGTCAACAGAACGGGCAATCACAAGAACCACTCATCACCAACGCCCTTAACAATGTTGCACAAATCCTCCAAACCCTAGCCACCAACCCACCTGTGCAACAACCAAGAACCCAAAACCGCGCTTACTTCCTTTCTGAATTTAGGGACCAAAAACCCCCAACCTTCCAATGGACACCTAGTCCTCTTGTCGCTAACCACTGGATCTGACAAATTAAGAAGATGTTGGATGCCTTGGGAGTCCAGCAAAGTGCTGACCAAATAGCCCTGGCAACTTACCAATTTGAAGGAAAGGCGTGTTATTGGTGGAAAGTCACCAAAACTACTATCAACCTTGCCACACTTACGTGGACTCAATTCAAGGCTATCTATTTGGAAAAGTACTTTCCAGCCCCTATGAAGGATGAAATGGCACAAAAATTCATGCCCCTGCATAAGGGAAACATGACAGTGACTCAATACATGTCTCGATTCGACGAACTGTCCAGCTTCGCCACAGAGTACTTACCGACCGAATCGATTAAGGCTAGAAAATTCGAATGGGGACTGGATCACTCACTCAGAGAAAAAGTAGTTGGGTTGCGACTCCCAACTTATGCACAAGTGGTGCAGACCACTTTGATTAACGAGAGAGAACTCAATGACTATTATAGGACCGGGGACGCAAAAAGGACCACTCAACAACAAAGAGGACCTATTCAAAATATCAACCAAGGGTATGTCGCTCCAAAACCCTATTCTCAGAACAACCCTTGTCCACAATCGCACAACCAACCCTGGAGAAACCCTAACCTTAATCCCAACTCTAACCCAAACTGAGGGTAATGGCCCATTCATAAAAAGTTGTGTGATTACATTGCTTATTAATTGTTTTAATTATTATCGATTAATTGTATCTTGCGCCAATACTTGATTTGAATGCTAGATTGGACCCTAGAGACATGGGGTGATACGTGAATAGAATTCACATAGACAATGCCAAGTTAATGGATAAATGATAAAGTGTTGAGTTGTAAGATTGTGGATTTGATTTGGACCATTGCAATGGTGAGGGTTACCAGTTGGGCCCTGGATTGAAATGGGTTACCTGCGGGGCCCGGTGATGTTATTGTGGTGACCATAACGTATGGTATGCCATGGAAAGTTCCAAAGGGTAATTGTGCCCTTGCAAGGCTAGCAAGGGGGGATAGTCCCATGATACGGTCATAGTTAGTGGCTTAGGAACGGTGGCGACCCTAACGTATGGTACACCATCGGAAGTTCAAAGGGTAATTGTGCCCCTTGTCATGGTCTTAAATGAATTCATACTGAGTACATAATTTAGATGTATTCATTTAGGACCCCGTGTGCAGGACAAGCAGGGGGGGGGGGTGGATTTCCCATGATACAGTCATGGTTAGTGGTATGGGAGGAAATGATCTCGTGGATGAGATCTTAGATCTCACATAGGGTTAATAGATAGTAATAAACCGGTTTATGTGAAAAATCTCTGTTTACTTCTTCACATCATTATTATCTTGTTACTTGCTAGCTATAAAGTTAGAGGGGTAGTTGGGTTGGATTATATTACGGGGTGAACTCTGTCACTCAGGTACGGATTGCCTGGCATCCATGCCAGATTTTGCAGAAAACCAAGAAGAGACACGGAACCCCGAAGACGAGCAATACTATACAGAAGAGAATCCAGAGGTGGGAGCCGAGCCAGAGTACACTTGGGATCCGTATCAAGCTTAGAAGTCAGCTCAGTTATTTTGTCTATTTCATTACCACAAAAATTATTTTTAGTATTTCCACAATGGTTTGTAATAAATGAATCTTATGTTGAATTATCCGTTTTGGATTTTTGAACTTTAATTTAGTAAACTTTCAGAAAATTATATTTAATGCCTCCGATTTTTATTCTGAAAATCGGGGCGTTACAAGAGGCGTGTTCTTGAGAAGGGCAAATTCATAATTTTACACATCTCTGTTACAGAAGTTAGATGGATAAAGGTTCCCATTACTTAGAGAGGATTAAGTGCTGGAAAAATAGTTAGAGGGGGTAAAGTGCCCCCGACCTATAGTTAGAGGGGGTAAATAGTAATTTAGCCTTTAAAAAATCCCCACGTGGTCTAACATTCATGCTACATTTTTTAACAAATTTGGCTGCTTAACCAATCCGATCATTTGTTCACTCTTACTCACATTAGATGACCAATCTCACAAAGGGACTCTAGATGGATTGACTTTGTAGGCAGGACTCTTTGGTCTAGATTAGCCCGGTCTCGCCAACAATTTGGGAAGTCTTGATGCAAAGACATAGTAGCATAAGCCAAGAGTAAGCATAATTAGACCTATAAGAAAAAATTGGAAATTATTATATGTTGTTAAACGGAATGAGAAGCAAACCTTTTTTATTTTTTTGTTTGTTTTGAGAAACTACAATAAAATTAGCAAATATTCACTTGTTAAGTCACTAACCGGAGCTTTACATTAAATCACGACGTATTTTCTTGTTATGAAGGTAATTTTTGGTAATGCTAGCTATGAAATATATTTCTCTCTCTAGTTTTACAATTATGTTATTGCTCATGCATCGATCATCCATGAACTGTCAACCTTTTACCAAATCTATAACATACGTGGAATATTAAACATGTGAAAAAATGATACGTGTTAATTATATTTTTCTTTGCAATGTGACTAAATGAATACAAATGTGAATTGTTTCTTTACGTAAATCTTCTTGAGACGCTTAACCTCTACTGAAAATCATATTTACCTGGATATCGATTACAGCATGATCTGAAGTGATTTCTTCCTAAAAAGTGGACTTTGTTGTTCTCATCTAATGGTTGTGAAAATCTCATTTTGTTTCACCGAAATATCTTTAAATTAAATCAATAATTGATATTTGATAAATAAATATGATTTTCACTTCTCTTAGGCGTCTTGACGAGATTTACGAAATGAACGATTCATAACGATATTTTTTTTTTTTGTCCGATTCAGAGCGAAAAGGTGGATCCCAGAAGAAGGCTCTAAAACGAGCCAACTGCACCCTACAGTTTTTTTAAAAAAAATTCTATCCGCAACTGCACCCTACAGTTGGGAAGCAGAAACTGTAGCGAAGCCTATATCTCTTTCGCGCCAAAAGTGAACAGTCAGTCAAGTGAACGGTCGCGGTCATGACTCTTAAAACCCCGAACGACGAAAAGCGAAGTTGGAATGCGAACTCCAACTTCGAACTGATCGACGTCCTTTGAAAGAAAAACCAATCCCAGGCTTCGGTCAACTTAGCTTCAGCGCCTGTTTTGCTAATACTATCTCTTTAGAGGTCGCAGATGGGTCGTTCCAAGAACCCTAAACAAGACCGACGCCCAACTACCCAGCAGACCCCTCCTTCTCAGCCCATCCAGAACCTCATATACTCCCTCCAAGCTCCCCAGGTACTCTCTCTCTCGAACTTGCCTTTGATTTCGCTTCATTTGATCTGATTCGTTTCTGGGTGCGTAATTTGGGCGAACAAAAACTAGGGTTTACTTCATATTTTGCTGATTTGAATTGTTGTTGTTAGGCTCCGTTTGGGCTAGCGAAAGGAGCTAGTTTGTTTGCTATATCCAAACTGATTGGAAAAATGCCATTTTGGTAGTCCAAGAAAGCCAAGCTTTTGTAGAAAACATGGGCAAAACATTCCAAATAGGATAAAAAAATATCATGGGAAAGTTTATTGGACGACTCATCACTTACGGGATTAATTTTTTTTGTGGGTGTGAGTTCATTCTATGTACATTGAGTCCAAGTGATGTGGTTTGGACCTGGGGCTATAGCCCTTATGCACACAAGAGTGGATCACAACAGAGTACAAACCTTAGCTGCAAGAAGCGGGGGCGGGGGAGCGGATGATCATAGAAGTGTGGGAGCTTTGTCGGGAGCATTCAGGAAAATTATTAAAGGTATAAATATTTTTATGTATTTTACTATAGTTAAATGTCAAAAAGAAAAATATTAACTACCACTTAAATTGCAAAACATAAAAAATATTTATAATTTTAATATGTAATTCCAGCTATTCTCCATATCTTAGTTGGATGAAGCGGAGGCGGGATCGGTTGCGGAGGATTATAGGAGTTCCTCTTTCGGGACAGGGAGCGTGTAGGAGTAATACATGAAAATATGTAATGGGAGTAGTACTATTATTCGTCATTCATGTCAATTGCAAAGATTGTCTAAGTGTCTAAGTAATATTATGGTTATAAAGTAATTGAGCAAATTTTTAAGTTAATATTTTTATAAAATCTATTCATTACGCTTTGTTCGTTTTCAAGTTTAACTTTGCTTTGTTTTTGTTTTCTAATCATTACCTTATTTCTCTCTTCAATCATTACGCTATTTCTCCAATTACTTTCATTTCTCTCGTTATCTCTCTCTACTCATTACCTCTCTCTCCAATCATTACCCTACCAAAACTAAAATACCCAAAGATGGAAACCAAACAAAGGCTTTTATTTTTGTCTTTTCTCTTGCTTGGTGTCTTTTATTTTTGTTTCTTTTGGGATTTATATGCCTAAGAGGTTCTATCCTTGTTGGGAGCGAGGTTCCTTGGAAGGAGCGTGGGAGCGAGGTTCTAATGTAGATTCGCCCACCCACATACGAGGTTCCTGTAACTAAGGTACGAACTCCAGATGACACCAAACATGAACAAGCCAAAAAGCTAGCCAAAAAAGTTCATTTCTTTTAAAAGCTTTACTTTTTTAGCAGGAGGCTACCTAAAAAGAAAATTTTGGGGAATATCTACTTGTACTTTTATAGCGAAGAAAAGTACCGAATGGACATGAATGCACCTTCCCCATAGCAACAATCTATTAATTTTAAGGTTTTGTTTCCATGGAAACATCATTAGCGGGCAATTTCTCACCGTCGTCTTAGTTTTCTCGTGGAGAGAAAGCTACTTTACTCCTAGGTGTACTGTAGAAATGTTACAAATTTTCTTGGTTTCTGTTGTGCGTAAATTTTTGGTTAGTTCGTGAGGGTGGATGTTGGAAGTGTATGGTATGGATAGTTCTGAAGGATGATATGCATATTTTGGTGTATGATACGCATAATTTTTGGCTTATTGATTCCATATTTATTTGGTATCAACAACGCAATTTTTTGGTGAAATTACGAGTAGGGGTGTACAACAAACCCAAAATAGTTACACGTTTTTTTTGGTTACGTATTTATTTTGTTGGTATTAGGTACTCATTTTTTTGGGTGTTATTTATGCTTTTTTTGGTAACCAAAATTTTTGTCAAATGTCTTTTTTTTTTTTTTTCTTTTTTTGCTAAGTATTGTCAAATGTTCTTCGGTGCTGTAGCATAGGTTTCTCCTTTCTCCTGGAATTGTCAATTTTGTAATTAATTTTGCCAAGTGCCAACAAGTACCACACATCCGAGATATGTCTGTCTTATCATTTCTTTCATAACAACCAACATGAACACACACTAAGACCGATCCGTCATGTGGACCCTGGTCATAATGATTTAATTTGGCGGGGGAAACATATCACTGTTTGTTGAACTGCATTTGAAACATACTGAACCACTTTATATTATGTGGTTCCTCTAATCTTTCCTAAGACAAAACAGAAATGATGCAACTCGTATATGTAGATAACCATGCCTATTTTCTATATGATATCTGCGATTCAGAATTTCTTGTTTTAATTTGATTCTAATCTTAATTTTTCCATTATCAGGGTCTGAAACCACCAATACTGAAAAGGTTGTATCATCTGCTTCTCTATTTGTCTTCAAATCATCCAATATGTTGTCAAGGAGCAGGTGCTGATTCAACTTTTGGGGGAATCAGGGTGTCATTAGAAGATATATGTTCTCTTTCTGATATATTATTCAAGGAGCTTTCTAAGACGTTTAATCAGTTTCTCTCTGCTTTACGTGCCGTTTCTGTAAAGCGGGCTCTAAGACAAGCTAGCTTGCATTCTGCTATTTGGGCCATCACTGAACTGCTAAATCTTCTGTTAAGGTGCTGTATGGTCATGCTGAACTTACTCGTACCTGACCGTGCTTTGGAAAATGGACAAGTTCTTCTTGATATCCTTGGAGAACTATGCTCACTGGACTTACCTCAAGAAAATGAGGAAAATATTATTGGGTTTGAAAAAGTTTCTATTAAATACTCATATAAGTACAATCACTGTACTGCCTCCTCGAATGAGGACATTGTTGCTTCCTTGCATTTTATGGAGCCGGTTAACCCTTCTCTTCCTTTCCTGTGCGCATTGCTCGAGGTTATTTAAGTGTCTTTAACTTTTCTTCATACCTTATTCTATCTGATTCTCTGGTCGCTTTAGCAAAGTTGAAAAAATTGCGTGAAATATGATGTTATGTCTGACATGCATTGGTATCCAAGTGTTGGCAAGCAAGCTCTAGTGATTAATAGGAGTTGTTAGCCAATTGCATTTTAAAGTACGCATTTGTTAATGCCCCCAAGATCTTGTGTTCCCTTGTATACATGGTTATTAAAAACCCACCATACGGGATATGGATCCTACGATGTGTGTCGTCTCATTCAGAAAACTATACGTATCTCCTAAATCCCACGATACCACAACGTATCCTATGATATCTGCGTATCCTTTCTTTTCTTTCTCTTTCGTTCTTAATTTTTTTTGCGTTACTGCTTTTCCGTTTCACTAGCATGGTGTCGGGGTAGATCCTTCCCTACTATCGTTTTAGTGGTCTTATGGTAATCTTTGTTGAGGGTCATAATACAATCATGGACTGAGCATTGAACTTGACTAAGAGTTTGTTCAATGGCTAAATGGATCAGGTGGGCTGGCCCAAAGATGAACTATAAGCCCACCTTACCCAGCAAGATCACCTTTTGGGTGTGAACTGTTAAGGCACAACTGTATCAAAAGGTTAAGCTGTTAGGACATGGGCCTAAGGTGTTCTCAATTATCCAACATCATCCCTCATGTGCAACCCTGTCTTGCTGATGGAGATGCAAACATGCATACATAGATGGAACCAGAATGCAAAGAGGAGGAGGAGAATGCAAACGGGTAGCAAATGAAAAACGGAGAGACTTGAATCAAGACCTCTAGAAACCAAAGCTCCAACCTACTGTCCAAAAAGCTTAAGCTGTTAGGAATTGGGTACATTAAGGTACTTGTTTTAACATTTCTTTGCACCATGTCTAATGTAATACAGGAATTTTTCTTCAGGTGTTTGCAGATGAGCTATTGGTCCATGGACAACTAAGGCAGTATTTCATGCTGATTGATTCTCTTCCTTCTACCAGTAGAAAGTTGTTTATATGCCGCTCTAGTCATGGTGACCTTGGAAGTGTTACCGAAATAGTATCTACTCATTTTTGTCTATCATTTTCAGACGATCAAGCATTTGAAAATTTCCTAAACGGATTGTGGGCAATCGGAAAGTATAACAGAGCTCCTGAACTGAGCCTCACTGCTTCTTCAGTATTACTTCTCAATGATTTCATGCTTTCTGCACCTAAATTTCTACATGCCCATCTGATTTCCTTGGTTTCTGATGCCGTCGCTTTTGACTTGAGCTTAGTAAATACGCGAGCAGATTTCAGATTAATGGATTGTTACTTATCAGCATTTGAGAGGTCAGTCATCTTGTACGTCAAACAGATGTCTAATTCGCAAAGGAATGATTACCCTAGTGGGGATTCTGTTCGTAAAACAAAAAAATATGGAGGAAACTCTCAGCCAACTTTTGAGTCTTACATTAGGCCAGTCACAAGACAAAAAGTTAAGAATCTAATTACCAAGTTGGATAGTTCATGGCAAGC
Organism: Rhododendron ovatum; assembly: GCA_019656835.1. NCBI lineage: Eukaryota > Viridiplantae > Streptophyta > Magnoliopsida > Ericales > Ericaceae > Rhododendron > Rhododendron ovatum. Next base: position 21,106,074 of record CM033795.1, on the reverse strand, counting down.
AGAGTTACACATGCTCCTGAGGACGAAAGCTGACTTGGCGACTTCCTCTATCGCATACGTAAAGGAAAGCAAACATATTCTTGACACATCATTCAGGGAAGAGATTATAGCAATCTTAAGTTGCATAATATGGGAAGCTTTTTCTTCTGAAGTTGATGACGCAACATTGCTTGCTAGTGGGAAAGAAAGTCCACAAGATATATGTCTTCTTGCTTCGATACTGAAGTTAATGAGCTGTTCATTGCAACAAACTATTTGGTGTTTGAGGCATGATGGCAATTTGGGCTGTTTCAAGACCTTGAAAGACTTCTCTTCATGTAAGGAATATGATACTATAGTGGGAATCATAAGTTGTTTTCAACAAGTTGGCATCTGTTTACCAGTTCAGAAGTCCTTATGTCGCATGATGGAAATTCACCCAGAAGCTCACAAAGAGTCCAGGGTGATGCTTTTGCACTTTTCGGGCTTGCTATCGTTAAGCTTCAGCACTGGGCTTGATTTCTTGGTGAAGGGTTGCATATCAACAATGATCTCATTGATGAATCTCATTCTTTTTGAAGAGGGAAATTTAGATGCATTGAGGTTTGATCACAGATCAAAATCCTTTTCATTACATCCGGATAATGTGCCAGAGGTGAACTTTTTCCCCTAATCTTGTGCCTACGTAAGATTTCCTTCCTATTTGTGAGGTGATTTCCTTAACTGGTTAATTTTGCAGGCTAAGGTGGAGAAAAAATCTAGCCTCTTAGTTGCATCCAAATTTCTGAAAATCCAGACTCTGTACTTAAGGTACTTTTATGTTTTAAAGTTGGTAGTTCAAATGCTATTTGCCATCCATCTAAGTATATGTGTCGTATTGGAAATGTATTGTGCTTATATCTCTGTTAGCTTCTCCGATGCCGGTACTTGTACTAAACTTGTTTTTTGAAAGAACTCCCTTCGTTTTTTTATGAACATCTTTGTTATCCTGTTCAATCTGTCTGTTGTGTATGGCCTGTTGGTTGTTTTCTTTTTTCCTTTTTTGGCAATAATCTGCATATAATTCGTTAATTTGAATTGACGCGTCTCTTTCATAAGTTACGGAGTGTCTCATTTGTAAAAGGTCCTGGTAGTCTCTGTTTGCCTTGTTTTTATATTATCACTTGGAAGCTAAGGACGGATACGGACACAGGACACAAATAAGACACTACACACACATGGATACGTTATTTCTCTAGAATATCGGACACATACATGTTGGGGTTACGTTCAATTCCTAGATTGACATGGGACTCTAGAAACCTTAAAAAAGATAGACATGGGCACTGTTAGGAATCCTCAAGAAATCCTTACAAATAGCCAATTGAACTTAATGGTAGGAATTACAATTTTCCAACTTCGTCTATTAAAGAGATATATGAAATTCATGAAATCTTTGATAATTACATGTTAGCAAGTGTCCAAGAAGTGTCAATCACATATATAGTTCTCTACTTCTCTGTCACACACACCAAAGCAGTATCGGACAAGTTGTAGGAAGGTTGAGGCACGTGTCTGAAATTAAGAATTTTATTTTCTAATAGTGGACACAAGAAAGAGTATCGGACAAGTGTCTGAGAGTGTCCAAGGAGTGTTGGTGTCCAACACGTGTTGAACACGGACGCACCACCTTCTTTTGAGTGTCCGTGCTTCTTAGCTTGGAAGAAACTTGGTATAAGAAAGGCATTGTAGCATAGTGATATTGGAATTGGTTTGTTGTGCTATTTACTCTGACATTACAATTGAAGAGATACGCTCCTCCTGGCTTTGTTTGCACTGGCTGTTTTGGATATTTACTTGCACATTCAGCATTGCCTTGACTTTATTCCTTTACAAGTGATCAATATTGATGCAGGACACTGATGATTGAGGGATTCTGAAGCTGATTCGTTACTGTTTAAAGCTAATAGGAAGTTGGGAAGTGGGATTCTAGTTGTACAAAATATGTATTAGTTAGTGCTGAACTGCTTGGGAGAAGGGGAAAAGGCATTGTTCTGCGTACTTCTACTGTACCATGAATAGTAACTTTTGGCTTCTGTCTGACTGTGCAAGCTAAGGTCTGAGGTTGAATTACTGCAGTGCTTGAGGGTTGAAGTAGGGATAAGGCGTAGGAATTAGAAAATTAAAGGAAACAGAAGGACAAGAACTGGGTTCTAGAAGTCACTCATAGAAGCCTTAGGAATCACCCCCTCGGGTTTGATTACTTCACCTTATCCACAAAGAAACTTGAGGCTCTACATATTGTCTGCAGACTTGTAACTAGTTGTGAGCATTCCAATAAGGATAATAAGATACAGTCCCAAAATCTACTTAAAACCAGATAGGACACGAAATTAGAAAACCAACTAAAATACTTGGCACACACATGACCATTCGGTGACCTCTATAGGTATGTCCAGCAAACTGTGGAGTTACCAAAATACTGTTTACCTGTTAACAATTAGAAACAATAAAATCATAACAAATTAGAAGCTAACTTACATATTCTTGAATTGCAATTCTCCTAAAAGCCTAAAATCTTAAACATGCATGGTCCAATTGATCCCAACTGGGTTCGGCTTTATCCAAATGATTTCAAACTCAGTTAACTTTACTGTTTCTTGATCTTTTATGGTCCACATTAATTAGCCATTTCACCAATTTGTTTGTAGTCGTACTGCTTATGAGTGAAACAATGTATTCTTGATAAAATTACTTGTGATCCATGTTTTGGTCCTTTTGGACAAGAACTTTTAGTTGGTAGATGGCTTGATATAAGTTATTGGGGCTCAGATGGCTTCATATAAATTAGCGGGCTCAAGCTTTCGAGGAATTGATGATCCGATATAGCATCTAAGCTACCACCTGAATTCAACTATTGTGTTATATTTTTGTTTCCCAGCTAGGTTTCGTAATTGTGCACTTTATTCCTAGTGCATTGTAGCACCCTTCTTAGTTTTGTGTGGATTTATTGGTTCATCTCTTGAGGTGGGATAGGGCTAGCTTAATATGGTATTTTGACCCATTTTGTAGCAGCTTTTTCAGGCTTTTTTTTATCTAACAGGACTCATTGTATCTTTGTGTCCCTTATCTTCTTGCATCTTCTTAGACACTGCTATTAGTTTTGTAAGGGCCATAGTAGATTATACACGAGAAGTTGATTTGGGCAAGAGCGTTTTTGTGATTGGAGAGAAACACATTTTGTGTGCTCCTACTGTGAGATGTGCTCCGTTTCTTGTTGTGAATAGAAAGCATCTCTAAGCACTTGTGCCAGCAGTCCAAGATTTGAAGGATATATCAAAGACTTCGTTATTATCCGTCAAATATAGCTCTAGATCAAATATATACACGTGTTGGTCATTGACAGCATATACTCCAACCGAGAAACTTGCTATGTTAGAGGCATTGAGCAGTTTTACAAGAATTTTTTATGTTCTGATAGAAACGTACTTATTACGAGATTGGCTAACAAACATCAAGATTGTCCGATTCTACCTTTGAATTAACAAGAGAAGTGTTTACCTACCATTTTCCCTTCAAAAGAGCACCTTAGTTGCCGCAGGATTTCTTCTCGTCTGGGTTCTTGTTGAATGTGTTGATCACACCAGCATTATAAGCGTTCACACTTCACTGTAGGTGCAATCATGGGAATAAATTCAGCAATACATCTATCTTAGAGTTTCTTTCTACTAAATATCCTAGATTTCAGTCAAAGATGTTTCTTATATTGGTTTTGTTTTCAATTAATTTTGCAGAATTATAATGCAAGCAAGCCATTTATACTTCATGCTGCTCTTCTTAAGATGGATAATGTCACGTTGTCCTGATTGTTTTCGAGAACATGTAATCTTTTGGAGCATTAGGAAATTTATCTTTTCGTGGCAAACACACCTGCTAATCTTCCGATGAACATGACTTTTTGCCTTTTCTGACACTCTCAAAGCAGGCCAGCATGCATACTGCTGATTTAGCATACAAATCGCTTCTCACAAATTTGTTATTCCCTATCTTTCCTTTCACTTTTGCTACAAGTAGACCTCAGTGAGGTGTTGATGAGAAAGTTGGTGTTATTCGCTTGATTCTATTATTGTCAACTTGTAACTTCTTAAGCCATGTGGTTACCAAACTGTTATACTCAGTGTTATAAACTTTTCTTATCCAGTTTGTATGATTAATTTGCAGTGTGCCCTCTCTGTCAAGTGAGGGTATAGGACATGAAAATAAGCGAGAAGAAACTCTAACAAGGCCGTCAACCCGGAAGAACACTCAGTGTGTTGTAGGAATAGAAGAAGAAACGGAGGAAACCTGCAACGGGCAGATTTTTCTGAAGTGCAGGCTGGAAAATCGGGGAAAACCACCTGATTTTGATGATTTGGCTGACTTCATTGAATGCAAGAGAGGAAAAGATTATACTGGCTGGTTAAAGGACCGGCAAAGATACAGGAAGTGGAAATGTGAGAAAATGGCAGTACTACGATGGAAGAAGAGAAAAACTTTGAAATTTATGAAAGGAAAGAAAACGTAGAATTTATTTGTAGTTTGATATGGTACCTAGAATATGTGAACGTCATTGTAGTTGAGGTCTGCAATCTACTATTGAAGTTGTGGAGTTTAGAGTGTTGTATAGGACCTTTTATTGTTTAGCCTTGTTTTTTCTCCTCGTTTTCCTTTGTACTTATTACTGACCGGACTATATAGGAACCTTCACCAATTCACTTCCTTTCTCTTTCCATCACTCTCTTGCTAAACATAGACGTGGAAGTTACTATTTTCGGTCCCTTTTTAACACTCTTGTAAATCAATTAAACCCAAAGGATTATTACCCTCATTTGACAAGCCATACTTGTAGAGAAAAAACATGTCCATTACAGATACTTTGAAAGAGCATCAATACAAATTCTCAGCAACCACTTCTTACAGTTTTGCTTTGAAATTTTTTTTCTGCCTTCTCTAGGGGCTTAGAAATTTAGTAAATTCAACTAAACATATAGCCCAATCAGACAAGGCAAAGGGAGGTTTTCCTAAGACAAAGAAGGCTCTGTTTGAGTCTCAGATGGTAAAGATAATGAAACACAAAAAATGAATAACAGTGATACACAGAGATTTAGATAAGATCTACAAAAAAACTGAACCACAGTCAACACCGGTTGCCTAGTTTGTAAGAGGGAGGCTTGCAAATTGGCCATCAAGTTCCCTACTGTTGTTTTGGCTTTGTTGTTGCTGTTGAAGCTGGTACACCATTTGAAACCTCGCAATTTCTCTCTGTAGCATCTCCATCTCCACTGCAAGAATAGAAGGATGTTTTAGTTTAAAACCTCTTGCTTTGCTTTATAGTCAACATGTTACATATCGGCCACAAGAAAATGATTGTCAATCTTACTAAATGCTATACTAATAAGCATTGAAAAGGAAACTAACATAACATGGTTACAGATACAAGACATCGAAATTTGTGAAAAGTTTGAAAGACATGGCAGGAACACCCGCATTTGCCTTTCACATTTCATTTGACATGCATATGAATATGACTCACAAACCACTCAATACTATACAAATAAATGAATAGGAACTAACTCAACACAAAGGAAATATTTTTGGTGCATAACGTAAATATCATTTAACACAAACTAAAGCATTGCTAAGGGTAATAAATTGCTGCAACTTTGTTTAGAACTTTATTATGAAAATAGGGGAAAGTCTTCAATACACCCCTTTAAAGTGTGTACCATATGTACCTATTGTGTGGTTCATATTGTGCCACCTCATAAAAAATTACTTGTAGGACCGATCATTCATAACATTTTATTTCGTATCGTAACTTTTATACTAAAAATTCGTAACTTTTCATCAATATGATTCGTAACTTTTTAGCAATAGATTCATAACATTTTGGGAATCATAACATTTTAGTGTGTTTCAATAAAGGTGTATATGAGACACACCCAAATAAAGGGTGTGTATTGTAGCACTTCCCTATGAATAGGCCAAATACAAGTGTCATTTCCCTTGATGTGTCTTTGGATGCGTGTGGACTCAAAGGGCACAAGTGTCTCTACCATTACAAGAAATGACATTAATAGTAAGAATAAGATACAATATGCATCATGTTTGACATATACAATATGTAACATGTGTTGGATATTGCATCCTAGTATAAAGTAAAATAATATACAGTGTCTGTACTTCTTAGATGCTAAACCTCTTAAAAAAATACTTGAGATGTAGGCTAAAAACCAGTACCTCACACACAAGGATTCTGAATGAATGTTATATGTTCAAGGACTACAAATTAGGTTATGAGCTTGGTAAAAAAGTTATGAGAAACTAACTAAAAAGACCATGTGAGCATAGCACACAAAAAAATCAGTTAATTGATTAACCTGTAAAGAAGATATAAAATGCACCAAGGTCGAGTTTAGTTCATGAATAGTTAGCAAGAAAAGTCGTTTGAGAAGTAGAATTGGAGCATTACACAACTAAAATCTACCGTTTGAGAACATAAGCAAAGTTACAAACTTATCCAAAGCAAACTCAAGTTAATAATGTCACTGATGCAATGTATATGACATGTGCGAGAAATATGGCAACTATTGCTTTGGTTTGGGATCAGCCATCTTCAATTAAACAAATACAATGATTAACTTGGAACAATATGAAGCACATAAATAAATGCATTAGCTTCTAGCCAATGCAAATGACATTAGGCAAAATTTGCTTACCTGTTTTTCTCACGTGTTCCTGAGCTAATTTGTCCAAACGCTGCTTTAGTACTCGATTCTCCATTCTCATTATAGTATTGTGCTGGTCAAGAAATTCAAGTGCTGTTGAGAATTCAAATACATCAGCCTGCAGAGCAAGAAACAGTCAAGAAAGTAGCAACACTTGTGTCATTTGAATAATAGCAGAAAGTATATGTGCCGTTGATAAGGAACTGATAGAAAATACTCATCTGTCCCATATTGCTGATCCTCTATATTTCAAAATATGTGTCCATTTTGAATAGTCAAAGCATCAAGTTTCTACTAATAAGTTTCCAAAATTATCTCCCACAAGTAGACATTCGTATATTAGAAAGTGAAAAACAATTGGTTAATGCTCTATATAAGACTTTTTCCTTAAAAAACATTTTTCTTTAAAAAGTTAGAGCTCCCAAAAAGGGATCAATATTATGGGATAGAGGGTGTATAAAGCAAAGCATCTTGCCTGTAAAGCTTGCATATTCCTTTCTAGATCAGCTATGTATTGAAGTTTCCTGATTCGTGACCGGTGAGTTGACGGCCTACATTTTACAACATATCATACTTACAACATTGAAGCATGTGCATCACAAATAATTGAAACCTTCTATGAGATATTGCTTTCCAATAAAAAAAATTCAGATGGCTGAATTCTTGAGTATTTGTTGGTGCATCTAGAGATTAAACTTGTATAATAGAGGAGGCAAATAAGTTTTAGAAACTAAATAGCCTTGAAATTGAAAAAAATTGAGGCTTTTGAATACCTATTAAGTAAAGGGAAATGACTTTGAAATTTATACTACTTCTATCTTTGGTATGAAAAAATAGCCAAACCATGCATGTATTAAACACATCGTGCATTTGTCTAACCTTGAGATCTAGTCGAGGTAAAATGCAATATTAATACAAAAGACACATTGGTAACCAAACTTAGGATGTATATAGCAATGTATCACTGGGTTTATATGCATAACTTTGACTAAGACACTGTTTACTCGAATCATATCTTTTCTTGAAATGTTAAATTATTGTCAAATTGAAATTTAAAAGGTGCAATATCAAAAGGACGTAAATGCCAAGTGTATACTGAATTCCAAGAATCGAATGGATATTAGACATTGAATAGTCTTGAGCAACAATAGAAGGATAGATACAAACAGATTACATGACAATTACAATTCAACAAATGCTCCTAAATTTCCACCCAAGTATTCCACATAGCTGCCAATTTCAACATTGTTTTGAAGTCTAAAGTTATTCCTAAAATAGGTTTATCAGATCGGATATGCTAATTCGTTTGCAGCTGAAATAGAAATGTGGCTTAAAAAAAGCAAGACACTAGAAATGCAGCACTAGAAACTTATCAGTTTAAAAGAATTGTGGACAGTATGCATATTAGACATTAAATAACCCAATTTCATCCTCTAATCACTAATCAAACAAGTCTGGTGGTTCTAATTTTGGTTTTTCTATTTGAAGTTTACATTGCAAAAAGATTCGCATGCTAAGCTAATTCTGAGTTTAGATGTTGGTTTTGTTTCCATGTTTTGCCATTTTTAGAATATCCTACGTGGCGTCATGTCACCATCTAAATGCTAGATTAGTTTCCTTGAAGTCATCATCGCTCATTTTCATATACTCCTATTGAGGAATTAGATTGAATTCTCATTTTTGTGTTTTTCTATTGTAAGGCATCTCATGCAATATTTCATCTACATTTACCTATATTTACCTAACATTTTCACTTTTTATATGTGTTTACGTGGTTGGTCCCTTTTTTTTTCCCATTTTACATGTCCGATTATATAATTGTGTTGTTTGTTAAGTAAATACACTTTACAGAGGTGAAAAATACAGAAAAATACAACCCTGTTCATTTTGAGTTTTTAGGGGGTTTTTTTAGAGTAATAAGTGGAGAGAGATAGATAGAGAAAATTTACTGGGGACTATGCGCAGGGGTTTTAAATACCGAAACAAACAAGCCCTACATGATTTTACTTTGACAAGAGATGTTTCAGGTAGGTGTGTGTGTGTGTAATATCATCAGTTTCTATGTAAGTTTAAGGAACACAAGAAAGAAATTACATACAAGGAGATTATGATTATGAGAACAATAAGATTAGGGAAATATGAAATGAATGCCTCACTGTTTGGTGCGTTTTGCCTCTGTCTTGGACACAGAATTCTTAATTTGATGACCACTAGTGCTTTTATTGGAGCCTCCAAGGCTTTCATAACCAGAATCTTTGAAGGCACTAGTTGACAACCATTCTGATTCCTTTGGAGTAGATGAAAGGCCAGTTGTGCATATCACAGAATTAAAGGATGACTCACTTACGTTATTATGTAGTTTATGAGATGAAGTTGGCATTTTGTACCATGGATCCTTGTCATTAACCGAAATCTGAAACCCCCAACAAGGTCCACTAACAGAATCAAATAACTTGGCTACTGGGCCTAAGTATGTAGAAGAGTCGCTTGATGAACGTCGGTGACCTTTGTGCACTAGTGTCTCCGGCTCATTAAGGAGATCGTCGAGCCAAGATGGTTGCTCTAAGAGAAAGCTTTCGGAAGAACAACGCTGGTGGAGACTCTTTCCCTCCATAACCATTGGTGTGGCTTCTGATCCTATAACATGGGATTTGGCATAGGATAGCGAAGCATTTCCAAGGGTTCCTATTTGAGGGAGTAGTGTCTGTTTACTCATGTTTAGGGAAGTTCTGAAGTTCAAACTTTCCATGAGGCAAGTAAACAGCCTGTCAAAAAGCAAAGGGAAAAATATCATCAAGGACAAAGAAAATTTATTCAATGCGTTGATGGGTACTGCTAGGGATGATAATTTTAACCGAAAAACCGACCAAACCGACCGAACCGAACAACTTTTTCTTAATTCGGTCGGTTTTAGTTTTGCGTCGGTTCGGTTTTGGTTTTATAAAAAAACAACCGAAACAAACCGAACCGAACCGAGAGTTATACTTTTAATCCTAGCCATTGATATATCATATATATATACACCTAACATACCCTAAAATTCCTAATAATCTTCTTTCCAGTTCCCATCGCCGACCTCAATCCCCAATACCCACCCCCACGCTGAAATTAAACTTGAAACCCTAAAATCACTCTTCAACTATACATAGCTATCCGTTCATCAAGCCATGGCCTGATCTACCTACTCCTCTCTCTCTCTCTCTCTCTCTCAAGAAGAAGAAGAGGAAGAGATCACACAAACGCCATAAATGGACTTCACCTTCCTCTCTCTCTCCCTCTCTCTAGCGGCCATCAATGGCGACGATTTGCAGCCTCTCTGATTCCCTAATGGCGATGGTACTACACAGATCAAATTATCTCCCCAACTCCATCCCTCATTTCACTTTTATGCTTGAAATATTAATACGATATGTCATTGCTTGCTATCGATTGTTGCAAGAAGAAGACCAAACGTGAGTGGGTGTGTCGTTGGTTCTGTGCTCGTCATCTTTGTAGCATTGAAGTTCAATTTTCGGTTGGTTTGTGGAATCTCATACGGTAAACCGACAAAACCGACCGAATCGAACTGCTCTCGGAAGCACCTAACCAAAGGGTTTCCCTTATCCAACAGTCGGTGTCGGTTTTGAATTTTGACAAACCGATTGCTTCGATTCGGTGGAATTATTGGCAAAAAACCGACCAAACTGATATCATCCCTAGGTACCGCCCAATTATTACAAGACATGAGTAAAATTTAAGGATGAAGAAAGAATAAAAAAGGTAAAATACAAAAAGATTGACCGCACATAAAAAACACATAAAGATTGACCAAATCCACCTAATACAAACCAACAAAAAAAACCACTACGACTGAGCAAAAAACATTAGGAACAGGTCTAGGCTCGTAATTTTGAAGTTTGAATGCACCATAGAGGCCTTGTGTTTCATGCAATACTGCAGGCAATGTTATATTTACTCAAAGTACCCTCGACAATCACCATTTAAATAGGGTTTGGAATACAAGACCAACACAGATACTTGAACGTTCTTGAGAGAACGCATATTAACTCAAGTTTGAGACTTATGTATAGCTATATACAAAAGTATGCACGAAAGGCTATATGGCGCCTAGTGAATGCAATTTAGATTAGTAAGTAAGAAAAAAAGAAAAAAAAGATCATTTTATCTTGTTTTCATGTCCTGAATGTTATAGTAGATGAATCCGGCACTTGACAATAGTCAGCTAGTGAATGGCGATTACTAATCCAATTCCATGTACCAAAGCAACAAGTTTGCCTGGCCAATATTATAAACTAATCTAATTTTAAGGAACCATTAGGTAGAATTACTCAAACCTATGAACTTACCAATAGTCTGCTAGTGAATGGGCGATTACTGGAATGCGACCCACCAGGATTTACAATCTATTTGCTAGTTAATGGCTTCAAATTAATGATGAAGTGACGTACATGTTAAAGCATCCAACTCAAAATCAATTGACAATGAGTGGAGAGGTCGCTCAGTCTCATATACTAGTTTTAGAAGAGATAAGTAACCAATGTGGGACAAATTTCAACAATACAGAGATATGCATGACGTACAATATGAGGATGGGTTTGTTGATGCTAGTTCTTGTGGTTGCGAAAATGCAACCTAGAACTATAAATTTGTTGCATTCCACATGCGTTATACGAAAATAAATGAAGTAATTACAGAGTTATAAAAGGGAAAAAGCAAGGTCTCCCATTATAAATGATCAATCAAAAAAATTCCAACATACGGAGAGAGAGAGAGAGAGAGAGAGAGAGAGAGAGAGAGCATGCATTACCACCGTCACCAGGGGAGGGATGAGTCCCAAACATCAGCATCGTCCACCCAAATCGGGGCAAAGTCTGCATATATATAATAGAGAAAGAGGGAGAGAGGTAAATATGGGTGAGGAAGAGAGGAGAGAAAAGGGCGGAAAGAGCATAGCGCACTTTGAGGTAACCAAAATTCAAACTGTCCGTTAAATTTCCAACTAATCAAAAGTTGTCTGGTCATGCCAGAAAACTATATACTTTTTGCTCTGCATATTCTATTTTTTTTCCTCATCGCATGGATATGTCTATTTTCCGAATAGATTCATCTTCATTGGCTCCGGCTATTATGCTCTCAAGTGGTATAGGAGCAAGGGCGGAGCTAGGATTTGCATATGGGGTGACACTAATTGAATTCATGGAAACTGTTACATCCCGTTTTCTCCCTTTGCCAGCTACATGAATTATCTCTAAGAGGAGGAGCTGCTATATCCCACTTTTCTCTCTTGGTGAATACTGTCACAAAACAAAATTGACAAGTATCTCCAATAATGGGAGCTATCGCATTTTGCTTTTTTACTTAGCAAGCACCATGAAAAAAATTCAGACAAATTTACGGCAATGTCGAGGGCAATGGGCCGTCCCTCTTCCACCCTAAGTGTAGAAAAAGGATTAATCCATATATTATTCATACATGTAAATTGACATGTTTGTGAATCCACTTTATTTGTCTATTTACACACACACACCATAAATCCAGAAAGAAACAACCAGTAAAAATAGTGCCAAATTTTTGAGAAATTTTTTAATACCCAAATGAATCGCATTCCTCTACAATTAGTAAGAAAAATTACAAGTGAAAGTTTATGCAAAAATTTAGTGAGAGCACTAGCTGATAAGAACTTTGGAAAAAAATGAAAAAAAAAACACGGTGCCACAAAAATTCGGACGCTGGTATGGAGCTTGGGGTATAATCATTGGCACACAACTTGGTCGCTCGGCCAAAGTACATCTTGTGTGCATTTTTACATACATTATTTTTTTTTAACGCTTTTTGTGTAAATTAACTTTTTTTCAAAATTTCTTGAAGCGGCGGTGGCACTTGCCACACCCCCACCAGCTAGCTCCGCCAATGTATGGAAGCATCCCATTGGGTCGGGAGTTGGGAGGCTTCCCCCATGTCTCTACTTGCTAGGGATGGCTGCTTTTTATAATACGGATGTTGTTTTCCATTGGTTGCAACTAATAGAATTCCTATTATAAAACATTTGTTGATAGAAAATACTAGCCTCATGCCTGTTTGATACATAGAAACGGAAAAAAAACATCTGTGATAACTTTGTTTTTCTATTGTCGTGTACATCAGTGGATTGGCATCATGTATGCCTATGGGAATTTACTCACTTTTCTCACGCAAAATAATTAAAAAAAATTGACAGCAGAAAAAAACAAAAGAAATGAACAAAGAGATAGGTTTCAATGAATTTATGTTATGTTATTAATTGAAGTTAATTTTCTTTTCAGGTCAAATAAGTACTCCATATTTTACATTTTGGAATATTTAAATATCCATCCTCTTTTTCTATGTCATGTAAGAATTTATCCCCCCTTTTTTTCATACTTATGATTTCATCATTGCAATATATAAATTACCTTTATTACCCTTTATTCGATTTTGTAATATATATATATATATATATATATATATATATAAGAGAGAGAGAGAGAGGGGGGACAAATGAATTCCACTCCCTTAATTTACGACTACAACAGGGGGAAGAACAGATCATTATTTTCAAATTTTCAAACTTCTAATAGATCCCATTGATTGCTCAGTTATATTTTTGGTGGTAAATTGATCACTTTATCACCTTATCATGTTAAGTAGGCCAATACATATCCTTTTCTGTGTTAATGATCAATCTTACATGACCAATATATGTCTCAAATAAGATGTTCAAAGCCTTGTTCATCACGAAACCTTCCTGTGAATCCACCGTGCAACATTAGGTTTTGGTGGTAAATTATCCATGTTTGATTAGACTCGGGTAACAGGTAGTGTCAGGTCGTGTTCGTGTCCGGTCAGTCGGGTTCGTGTCACAAAATCACCCAACCCGAACCCGACACATTTAGAATTCGTGTTTCTCTAGTTGTGTCATTTTCGTGTTTCGTGTTAGAAATGCTCAACCCTAACCCGTTAACTTCATGTCCGGTTCGTGTCGTGTTATCGTGTCCGTTGCCCAACTCTATATAGAATTACAGATATACCACACATACACACACACACACACACACACACACACATATATATATATATCGTGTTAATGAGTGACACAAATTAATAACCGTGTTGGTCGTGTCAATTTCGTGTCTCGCGTGTTCAACCCGAACTTGACCCATTTAGAACTTATGTTCTCGAGTCGTGTCATTTTCGTGTTTCGTGTCAGAAATGCTCAATCATAACCCGCTAATTTCGTGTCTGGTTCGTATCATGTTATCGTGTTTTGTGTCTATTACCCAGCTCTATGTTTGATAATTTACCTAGATCGAAGCAGAATTCATTATCAAGTTAACCATTTCGGTGGTCCATTTTTTGCTACATTCTAAATGCCCACAATCAAAAGAATACATCCTCTATTGCAATCTAAATAATGGACAACCAATTCCCCAAAACCATTTGGACTTTATATACCAATTTAAAAGTAAGAACATGGCTAAATTACCATAAAAAAAGAAAAGAAAAAGAACATGGCTAAATTACCATAATATTATGTGGTTAAATTACCATGACAATTACAATGTGGACACGATAAATATGAAAGCACAAGCAGCATTAAGAAAGCCCAATCAAAAGCCTTCTAAAGCAAAGCCTTCTTATTAGTAACATCAGCAACCATCATCCACTAATAAGATCTACAAGACCCTAAAACTGAGGGCCATCCACGACCATCAAGAACAAATCAGTAGCAACAACAAATGGACCAAATAGATTAACCAGCAGCAGCATCAATAAAGAGCCAAGACAAACCTCAACTCTGAAATAAAATTGCAGCGTGGATGCCCAACTCAATTCGTGAGGCTTTCTTGTTGAACTCCGAACTGTACGACAACGTTGGGAGTTTCAATGGCGACAGGCCGTTGCGTGGCTTGCTTGATTCGTTGGCTCCACCTATATTCTTCAAGGTCTCCGATAGGGATCCGAACTCCAACGTGGCGGTTGTTGATGGATGGCAGCGACTGTTGTCGGAGGACGAGTGGATTGCTGCCCACTGGAGGGAGGACTAGTGAATGGGAGCGGCTATTTGTGGAGGATGAGTGGAGGACTTCGGGGAGAGAGAGAGAGAGAGAGAGAGAGAGAGAGAGAGAGAGATATGCTTTCTTATATATAGAATCCTACCAGATTTTTAGGGGATCCAAAATTTTCGGGATTGACTCAACGGAAATCACGGGACGGGATGGGGAGGATCATGTTTTGGTCTCCGTTTTTCGGGATGGAAACGAGATTCTTGCGAGGACGAAAGGAATTAAGGATTCGTCCACAATTTCAAATATATAGAGTAAGCTTCTAATGTGGACCTCCGTATCAAAGCAAAGTGCGGACCTCCCCTTTTCCGATCGAATTTCGATGATCCGAGCCGCTCAATATGTTCAGAACGTGATTTTAAGGGTATTCGCGAGAAATCAGCAAAAAAAAAAAATCGGGAAGGGCTTCATCCAAGCAATTTTTGTTTATTTTTTTATTGAACGGTTCAAATAAAAACTGCTCAAATCAAACCCTTTCCGGTCATTTTTTTTGCCGATTTCTAGTGGCTACCCTAAAATTAAGTTCTGAACACATTGAACGGCTCGGATCATCAAAATTCAATCGGAAAAGGGGAGAAATTGGATGGTCCACACTTTGCTTAGATGCGGAGGTCCGCATTAGAAGCTTACTGTAGGAGGACGAAATCATAATTAGCTAAAATTGGGAGGACGGAATCATAAGTCTATTGCTCTTCTGGGATGAATAATTAAGCCTCCCAGTATAGACAGGGTTGGTCGTCAATAAGCTTAGAAAAAAGACAGAAAAAACAACATATTTCAATTCAGTTTTAACATTGGTCAATACATTTTTACACACTTCACTATATATTTTTCAGGAAATGACAAGAGTACCGATCAAATGGCTATCGATGGGGTACCGACGGCGTCGTGGGGCCACGGGTCTCACACAGATGATCTAAGCCATTCATCGAGTGGACACGTGAAAAATCAACTCAATCCAATATGTGTAAGTGCTCAATCCAATCTTTTATTTTTTATTCAAATTTCAGGATCGAGTACCTACACATATCGGATTGAGCTGATTTTATCCGTATGGAACCCGTCGACGGTCCTAAAGTGCCGTATGTAGGCATTCGGTCGGTACCACTAGGAATCCTCATATTTTTCACTCTTGACAATACACTTTTTAGGGTTCATTATTCTGAACTTTTTTTCCTTTTTTGTTTTTGTGTGTTTTTGTTTGATTTTTCTAAATTTTTTTATTAGATTTGCCATATATTTTTTGTATTAATCATTAAGCAATATAAAAGGTATAAAAAATGACAAAAACAAAAAAAAAATCATTAAAAACGAAAAAAGTATCAATGGAGTGGTAATGAGTGGAGAGAGATATAGAGAAAAATATATTAAAAACTGTGCTGAGAGTTAAAAGTAACTCTCTGAATGTTAAACCAAACAGAGTGATTAAGGGGCTGTTCCAACTCTAAAAAAAGAAGGTTTTGGAAAAAGGAAGGTAATTTCAAGCTCAAAAATTATATGTTTATGTAAATAATTTTCCTACTAATATGAATCTTGTTTGATAGATTTCATTGAGATCTTTTATACGATGCAAGAAAAATTAAAAAATTATTTTTTATTTTTATTATATTTGAGTTTAAAAATTAAAGAAAAAAACTTTTTAAAAAAGAAGGTGAGTTGGAACACCCCTTAAGATTTTTAAAAATGTCGTCATTTTTTAATATTTATATTTATATACTCCACTTAACTGATTCCTTTTTTTTGATCCGCTTAACTGATTCCTGATTAATTCTAAAATTACACCAATCGGAGCCTAAAGGACGCGAGAACTGTCGAGTTTTTGGCCGAAATGGCCAAAATTTGTAATCATATTGGAGAAATATCCATCTTTCGAAACGTATTGTAAAAATAGGCCATCGCGCCTTTTCAAAACGCGTTATAGCGGTTAGGCCAACTCCTACGTGGCGAAGGAGTCCTAGTCAGATTGTTATAGCGCATTTCGGGAAGGCGTTATACTATCGCGCCTTTTGCAAAGGCGTTATAGGCATATTATAACTCCTTCTCAAAAGGAGCTATAGATTATAACTCCTTTTCAAAAGGAGCTATAGGTTTAAAATCCAAATTTTTTCCAACACTTGAACTTATATCGTACGATCTCCTCCTATCTGCTCGACCTTTTTACCTTTTCTCTCCACGGCGATCGCGATCTCCTCCAGCCACGCTCCTCCCCTCTCCGTCGTCCTGCTCTCCACCTCCGTTTCACTCACATTAAGTCTCTCCCTCTCCATCTTCCTTTTCTCATCTCCATCTTCCTTGTCTCATGTATATGTGTATGTATATGTATTTATATATATATATGTATGTATGTGTGTATATATACTAGGGTTTTGGCTCGAATCTACAATCCATTTAGCCAAAAGGAAATTTCTTGGCAACATCAAATGAATTCCTATATCAGGATCAAAAAAAAAAAATTGAATTCCTATATACAGACATGTATGCAATGCAACTTCATGTTTAAACCCCCGAAGTGATCAAGTTTTTTGCTACTGTATTATTTTTTCACCCCTTGCAGTAAAAGCAAGTGTATAGAAATGCAACACTCTTATAGAACTCAAAGAAACCTTATGTCTTGGACCCCTTGTCAAGGTTGATTGCCTGGCGATCCTACAGTCAAATTTAGCAATTCTAACTTCTTTGAAACACACTTTTTAAAGACATGATCGAATATATCAAGAGTATTGAATCTAATATTCCTATAGTTTTGAATGCAATATAAAATATCTTGAGTTCCGAATGCCTAGAAACTAAGGTTAAAAAAAAATTAAGGTCAAAACCCCCTTGAGAAATCACATTCATAGAAATTGCAATCTCATATTTATCTAAAAATATTATCCCCATATATGAAAAAAGAAAACTTATCTCCAGTTGCTGAACACAGTGTTAGCTAAAAAAGGTTTGAATTTATCTTTCTTATCTACAGAAAAGATACATATACTTTTAACAACACAAGGCGAAAATAGATCTATGAGAAATCTGGGGTTGAAATCGGCGAGAAGGAGGAGGGTTTTGTTGTTTTTAGAGCATCTTTGGGCACGTAAGATATAGAAAATATTATTGGTGGTGGCGGGGTGGGAAATAGACACCGATAGCATGGACCTCCATTGTAGTTGTAAACCATAAGATACAGAAAATATTTAGGATGCAGTTATACCAAAACTTAGAACAACATACGAAGGAATTAATTATGTTTTGAAGCCCCAAAACCTATACATAGACTTTCACATGCTGGTATGAGAACATGTGAAAAACTGCTGGCACTTGATAAGTTGCAAACAATCACAATAATTTGTTTAGGTTTTGTCGTATTGTTGTATCCGTACTTCGTATCCGTATCTGTTCTTCATAACCCTTTTCAAACATATGTGAGAAAACCTACCAAACACTCTCCCTAAATTTCAAGTCCATCCACGGACCAGTTCTCTCCACAACCTTCTCCCACTCCCCCACATATCTCGTCACAATGCTCCTACACTCCTCGTTGTAATTTCCAATCCCCATCTTCAACACATCATCTCACGTCTTTATCCCCAATTTCGTATCGAGCTCCAATAGTGCCATAACAAGCCAACATGTATGTGCTACATTGAGTTTGCACCTTGTCTCTCTTATGTTTTCGGAAAATGGTTTTATGATGTGTGTTTCAACAAAGATGTGTAGCCACTCGATGTGTGTAAGTCCTAGATGCAGCGTATGGAACCCACATGTTCGAATAGTTTTAGACCATTAGTGTATTGGGGGAAGTCTATTAACACAATCATTTATACAACCATTTGTACTATATGCATATGTGGCATTTTATTATTGGTAAGTAAATGATTTACAACTTTTTTGTTTGAATCCTTCAGCAACCATATATTTTGTAATATTTTGTAATATTTTGGATGATAAGTTCCTACTCTCTTTTGAGATTGTCGAGTTGATAATTTAACTCTATTTATTTTAGGTACGCAAGGTAAAATATGGTTCTTCAGGAGGGGCCCATTGACGGGAGTTTGTTAACTTATCAGCAAAGTCATCGCTCCCATTCTATATGGGCAAATAATGTAAGTACAAATTTTAAATATTTGTCAACACTCTTTATATGATTCAGATTATAAATTGTGAAAGTAACTTGACATATTTGTGAAAGTAACTCCCAGTATTCCTACACGTCCTCGAACGAGCCAATCCGGGTACGCGCACACTATTGTTATACAAGGATTCAGGGTTACCAGGATGTGCCACATTTGACAGACTATTCTAGGCATTCGCACCGGCTATCGAAGGGTTCAAGCATTCTCGGCCAGTAATTTATGTTGATGGATCTCTCTCATTCAAGCCACTGCCTGACCAAGCGTACTGGCCGCCATACGATGGGCCAAGAATTCTTCCAGACAAAGAACGTCTCCGAGGCCGAGGCCGCCCGAAAGTGAATCGAATCCGAAATGAAATGGATGATTTGATTGAGCATCAACCGCCACAGACGTGCTCAAAGTGTGGTCAACAAGGTCACAACAAGAGAAGATGCGGAAAATGAAATTCAAATTACATGTCATGTGATGTTTTTATATGAAAAGTTTGTACTCAACAAGTCTTTTATGTTAATCAATGTACTCGTGAACTCTTTTATATCCAAATATTTTCCAAATTAATAGTAATTCTAATTTTTTTAACACGAATCGTGAGAATTTTTAATATCTCTTTCTTTCCAATCTTTTAATAATATCTTTGGTGATAACAAATTCTCACATTTTGTGTAAAAAAAATTGGGATGTTACGCGATTTGGGCATTTTGGATTTATCTGTTAAAAAAAACCGATCTTGAGGCCTGGTGGATCAAGGACGATTTCAACAATTTCAACAATAATAAAAATGCTAAGACCGGAACTAATAATTATCAATTAATTGATAGAAAAAGTTTTTTTTATCCTAAGATTTGTCAAGATCAAAACCTCAATTATATTGCGTTCTCGGAATCTAAATCGAAACCGATGGTTTTAAATTCACACAAAGCAAAACACAACTTTTGGTGGGATTGGATGGAAATGAATGAAGATACTCCTATATCGAATCTGGAACCTTGGTTCTTCTCACAATTGGTACTATTTTTTAATGCATATAAACCTGAGTCGTGGTTTATACCAAGCAAATTGCTTTTGTTGAAACCTTTTTATAGAAACAAAAGGAGATTTTATAGAAAAACGAAATATAAAAATCTTAAAAAGAAAAGAAAGAGAAAGAAAAAACGAAAAAGGAAAAACCACTAGCGGGGGAGCTACGTTTTTTTCCTTCATGCGTAGGTCAAGAAATTCAAATAAACCATTTTCGAGATTGTGTTAAGAATTATAGCTCCTTTTCAAAAGGAGTTATTAGGGTTAAAATATGTAAAAGACGCTATTAGGTTAGGATTTAGAAATATAGCTCCTTTTGAAAAGGCGCTATTTGGGTTAGAATTATCACTTCTTTTCAAAAGGCGCTATTAGGGTTAAAAAAGGCGCTATTAGGGTTAAAAAAGATGCTAAATATAGCTCCTTTTGAAAAGGCACTATTTGGGTTAGAATTATCATTCCTTTTCAAATGGCGCTAAAATATGAAAAAAACTCCTTTTGAAAAGGCGCTATTTGAGTTAGAACTATCGCTCCTTTTCAAAAGGCGCTATTATGGCAAAAGGAGTGATTCCTACGTGGCAGCCAAACCGTGGCCACATGGCACCAAATCGCTATAACGCGTTTTGAAAAGGCGCGATGGCCTATTTTTACAATACGTTTCGAAAGATGGATATTTCTCCAATATCATTACAAATTTTGGCCATTTCGGCCAAAAACTCGAGAACTGTCATGCGTCGACCGTCGAGTGCGACGGTGTAGAATCTGTTCACCGACGATCTCTCTCTCTCTCTCTCTCTCTCTCTCTCTCTACGCCTTCTTGAGTTCAAAAAGGGCTAAAACCGACTTCTCTGGTCTCTCCCATCCCATGGCTACCTTTACACCACTGCAGTCGTCGATGAACCCTCAAACGACGCCGCACGTCGTCTACAACCAAGGAACGGCGACGGCGGCGTCATCAGAATCGCCGGAGGAAACGGCGGCGGCTACCCTATTGATTCGTCACCTTCCCGAAGCTATCCCTCACGACACGCTCTCTCGGCTCTTCTCCCATTACGGTGCTTCTTCTGTGCGGCCTTGCACCACTGGAAGGTAACTGTTTGAACCGTTTCATTCATTGTCATCATTTTACTAGTCTTGAAATTAGTTGCTGAAAAGCCCCGTTTAAGTGACTAAATCAGTGGAACATTCAGATTGCGTTTATTAAAACTAGAGGAGATAATAGAGATGGAACTAGAAATGTTCACATAGGTTAATTGCCAGGGTAGCACCAGGGGCGGACACAAGGGGGTGCGGGGGCTAAGCACATAATCCGTGTGCGGGGGCGGGAGTGCGAACGTGAAAGCGTCTTTGAAACACATCCCAAGCTACTAAAATCCACAAGAGCATTGTGTGAGGATTGAGAGCGGAGCGCAATGCATTTTGAAGGATTATGTGACTAAGTGTGGGGGTGCCCAGCCCTACACAACTCCAAATACTACCACTAGTTGTACAGTTGTACTATACTAGTTTTTCAGGTTATTTTGAAAAAATTCTGCCTAGTCCCATGTGTGGGAAAAAAATAAAATCCTATCAATGTGTGGTAGAAACCTTAAAATTTTAAGTTGTGGATCATTTTTTGGTGACGCGAATAAAATTAAACGGTGGCAACGTATATATGTACAATCTTGTCTCCCCTTCGAACCTAGCAAGTAGTGATGTGTATTTTATGGAGCTAAGTTCGTTATCTTTTGATATACATGCATGTCTTAAGTTATGAACATGGAAATTTTGCTGTCAATGTGGTTAATACATGTAGTTTGGGCCCCTAGTATAGATCATGCCTCCGCTGCTGCTAGCATTGTCTACAAGTAGGAGTACTATTTTGGTCGCGTACAATGAGACCAGTAGATGCAAAGAAAAATGATGATGATATTTTCGATGAAAACACTGAGGAGGAGGTGAAGACCAAAAATAATGAGACCAGTAGATGCAATTGCAAAGAAAAGTGATGATGATATTTTCGATGTAAACACTGAGGAGGAGGTGAAGACCAAAAATTGACATGAAATCAGGGATGTTGTAGGGATCGCCGTTGATGACGGGCCACTTAAGAGGAGAAAAAGAATGGTCATTGATAATGCCACTCTCCAAATTGATAACCACACCCCCCTTTGGGATTTGGGATTGATAATGCCACTCCCCAAATTGATAACCACACTCCCCTTTGGGAGTGGCATTATAAATTCCCAAAAGAATTCAACAAAAATGCACTCATCAGTTTTACATATTTCTTGCTACCCTATAGTCCTATACAATGCATGCATTTGAAGTAATTGTTTTGTTGGTTTATTTGATAATTAGAACACTCGTATAATTATATTTGGTAAGGTAAAATAAGGGAAATTTTCAAGAAGAAGGTAAAATTCTTGAATTAAAGACTAAAGGGAATCCATTTTAATTATCAGAGATTAGTAACTATCCTAAAACTATAACAAAGTTTGGAGGGTGCTGGGGCTGTTTGGCCCCCACACAGCTCTGCCCCTTCACGGAATATTGTGGTAAAAACGGGATAAAAGGGTAGTAAAACTTAATTGAACCAGTAGACTTTGAAAGATCAGAATGGGAAAAAAGAAAAGATTCAATTAGCCCACTCCACTTGGTTGGGATGCAAGGTTTGGTTTGTGTTTTGTTCTTTTTTGAATCATTTGCACCACTCACTTGTCTTCCACGTTCTTATTTGTCTGTTTTTTGAGTAAATAGAATCAATAGAGCCAGCCCCTGGGATCTCGGATATTGAAAAACAAATATACTCCGCTGGCTCATTAAACGTTTTGCTGAAAGGAGGAGGGTTATGTCTAGTAGTCATTTTCCTTTACTTAATTGGGTTTTCCCTTTTGTTCTTTTGTGAATTCTTTTCATCACTCACTTCTCCTTCACCTTCTTATTGTGGGGGATGGGGAGGGGGTTCAAATTCACTAGGCATTTTCCTTTATTAGAATTCAGAATTCATCTACTAATCTTATTTGGCTTTTTGTTTATTTTGACTGACATTATGTTGGACTTGAACAGGGTGAGAAACTGTGCATTTGTTGACTTCAAGAGTGAAGCTTTGGCAACTCAAGCACATCGCCAATTAAATGGGTATTTGTTTTTCATCTTGGACAAAGTAGTTTTATTCTTCTTCTTTTGCAACTCATCTTGCTCCATTTGTTCAAATTCCATTCATCATGCTCTATTTGTTCAAATTCCATTCATCATGCTTTTGTAACTTCACTTTGGTCTAAGTGCAACAGTATGTCTATTTTTTTCCCTGCATATTTCACTTCTCTTCACTGCTATAGTTTGCTCATTTTCTGATGTTTTATGTGTTCCTTGATCTTTTCATGTGCTTACCTGATTCGTATTAATCTGATGTGGAGAAAGGCTCTGAATTTTGTCTCAACATGCTTGGGCAGGTTGCATTTTCTGGGTAAAGTCTTGTCAGTGGAGAGAGCTAATAAAACATCAGAGAATAATAAACATCAACAAGCTGCTGCTCAATCAGTTAAGCACTCATCATCTATGACAACGGATGCTCCTGTGACCAGAGATCTTAATGCAGGATCAAAATTAGGATCCTTTCCCTCTAGTGAACCTATTGCTGAAAGACTTGGTGTTGACTACCCCTTTCCTCCTCACCTTGAGTATGTTTGCTGTATACCCTTTTTTATTTCCTAATTGTCAATCCTGCACATGTAAGTTAGCATGGAAAACTTCATTCGATTCGATATAGCCACATAGACTAAATGGGTGATGAGCCAAAAAGAGTAGATAAACCACACCCTTAAGTATATTAATTTAAGTCAGAGCGCAGGAGGTGTACATCCCAATACCATTGCATCTTTATTCGAACTTTGTAGTTGGTATGGATGACCAGTACAGAGTTGACCATATTTTTGTTTGGACTTTTGGTTCGTGAGTTGTGGTGACGTACAAAAGAGGGGAGATATATCTCACGCTCACCCTTGTACCCCTTATTACTTCTAACCTATTTAAATGCTTACACAACTTTACTGCCCATGGTTATTTATATTCTTTTGCCATTGTTAAGTATGGTACCCTATTACAAATGACATGGAGTTCATTGGGTTTTTGTATCTGCTTATGTCTTATTCCTAGGCATATGATTTGTTTTAACTTAACTACAGAAAGGCTTAATGGCAGCAGATTTGGTGGAAACATGTGGTTTATTTGCATTTCCCTAGAGAAAATCTGTAAGCCAACAAATTTGGTTGAAACATGTCGTTTATTTACATTTCCCCAGAGAAAAGATGTAAGCCAACAGATTTGGTTGAAACATGTGGTTTGTTACCTGTTCTCTGTAGGAAAACAGTAAGCCATCAGATATGCCACCTGTTAAGGAGTGGCTTAAACCATTAACAAGTATGTATAGACGTATAGTTGATTAAGGAGGCATTTTAAAGTTGGAGTGTTATTACTCTCAGCCTTTTAACACGTTGCTCTCTCTCTCTCTCTCTCTCTCTCTCTCTCTCTCTCTCTCTCTCTCTCTCAGAGTGGTTAAAATGTTCTGACAGGAATGGACAATAAGAATAGGTTATTTCTTCCCATGTTTTCTTGTTCCTTTTTCTTTCTTTTCTGTTCTGCCAATGAGCCCTAGTTAGGTGAAAAGGGAAAAAACTACCCATGTATGGTGGAAGTTGAAGATTTAGTCAGATTATGGATAATAGGAAATTGGGAATACCAGGTATCTTGCGGAGACTGAGGGTATTGAGACCATGTTTAGTGCGTACCACTTCTCTGCAGTATAATAAGCAGGTGACTTCACTTATATACTAGACTTTGATTTTTATTAGAGGTTGTACCAAGTGGTTTATCTGATGAATTTTCTTTTGAAATAGTTCCACATTTGTACAGATTTGTTTCTTGATTGATTTTTACTTCTTAACCAACTTGCTGTGACATAGGTATGCTTACCCTCCACCAGATCGAGATATTCTTACCAACATTGAAAATGCTCTTATTGCCAGTTCTCGATTCTATAGACAGGTCATGACTCATGCTGCAGAGCCTAATTTTGTTTTTGAAAGAAGTTCTATTAGACTCCCAATTTTTCATTTATTGATCTCAATAAATTATATCCCGAGTGTATCGAGTTATATTTGCTGAAGACTACCCAATTGCAGGTATTGCACTTGATGAATAAGATGAATATTCCTGCTCCTTTTCGTATGGCACTTCCTACTCCACCTCTACCGCCTTCTGCAGGAGTCCCTGCTCCTCCTTCCTCTCCACCACCTCCGCCCCCCCCATTAGCTAACAAGCCTTCTTCAACTGATCTTTCTAGTGGTGAGTCAGAATTGGAGTCTTCAGATGAGGTAACCACTAAGTCATATGTCAATATCGTGCTTGGGTTGTTACTTTTTAGCTTTGTACATCTAGGTTCGGAAGTAGGTGTAAATGTATGCATTTCTTAGTCAAACACTTTAAGTTGCAGACACTTAATTTGGAAAACATAATACATTATTTATCTGATAATTGGTGTTATGATTTCAAAAGAACATTGTATGTTCAAATCCTGTTTACCACACACACGGAGTTTTACGAGAAAGTGGGCAATGAGGACAATTTCCAATCAAGAGGGCACAACTCGTGTTATTTTTAGCATTATGTTTCATGTTTCTAAACATGGGCTTCATGTTCAAATCATGTCTGCATACCACATAGGTCTTACCATTTTAAGACCAAGAAGTTAAGGTTCTGTATCTTCATGCTACGAAGCACATAAGAGGAATAGACAGTACATATATATGATATGATAGATGGGGGGAATGCGACTCAGTTGGAAAAAAATAGGATACCATAGATGGGGGGAATGCAACTCAGTTGGAAAAAATAAGATACGGTTATGGTTAGGACACATGTGTAAAAGGTCATTTTCTGTAAATTCTAGTGTAGTGTTACTTGCGAAGCATGTGTAAAGTAAATGGTGCGATAGGGTATGTCGATACCGAAAACCACAGCAAAGTATAGTACGAATATGACTGCAATACATTAATACAAAATGCATTCTTTTAATTGATGGAATGAAATATATCTAGTTGTGAGAAAGCCGAATTAAAAAATTAGGTGTAGGATTTCATGGATTTAGGATCCTACCTACAAATGGCAACTCAATGCCAAAAGTGAGGGTCAGACTAGAGTTGAATGTCACATTCTAAAAAACCTACAAACCAAAAGCTTATTTGTAAAAGCACGCTGCACATAGAGAAAGTCAAATCAAGCGAGAAACACCATATATGTATTGAAGAAAGTACTATTCTGGTGGAGTATGACTTTGGATATGTACTGGTCCGTATGGGCTATGGGTACTACACAATGTGAAAATGTATTTTTAGATAATTGATTCGCATACCCAGTATGCATTCATTTGGGATATACCATGCATCAATAACCAATATTTCCGGTACTTGGTTTGTATTGGTTTGACATGTTTTCGATGTGCTCGTGCTTACACGCTAAAAAATTAATGAAAAACCACACAATTCTCCAATTAGATACACTATCTTTGAGAATTCTATCTATTTTATGGTTCGTCTGCAATTGTGCCGGGACAAGTCATGTGAGAGAGCATGTAAGAGCTATATACATATTGCTTAACCATTTACTAGTAGATTAAGCTTTTAAGGACCTGAGGCATTTCCACGTCAGATGATCGTCGAACAATGACACTTGACAGGCTCTTCTAACTTGAAGTTCGTCCAAACGTGTCATGCAATTTTTTCACAATTTAAACATTTGGAGGGGCACATGCTCATCGCTTAGCTTAGAATTGTCATGTTAGGCTTCTAATCCCAAACATCTATTTTACAAAGTAAATTTGTTGAGAAGATATAGGACAGCGTATTCAAATGTCTCTAGTATGTAGAATGTGTAACACGATTCCACTAAATCCACACTGTGGAATGTATATGATGATATATTTGTATTGTGTAGATGGTATTTTATTATCAAAGCTATATTCGTTGTTGAGTCTGTCGTTCCATGTCTTGTTCTTTCTGGAACATGTCATGCTGTGTCCATGTCCAGATCCATTCTGCTTACTTTTTATGGATTTCGTTTCTGGAGGTGCTAATTGTTTGGAGTCAATTGTCTTTTAGGAAGTTGATGATAAGGCATATCCTGCTGGAGTTCTAGGGGAAGTGAGACGAAAACGAAAGCGCATCAAGCGCAAATCCATTGTAGGCCCTGCAGTTGATAAAGATGTGGCTCATGAGGCTGTTGGAGTGAGACCTGCCAGCTTGGTTCCAAAAGAGATCCCAGTGATAAAAAAGAAGAACCCTGTTTTACAGGTCATTTCTGTTTGTTTTGAAAGAAGCAGTGGTGGTATTTTTCGCCTTGTGTTGAAGTTATCTGAAGCGTCGCTTTAGTTTTGATTGCAGATCAAAATTGTGCCTAAACAAGTGCAGAGTGAGCAAACAAATCAAAGTGAAGTCGAGAAAGAACAAACCATGCCTGACGAGAATTTAGATCTCAAACCTTATCTAACTCCAGATGAATTGGAGGGTGGAAAGTTGCCTCCAGAGGAAATTTTATCACTTCCCATGTTTAAGGTAGGCAAGAAGCAATTTTACTGATTAGAAAAACATAATTCATTTGTTGGCTATATTAATTCATGTTTTGTCATGAATTCTTCAATTTTACACATTTATGTAATGATCACAATCCTATTTGTATGTGCGATGGTAAGATCTTGCTATAGTTTGTGATCATGAGAGATGCCTATCAAAAAAAAGTTTTTGATCATGAGAGATTATGGTCTCTACTTCATATTCTGTTCAAAGAAGGTAATTGGAAACACTTGTTTAATGTTTCTGCTCGACTTAAATGTAGTTTTCTGATTTTAAAGGCTGTATTTTGGAGCTGCATAATGGCTCCAGTCCTACATATTAAATTTTTTTCTGCACCACTTTCTCTCTGCTGACTATTACTTACTTTTCATTTGAAGCTGTGCCATTATAATCTTGTTGGTAGCTTGTCCTAAGGAATGGTCTGGACAGAGAGAAATGGGGGGCTCTATAGGATGCATAGCTAATGTAGATTGAAAGGCAAATTTCGGTGAATAAATAATAGGATAGGATACTCTCTGAAGTTTGATATCATGTAATTTATGTAGTTTTGACAGATAAAAGTTCATTTAAATGGAAAACAATTAGTTTAGCCGAGTAGGACATGTTTTTTGAAAAATAGTTATTTAGATATATTTTAGAGGGATGTCATATGAAATTAGATGGGTAGGACTCATGCTGTATTGCAAAATGTTGTCTGCTTGGAGGAAAATATATTTAACAATGTTTATGAAACAAATCTAACGTAAGATATGTCAGCCACATGGCGCCCAATCTAAATCTTATTCTGAAACTGTCAGGAATAGAAACTCTAAGCTTATATGGTTGGAAGTAGAATAGATGACGTTAAGAGGGTTAGGTTTAAACCAGTGTAAACAGAACTGTAGGCGACTTGGGTTGGGAACGGTAGAATATGAGAATATATTGTACATAAGGATGGGAATGGGTAGGAGATGTGTCCGTCATAACTCTTGTTGCCATCCCTAGTTTCTATGGAAAAAAAAATGTTGTCAATATGCTTCTGTATCGTGATAGGTCAACGGATGATGCACTGTTCGTGCAGTTGTTTTTCAGTTTGTCTGATTATGTGTTTTTCTTTCTTGTAAATGGATGCTGGTGGCTTGGTTTGCCTTGCTAGTTTGTATAAATAGGGCTAACCAGCTAATTCATATGTATCTCCAACATTCGCAATCATATAGGATGTGTTTCGAAAACAAGCATCAATAAGGTGCAAACCTGAGATACTCAGTTCCTAGTAAAATCTCTTCAATTTGTGCAGAATTATGCAGCTGGGAATCCGGCTTCTGTGTTGTACATAAAGAACTTGGCGAAAGATGTGGTTGCTGATGACTTTTATTTCATATTCGGTGAGCTCAATACACGCTTCCAACTTCTCTCTGTTACTCCACAACTTCTTTACTTAACCAACAAAAGGGAAAAATTGTTGTTCGACAATATTCTTGAGGAGTGATTATACTGCCCCTTCCTAGAAAAAAAATTATTTTGACAGTTTCCTCTTCTTGGTTTCGCTTTTACCAGCTTTTTCTATTCTTATATTTTATTCTGAGGGCAATTTGATCTTGTGAATCTTGTAGGATCACTATTCGGAAGTACTGATGCAGCTAAATCAAATCTAAGTACTAAACTGATGCAGGTTAGATTTCTTATTTATTTCTTACTTCGGAATCTATGCTTTATAAAAGTTCACACCTTTTAAGCTCTTAAGGGAAAATAGGTGGTCCGAATTATACTGGGATGGAGAAGGAAAGAGCAGAAAAAGTAACCGTTAGAGATGTGAGGGGTGGTTAGTCAGTTTTTTTTTTTTTTTTTGTGCTTTTGGTCTTTTGCATATATGTCAAGGGGCCTATATTATGTCAGTCTATGAACTTCACTTAATATGGAGCATTTTGTGTGAGAAAATATTATCAGAAAATTCCTTTGAATTTAAAAATTGGAAGAATCTAAAAGTTCTGAACATTCTTTGATGGAGTCTGGAATCCTGAGAGTCTAGAACTACTACCACCCACTCTCTCTGTCAATTCCTTTCTGGAATCCTAATCCCTCCTTAATCAACTCGCATATATGCGCATCATTTATTGATGCAATTAGTGTTTTTGTTGTATTTCCAAGCTCTTCTGGTTGGAATTCCCGTAAATTTTCTGAATGTAGTACATCATATGCAGTCTATGATTCTTATGTTCGATCTTATTGTTCCCATTCTAGGGCTTAATGCGAGGCTAGCATAGGTTCACTGGGACGCAACCCTATTTTTTTTTGGTCCTTTTGGTTTTCATATTTTTTTCACCTTTTCTAAATTTTGTTAGATATGCGTTATATTTTTTGTATTAATTATCCGTCTCGACGATAGGAGTTTAAAAGTAAAAATTATGATCAAAAGCCAAAAAAAAGTTCACTAAAGACAAAAAAAATACCAAACAAATGTCTTTTTTGTCTTAAGTGTCGTCTTGCATGAACTAGTCCACATTTTTATACTTTCTAATTCCTCTCGTCAAGGTGAGTGATTAATCCCTAAATTTACAATGAAAAGCTAAACAAAAAATTACGGAAGTAAAAAATACCAAAAAAAAAGTTACTAGACAAAAAAGTTAGGGAGAATGGGACATTAATATTATCTTGAGAACAGGATATAAATGCGTTATTTTTCTGTTAGCTTCACAGTGTTATTTAAACAGAAGATTTTTGTCTGCAGAAGTTGATTACTTTGAGCTAGTGCATCTCATATCCAACTGCTATTCTTACTTAGGAAGGATTGAAATATCTGACATCATTTCATGAGCTAATGACAGTACACAAAGCTTACGGCTAAAATTTATCATTTTTGTGCGGTTTCCTTGGCCATCAAGAAACCTTCCTTTTTAAGGAGGAATTCTTTTAACATGCCAAACTAATGGGTTGCTATGATCACGTTGAGTTCTGATTTTGGTTCCTTGATTAACATTGGCATCCCAAATTCCTGATTGAAGAGAGTTTTCTTACATCTGAACTGTGGAAGTATTAATAAACTTCTTGATTTCAGGAGGGAAGAATGAGGGGACAAGCATTTGTGACATTTCCATCAACTGATCTTGCTCATCATGCCTTGGTATGTTTCTCATGTAATGCTTTTCCTATATATATTTTGTCTGAAAATCTCCCAGAGCCTGTTAGCAATCCATGTAATTTTTTTTTTTAAAGGATTTGAAAGCTGCAGTATCTCTTTATCCTCTTGACCAATGTGTGGATGAGCCTGCATTTGTTTTGGACTTTTTGGTTATATGTTAGGATGTGAGACTCCAAGTTCCTTGGTCCTGTAACTCCTGTTTGGTTGTTTTGGCAAAATGAAAATAATGCAATTAAGCAATTTTTATGTTAGGCACAAGTAATTTCATTTCCACCCTCCATGATCTTAGATCCCAAAATATCACAAGCCATTTTAAGAAACAGCTAATATCCTTCGCCTGCCACGCACTGACCCATCACAATACTAAAAGCCAAGCAATATGTGAGTATTGTAACTCATCTCAAGCAACTTAATGATTCGTCAGATGATCATAATGAATGTAACCAGGTTTGTGCCAGTTGATGGAAGTCCACAACAGATGAATAGACTGCTGGCTGATACTCATAAGAACTTGTCTTCCCTCCTGTTTAAATTCCATTAGGAGAGAGATTGAATTTTTACCAGTTACTTAGCAGAAGTCTCTTGTATTGTACGCAACTTCAGATGAGTATTCTTCTTGTAAAAGCATATAATGGGTGTGCTTCATCAATGACGTGCTGTGTTACCACACTCAGGGTCTTGAAAACGACTCTATGAAAGGTACGGAGTAGTAATTAGTTTCTGAAATCTTATACAAAAATTTCTTTCTCCTAATTTGTTTCTCCTCGGGTCTTTCTGTTCCTGGCTATGGAGGCCTGCTCTCCCTGACTTTTCCCCTTTTGTGAATCAAGCTGTTAAAACTATATTACAATTTGATGCAAACTGAATTACAAGGTAATAAATATCACCTTGTTCTTGAAATTCAAGTTCAGTGTACCAAATGATGACCGTCCAAAGGGTACTGCTGAAAATTTAGGTTTAGTCGTCATTAATGTCAAGCTTCCTTGAAGCAGTGCTTGTTGATTCATTACTTTGTTACGCTGGCAAGATCTAATTGTTTGCCGAAGACAAGTATGTGGATAAGGCTACATGAATCCTTCACTGTTTAGCTCTTGGCACAACATGATATCTATCCTTCCTTGTTTCACCTTTTATGCTCTTAACTGATATTTCTCTATGTGCTGAAGCTGTGGCATAGATCTCATTAATTATGCTTGCGAAATTCTTTTGCAGAATCTAGCGAATGGGTATGTGTTTAAAGGCAAACCAATGATCATCCAGTTTGGTCGGAACGCTGCCACTGCCAAAGCAAACTAAAGCTGGGAATTCGCTTTTGACAAGTCGATCACTTTCTTAGACACTTCCAGTTGTCTCCTTATGGTAAATTAGCAATCTGGTTGATAAAGAATTCATGGCTTCTTTCTTTAAGTTCTGCGACAGATGATACAGCTAGGGAATGCTGTTATTCTACATCAGTTTACAGATGTTATTTTGTTTGGCTTTCAGGGGCTTGACATGAACACTGTGAGCGTCATGGTATTAGTTTGGTGTATTTCAGTCTTCATTATTACGAAAGAGCTACGGTATTAGTTTCGCATTCTCAAGCCTAGATGTGATTGCATTCGGCTTTCAATGTACAAAGGGTGTAGGAAATACTAGATCATGCGGCTGCGTTCGAAGACAAGTCTGGAGACTTTTCTCCCTGATGGGGCTTTCATTTAGTGATTCGTGTATATCTTAAGTTAGTAAACCTCTCCCTCCCGAATTTACTCGGTTTTTTGTTCAATTTTGTATCTCTTTTGTTTTTCTTGCTTTTTGTAAATTCTTTTCCTTAGTAGATGGAGAATTTTTAGATGATGTGATAAATTGGAATGGAAGGGTTTGGTGAAGAAAATCAGAGATTGGATTGAATGCTTAGCGTCAACTCTTGTTGGAATTCTCTCTGCAACCTGAATGAAGACACACTGGACTTTCCAACACTTGATGTTATTTGTGATAAACTAACGAATATGAGGCCATTTTGATTCGTGGCATGGGATTAGCTTCCTCCTTTTTTTGATCTGGTGGCATGGGATTTGCTGCTAGATGTGATTTTGCTTGAATGGTGTGGAACATTTCGCCCTATCGGTTGGATATGAACTCGATCCCAGGAGAATCAATGATTGAATGGTGGACTTGTCTACTGGAACGATGGACGGGACGGGATGACAGTAAACCTTTTTGGTCTAAGGTGGGCACCATTATTTGGAGGCTATGTAGGAATGATGCTCTCTTTCATAACCACATGTCTAGGCCGGATCTGGTATGTCAAGAAGCAATCAGAGATGCTGTTAGCTTCTTGTCGGCTCACAAGGAAGGACAACTGGACCGGAATTCAGATGTTCTGGGATGGCAACGGCCTTTGGAGGGATGGTTCAAGATTAATTTCGATGGGGGTGTGGATGGACAAGGCAAGCGCAGTGGACCAGGCAGTATGTTACGGATCCTTTGACGGTAGAAGCGTTGGCAGCAAGGGAAGGTATTCACATGGCGTTCAAGTTGGGAATAGCAAGAATCATGATAGAGGGCGATTGTCAACAGTTGATTTATGTGTTTCAGCAGCGCAATGCAGAGCATCGGACTGTTGGTGGTGTGAAGCGAAGTCCCACATCGCTTGGGTACCAAAGTAATGTGAAGAATATAAGCGCGAGAGCACCCTCACTTCAATAGCTAACTTTTGGAGGTTGAGTTTTA
Organism: Rhododendron ovatum; assembly: GCA_019656835.1. NCBI lineage: Eukaryota > Viridiplantae > Streptophyta > Magnoliopsida > Ericales > Ericaceae > Rhododendron > Rhododendron ovatum. The sequence goes on along the minus strand of CM033795.1, from coordinate 21,072,702 downwards.
CCCAAGACTGTGTAACAGGTGGTATTGTGACAGAAGTCCGATAGACTCTTGATGGTTTTGAGAATGCTGTAGTGATCTTTGTGAGGAGTGGTAATAGGGTGGCTCATGGTCTAGCCCAACAAGCTGTGACAGGTGCTGGCTGCTGTACTTGGGGGTTATCCCTCCATTGTGAAGTGATCTTTCTGATATTTTCGGTTTTTTTGTTATTAATTATAAAATCTAGTTCTATCGTTTGACAAAAAGAAGAGAAAAGATAACAATGTCCCCCATAATCTCTGACTCTTTGAAATGCCTGTTACTTCTCCCCAGTTCTACTTATAGGTGTCCAAAAGGTTCACGTGTGTGAGAACTGATTTGTGGAACAAATGGATGTAGGTCGGACTTGTATTGCAAACAAATGGAGTCAGTTGGACCAAATCTTGTCGAACAAATAGATATAGTTTTCGGTCTGCACCATTGAAGAAAAATTTTCAATTTTCCATTTGCTGTGAAGGATGGTAGTCTCCAACAATCATAGGACAATTCTCACTAATCAACTATGGAAATGAGGTTATGGTTCATCATTAGTTCTTAGATGGTGTTTTTTTTCGGATATAGAAACTGATACTAGGTTTTGTTCGATTGGTTAGAAACTTAGAGCCAAACATACGCTTTTGTCCATAGGTAAGCAGAACAAATGGTTTTTGTTCTTCACTGTGCATCCAACTTCTCCTCGTGTCCTGTGTTGAAATTACAATGAAAACAAAATTAGTTTTATGAAAGCACGCCATTTTCAATCTATTTCCCTCATCAACTTCTATTTGATCGTCCTCGAGGACAAGGTTTCTCAACTAATCGATTTGATAATGGAGGAACAAGTGTTTGTGAGAGAAGTACATCTATTGCGTAGATGAAGGATTCAAACTTGAAGATGAAGAAGAGTTTGATAAAGAGATTTGGATTTAGTGAGACCCTTTTCAAGTGCAATTAAAAGCTACCTGCATATTGAGTTTACAATCGACCAAGACAACTTTTAAAGCCAACTCCGTGTATTGGTTTCTGTTTTTTTCCTTCAATAATTACTCCCTACGTGGAGGCTTGTGATCCTCCCTACTTGGAGGCCTTCCTCTCTCTTTTCCAGATTCTAATTGTGATCGGATGTGCTTTAATGTCTGGTATTTTATCTGTGGTTATGAATGCCTATTCGATAAAGAAAAAGTCGTCTGATTTCTCTTAGAAACTTCTGAGTACTTTAGTGGCTATTGTCGAAGCTACAAAAAGTATTGATTACTGATCTGAACAGATCATTAGTTAGGATTGTTATGTGTACTTGCTCCGCAATATACCAGTGATATTAGGGGTACATTAGGCTGCTAGGTTTTTGAAATAGTTTTCCCCCCAAAAAAGAATAAGATGAGAAGCCAATAATAAAATGGCGCAGCTACAAGTGTGTCACAAAGGTGCTCGCAAACAGATTTCAAGCAGTGCTTCCTAAGGTAATTAGTCCTTCTCAATCTGCGTTTGTTAAAGGAGATCGATAATGGACAACATCCTTCTTATGCAAGAGCTTGTTAGGGGTCATCATAGAGACCAAGGCTTGGCTAGATGTGCCATTAAGCTTGACTTGATGAAAGCATATGATAGTGTAGATTGGTTTTCCTCTTTGAAGTGGGGAGATGCATGGAGCGTCCAGTGATTTTCATTGATTGGGTTAAAGGTTGTGCCACAACTCCTAGCTTTTCTATTTTGATTCATGGTGAGCTCAAAGGCTATTTTTGCTGGTAAAAGGGGCTTGAGACAGGGTGATCCTATCTCTTTCTTCTTGTTATGGAGGCTTTTTCTGCTTTGCTGGATTTTAGGATCTCTCAAGGAGGGTCTCTTTCCACCCCAAATGCTCTGCTATTGGTCTTTCTCATCCAACGTTTGCAGATGTCATGGTTGTTATATTTGGAGCTGATTTGCACACCTTTACTACTATTACTGTTCTTTTGCGGGGGGTTTTTCATTTGTACTCGGGGTTACAGCCAAACTTCAGTAAAAGTGCTTGTTTTTTTGCTGGGGTTGGTCCTGAATTGAAGCAGGAATTAAGATCCATATTGGACATCCCTGTTGCTAGTCTTCTTGTTCAATACTTGGGGGTGCCATTGATATCTACTAAGCTGCGTTACTCTGATTGCATTATTCTCAAAGATAGAATGCTTAGGAGGATCCTGGTCTAATAAACTGCTCTCATTTGGGAGAAGGGCTCAATCGATAAGCCTCAGTGCTCATTAGCATTCAAGTGTATTGGGCTCCCATTTTTGCCTTGCCCCAAAAGTTTGTGAAGGAAATAGAGGGGATCCTCAGTGTTTTTTGTGAAAGGGTGTGGATTTGAAGTCTACCGGGGTAAAAGTTGCTTAGAAATTTGTTTGTGTCCCTAAGCAGGAAGGAGGGGGGGTCTGGGACTAAAAAGATTAAAGGAATGAAACTAAGCTCTGGTGTTGAGGCAATTGTTGACTGTATGTAATAATGATGATATACTTTGGGTGAAATGGATTCATATTTTATGTGATAAGAGATTACTGTATCTGGGCTATGACTCTTTCTAGTGATGCTTCTTGGACTTCGAGAAAGATTTTTGGGCTTCGAAGAGAATGGCAGTCTTTCATTAAGTCTATTGTTGGTAATGGTTTGTTTTTTGGCTAGACAATTGGCATAATCTTGGCCCTTTGTATCAAGATATGGTGATTGGAGGTGGCCTGGGGCAAGATCTGCTGTTATTAGAGAAATTGTGGCTAATACTGAAGCTAGTTTGAGGCCTGATGTTTCCAGAGAGGATCGAATTCTTTGGACCTTGACCCCTAATGTTTGCTGCTCTACAAGGTCTGCTTGGATGGCTTAGAGATCAACAGCTGCAATGGTGGACTGGTTTCATGTGGTCTGGTTCAGGAATCATGTGCCCGGGTGGGCTTTTATCCAATGGGTTGCTATCCATGGGGGGCTTGCTACTAGGGACAGATTGATGTCTTGGGGAGTGACTGATGATGCTAAGGATTGTGCTTTATGCCATGGAGGTTTGAAATCTCACACTCCCATTTACTCATTAACTGTCAATTTTCTATGTTAGTCTGGACTGGGGTGAGAAGCTTGTGTTTTGATTCTCCTGCTTTGGGTCTTGATTCTGAGTTGAGATGGGGCGTTCAACATTACAAGGGTGATTCTGTCAGATCTGTGATGTATAAATTGTGCCTATCTGCCTCAGTGTTATTCCCTTCAGAAGGAGAGGAATAGCAGAATATTTCAGAAAAAAAAGAAAGGTAACTAGCTCTGATGGCTTGATTGAAGTGATAGTGGATGAAGTGAAGTTCTGTGCAAGATCATGGAAGAATATCCCTCTGTCATCTGAAAATTAGAGGTTGGGTATGAAATGGGGGATCCCAATGAACAGGTTTCACCACACTAAACTAATTTTGGGTGGAAGGTGGTGTTCTTAGGGAGCCTTTTGTTTTGTTGTATTGGGATTTCCTGATATAGTTTTTGTCTTTGCTCCTTTTCCTGAAATAGTCTTTGTCTTTGGGCTGTTGCCTTTGGGCTGCTGGTTGTAGTTATTTTGGGTCCAAGGATATTCCCTTGCCTGCTCTTTTTGGTTTGTTATATATGTAACTTTCCAAAAAAAAATTAAAAAATGGAGCAGCTAAATTTATTTCCTTGGTTACTCAATCATGCTCTCTTCCCTTTACAAATACCTCCACAAATCCGCAAACCCATCTCTAGAAAAGATATAAAGACATGACAGACACTTGTTAATCCAGTCACTGACGAGCCTGCTGAAAGTAATAAATGAGCTATTTTATACCGAATATAAAAGTGGGAGTTGCAAGTTTTTCTTGCAAATTATGAAAAGAAATTTATGTACTCGATCTTTCTTTTGACCTTTGTTGTTTTGGCGTCACTATTTTGTGGGATCTTTAACAATACAAAACTAAACTTTTATATGTAATAGAAGTGGGACTCATGACATTTAACAAAGCAGGGGCTTGCAGGCCCACCCTAAAAGCGGAGTTGCAAGTTTCTCCCGTACGTTGTCAAATTTTGATCCTTTTTTGCCCTTATTTTGTGGAACCTGCGACAATACAACACTAACCTTTATATATAATACAGAAAAGGGAGCTAAGACATTTAACAAAGTAGGGCTTATGGGCCCTACCTTTAACACATAAGATTCAGTATCAAATTTTATAGTATGATAGCAACGGACTCTACAAAGTTTCAGTACTCCCTCCGTCCATTTTTAAGTGTTCTGTTTCGTAACTCCAACTTATTAAAAAGACATCATCATTATACTTTTCACATCAATTTTTTCCTTCATTTTCCCTACTTACCTATCATCATTACACTTATACTCACTAACTTTTCAAAATGGAATCTACTTTTAGGGACAAAATAGATAATGCACCAACATTTACCCACTAACTTTACAAAATGGACACTTATTAAGGGACAACTCAAAATGGAATACTGAACTCTAAATAAGAGACGGAGGGAGTAGCTATTATGAACTAATTGATTCTAAAGCTTCAAAATGAAAATAAAAAGAAAAATTGACTTCCAATGATGGAGGCAATCGATATTCATAAATGGAACAATTGTGCCCGCTAAAATATTTCACAATTTGTTGAACAAAAAGAAGGGATATGCTAAATTTATGGTAGAAGTCAGTATCTGATATGAGACGACTGAAAGAGCTAATCATTAGAAATAACACAACAAAATAATGATGGATTGCTAGCAAAAATTATTTCAAAATGTGATGGCGGCAACAAATGATGGTAGTTGACGAGATTAATGACGTTGATTTACAAAAATGATTCATATCAACATAAGATTGCATGTGTGATAATTATGATAAGTATAATCTGTTGGCATGATTAGGTGTATCAATTCCCACCCAAGCTCCCACTTCTCTCTAGACTTCATATGCTAGTCGCCTCATCCACCTCCACCCCTCCTCTCTCCTCGCCGGTCAACCCTCCACCTTCCTGCCTCTTTGAAACCCACCTCCCCTGCCTCCATTTTCATCACCGGCAAAAATGCACCTTCCCCCTCCTCGATCTCCACTCCACCTCCACCTCCACCTCCACCTACCTTGCCTCCTCCACCTCAGCTCCACGTTTTGGTTGGGTCAAATTTGATGTAGTGGTGTAGTAAGGGTGGCTCGGCTCTTCCTCAAGTGAATAAGTTGTTAGATCCGAGACAACGCTTCCAACGACACTCATAGTGACCAAAGTTTTTTAGTTTCTCTATCTTGGAGATCATTATTAGTATGTCTCCCTTCTAGTGGAGGTTGTTTCCCTTTGTAAGACTTTCTCACCCCTTGGTGGGTTGATTTGATATGTCCTTCCTATGGTTTGAGCCGGATCTTCCTTCAGGATCCTTTACTGCCAAATCTTTATCTGGCCCTATGCCCAATTTCCAACATTCTTGTTGGTTGACCTTAGCATTATGCATCATATAGCCTATTATTAAACGTGCTCATGTCCAGATTTTGATAATTTTGATTTATTCCTATATCTTGGGATGGAAATTTTTGTAATGCCTCAGAGCTTTTGAAATTAAATTATTGTTAGTTAAAAAAAAATTCCCGTGTATCATACTTATAATACGAGCTATTGGTTAATATGAAATTATTGTTAGTTAAAAAAAATTCACGTGTATCATACTTCTAATAACAAGCTATTGGTTAATGAATTTGACAAATATGACGACCGCTGGCGCTAGTCATAAAAATGTCGCAAGTCAATATAAAACCAGCAAATTAGTCCCCAGGGAATACAAAGGACATGGATGCTAACTGTACATTAGGCTCAACTAGCATCCCTCAGATAACTCATTTGCGCAAAAACATCAAGCACGATTCCTCAGCCACGGCCTCATGATCGCATCATTCTTTTTTCCTCAAAAAGGATAATCTTTCATCCTTTTTTTAGAATTTCTTTTCTTTTGAGAAACTGTGATCAGATCATATAGTTATGATTATCCAACTGGATGTATTTTGCATGGATGATTTCCTAACCGAGACAGAAAAGAAAAGATGAATGGTTTGAATCATCAACTCTGCCTTGTGATGGGCCCACAAACACCCATTTGAACAGGACCACCTTACACTTAAACGGAAAAACGGACATTATTTCTCCGTTCACACTCCTCCGTACAACAAAAACGAACATATCTTACATGCAATAAAAAATGTGAGGGGATTAGGCCTCCGTTCACACTCCTCCGTACAACAAAAACGAACGTATCTTACATGCAATAAAAAATGTGAGGGGATTAGGCCAAGTTACATCACCAGATGCCGCTCCAATGCATCAAATCATCATCCCATTTAAATGAAAAATACGAGACAGAACTCCGAACTGAGGTTATGAGCAAGATATGCAATATCATAACATTCGTACAACTTACACAAGGATAGGAGCATGTAAATTTTCCAAGGGAACTAAGCAGTGGCCTTTAAGACGTTTTTGCGGATTAAAAAAAAAACTAAGCAGTATTGGCTATATGAACAATTTTATGAATTCTCTTATGGTCCATGATACGATCAGCTGGACATATGAACAAGGTGAGATAAGGGTTTAAAAAGAATTTATCAGCTAAGAGATAACCTAATCCTTCTTACCACAGTTAAGAACCCTGCGCAACTGGAAAGCTTCGCCTTGATCCCCATTCAAAGACCTCCTCTCCAAGTAACAAGCGGTCAGTTGTCTGAGTAGTCTCTCAAGATATGAATGTAAGCAACCCTGTGAATCTTCCACATTTGGGTTTGTAGACAAAATCATTGCATTCACAGTATCAGCCACGATTTCTCGCTGTGACTCCGAAAGAAGATACCCAACCGAAGATTGCTGTGGTTGTTCATATGCCAATAAAGCAGCACAGTCCTGCAGAGAGTTTATAAGGATTTTGTTTATCAATTTTTGTTTCTCGAGAAAGTTACATACAATTTTTTTTGATGAAGTACAAGTTGTTGGAGATCCTCACTGTGTCCATACTAGCCAGAATCATGTTTATCAAATGATCTTCCATTCTCTCACTTAGGATTTGTATGGATCTTGGATTTATGAAGTGAAACAGAATAAAAGTGGTATAATGTTTATCCACATTCATAGATGAGGTTTTGGAACAGATATCCATTCATTTTCTTCTCATTGTCCCAACCAATCAATGAATGAAAGCATTAGAGCATTGAATTGACCTTTAGTACCTGACTTATCAGAGGGCTTTAACAGGCTTTCTTACTAAAGACAAATAGACATACAGACGACAAACTAAAGGAATAAAGGCAAAGACGGGAAAGAAAAATGCTTCATACTCCATTTCCTTCCCTTCCACCAATCCATGCTGAAAAAACATCCTTAAGGAGAATGAGACAAGACCTAAATTCAACTGTGGAGAGAACCACATGCTGTGTTCTGTTAAACAGTAGACTCTTAATTTCAAGGATTAGAAGTCCCACGCTGCAATTATCATTGTGAAAAAGTTGGGGGTTGAAAGTTTTCAGTAGTGAACCGCGAGAAATCAGCAAAAAAAAAAAGACCGGGAAGGGCTTCATCCGAGCAGTTTTTGTTTGTTTTTTATCTAACGGTTCAAATAACAACTGCTCAAATCAAGCCCTTCCCGGTCATTTTTTTTGCCGATTTCTCGCGGGTACCCTTAAAATCACGTTCTGAACACATTGAGCGGCTCGGATCATCGAAATCCGATCGGGAAAGGCGAGGAGGTCCGCATATAAGGTCCTCATTTTAAGGTCCTTAAGATTTTTGTATGTATATGTGTGTGTGTGTGTGTGTGTGTGTATATATATGAAAGTTCCAAAGGAAAACGGATATAATAATTAAAAAATTAGTCTTAGGTCCATTATGTGAATTTCATAAGCCCACAAGTCCACCTATTAATTTTGTAAGGTCTCAAGTCCATTTTAGGGTATCCTCGAGTAGGGTAGGGTACGGTACGCTAGGGTTTAGGTACTTTCATAAGATTTTAGGGTGCACTTTTTTATTATAGGGTAGGGAACCCAAGGGTAGCATAGGGTACCCAACGCTAGGGTACCCTAGAGTTTAGGCACTTTTATAAGGTTTTACGGTGCACTTTCCTATTATAGGGTTTTAGTGACTTAGGCACTTTCCTAGGGTTTAGGGTTTTAGGCACTTTCATAGGGTACCCTAGGGTTTAGGTTGTGTGAACTTATGGCTTTACGAAACTATTAGGTGGACTTGTGTGCTTATGAAATGCCAATAGTGGACCAATAATTCTGGAATTAAGGACGGATTCTTAAAGGTCACAATACTATGAATGTTTAAAAAGGAAAGTAGAAGGATAAAAAACAAAAATGAGCTCTTGCTCTACAAGCAATGAGCAATTGTCGTTGCAGTAAAATTAAGAAATTGTTTGCTTATTCAGCAATAATGAGGATATTAATAACTAAAGGCATTATTAGACACGAAATGGGTGAAGATGATATTAATTCAATAGGTGAAAGTATACAATGAACTCAGAGACTTTGAAATTGAAATCTGGATTTCCCTTTGTTTTGCTTTTACATCAGTAAAACTAGAGTAAAAGACCTAGCAGTAATCATACTAGACATCATAATGTACTTCAAAAACACATGTCAGCATCATAATGAATAAAGAAGACGGACACTAATGGGGATGGAGTTAGGTTATTCATATTTGATCCAGGAGTGTGGTAAAGTTAATTACGAAAGGCTATTACCTAATACCTTATTTGTTATCTAAGGATTATCCACCAAATAATGTTGTTATACTATCCTATCTTCATTTGTAGTTAGTTATCTTTAAGAAGAGCCAATTTCGAGGACTCTTTAGATATTGTTTTGAAGAGTTGCTGAAATGGAATGAATTTCTATTTCAGTATTGGTACGGATGCCTTAGTTCATTCTAGATGTGGATTTGTAGGGTTCTTTAGGTGCAAATTCCGAAGGCTTTATGATTTATTAAATCGTCCTGCGTCATACTGCAGGCATAAGAGATTTCATGATGCACTGCGCTCACTGCAAAATACTAACATGCTTTACTACCTCAATTACTTGGCGGAACTCTTCCACCTCAGAGACCTTTTCAAATTCAATCCTCCCATATGCTACAGCTTCCTCCAGCTTCCCAGCCTGCAGATAAAACATAAATAAATCAAACCCCCCATAATTTTATTGTTCAAAGCCTTCTTTCTTTTTGTTTATGGTTATTTTGCTATATTTCTCTTCAGACAAGACAAAACGCCGTGTCTTTCTATTTCTCGGTAATTCTCCAAAGCAATGATCTTCAATAAAAGAAACCAAGTACTTGAAGTTACCAATAATATGCTGCTGGTGAGAAACACAATAGGAAAAAAAAAAAAAAAACAATTACCCGAATCAGTTCAATAAATTTTTGACAATGAAGCAGAAAGCAGGTAGCTGAAGTATCCCTCTGCAAAGTGAAAATCTGATTATCAATGACTGACCATGCGAGAACAGATCTTAGAAACTGATCATCTAGTTCATGGCATTTTCCGTAAATACAGTGGAGTGAAGTTGGTCCATGATCAACTTTATTGATGTACAGTAGTAACAAACTTATCATTGTCTCTGATAACTGAGAAAGCATATCATTGCAAAGACCTAGAACTTTGACTGTTTAACTCAAACACAACCGAGTGAAGGCAATTTTAAAAGCAAAACAACAAATAATACAAAATTCGAAAGATGCAAATTTTCTTCAAGAATGACAACTCCTGTTTGCTTATCTTCAAGCACATTTGGAAACAGCAACAATAGAGTGGATGCTTGTTCTATCATACACACATCATGATAGGCATGACCATACGGATAAAAGAAATGGTTAGGATACAGCTTCCTCTTCTCAGACTCTATCCATTTCCACATGCTGACCAGGGAACCCCACTGAGTTTCTTGCGATGGAGATAGCTTCAGGTGTTCCAATGAGAATGTCTCAGCCATTGTCATGATTCCCCTCTTGCTATTTCTGAATAAGGTTTGGGTTGTGTAAGTGTCAAAGGAAATTAAAGTTCGTTGAGGGCGTTGATAACCAATATTTTAGCAGGTCTTAAAGAGGGGGCTTTGGTCCAGTGTGGGCAGTTACTAGATAAGGTGGGCCTGTATTTAAATACATCGAACAAGATGGGGGTTGGAAAGTTCACTTTGGTAAAGATAGTTGTTGGGGGCAAAACCCAAGGAAGGGGATCTTACTATCTCAGTAATACTAAAGGGGCTAGGTAATTGTCAAGTCAGAAGTTTGGAGTCAGCTATGATGGATTTTTAGCTTATAGATGGTTCCAAATGAAGATTGTGTCTTCTGTGTCAAGCATGGAAGCGGACATATATTGGAAACTTTTCCTAAGACGGATTTTTTCAGTATATGGAGTGGGTTGAAGCAAACCAATCAGAACTAGGATAAAACATGGCTCTGTTTGGAGTTGCAATGAGGTTTATTGCAAGAAAAAGTGAAGGAAACAACAGTGGGAGGTCCCTCAATGATACGGAACCTCAGCAGTCTGTGCAATTACACCTAATACTTTTTTTGTTGCTGATCAAGGAAAATAGAGATAATGAACACAGACAATAAGGTAAACGTTGAATCTCTTTGTTTATTAGTCATTTAAAGATTTAGATGAATGTGATACTCCCTCATTTTTAAATTTATCATAAGCAAAAGTTTCATTAAAGAGGTTCCATCCTTACAGAGAAGAGATTAAAACCCCCCAAAACTCTACTCCTAGAGTATCAAAAAGGTCACGTCGACATGTTTAGAAAAACACTATTAGGATTGTTGTGTGCAATAGTTACCAGTACATGTCATTTCTGCAGTCAAAGCAATCCTTAACTTTAGCACTTGCAATAAGGTTGTGATCATTATGCTGTTGTTGAATGCAGAAGCAAGCCATAAGGTATCACCAAATCCAGGTATTGAAATAAAGCACAAGCCTAGCATGTAATATATGTTCCTATGTCCCAATCAATATGTACCAGACAGAAGTAAAAGAACTTCGAGGAGAAAGCGGACTTTTCATCCCGCATAAAAAGCTGGATAAGAGTATCTTCTCAAACAATAGGGAACCATATATACAAGATACGACTGTCAACCTGAATGATGTCAGGATACCAATCGCCAAGTTTACCAATTGCTTCATCGATTTCGCCACTCCTAATTAGCTTCATGGGCAGCAAAAAAAAAACAAAAAATGTCAGTCAAAGCTGTAGCTCTTATCGCACCACAAACAAAAGGAAAACAAATGAAAATCCAATTATCTTAGGAGTATAAATGGAAGAAGGAATTGTTTTGATGCAGAAATGGTGGTGACAAAACTTTCAAAAAGTACTACGCTAGCATGTTTTGAATTTAATTGAGCATTATGGTTGAAAGACAACAGAATGTCAAGGGATGTCATGTGAAAACCCCTAAAACACCTAACTCCTCAAAGAGTCATTTGGATCGAGACTTCGAGATTCCCCTTAAGGTCTTACTTCGAGATAAATCCTCTCTGCACCTAAAAGTTAAAAAAATATTAATTGAAAAAGAAAAACAAATAGCTTAATTACTCTCTCCAAAATACTTTAACTAATATCGGACTTAGCTTCCATTTTTGCACCTCACTGGTCTAGACATAATCATTAAGCATATTGATATAGCTATTCCACGTGTCAGATAATCTCAAATATTTCGAAAGAGCTTTAAAATAAACAACCGATATGCATGCATGATTCATCCAGAAAGTACAAGAAGTCGAGAAATGGCTATAGATGATAGATCATACATCTTTAGAATGACAATGGAGAAAAAGGACAAAAAAGAGAAATGTAAAACTTCCGTATAATATGCAAAACAAATAATTCAGATACAGAATGGACAAAAGCAAGTCTACTTTACAATCTAGCATCATCTAAAAGAGACCGATCCTCTAACAACTTAATACCAGCTCTCCACTATGCTATAATTGTGCTCTTACGATTCGTACCTGTCGAAGAGTCTTTCTTCTGTTCAATGCATACATGTTGTCTTGCTCATCAAAGCCATTTTCTTTAGGCAATGAGATGGGAGGTAGAGAACTTTTGCCAGCCATGTCAAATAACTTGAGTGTATCCTCATATCCATAGTGCAGTAAATAGGAGCGAACTATTCTGGAAAACAAAATATCTACATTATTGAGAGACAAATCAAATTGCTTAAACTAATGGCAAATAAGAAAATCTGATAAAAGAATAAGGGCATTAGTATGGTGTCATTACAGGGTAAAACTTCGTTTTGTAGAAAATTTATTACAGGAAATATCCCAACATAGTAAATGAATAACCACATGGAAGCTCTGGTTCTTAGATATAAGAGTCAATTTAGTAGAATCCACCACATTTAGTTACCAAATAGATAAACACTAATATGTGGAAGTTAGATAACAGAAGCACATGCTAACTAGATGAAACCTCTATACCGTAGGGATAAAATATATAAACCACTCCATTGCCAAGAAATAGAACAGAAATCCACAATCACTCGCTATTTTAAAGGATACATGTGATCAATTTACTAGATTTTTCACATTATATTTTAACATAGCATCCAAATGGGTTAACCGGACCTAGTCTTATATCACTCTTCAAAAACCTTCTACCATTTTCATCTTGTATGCAAACCAGTGTTCCGTAATTCTTCATTACCCATCAAGACATACTTATTGTTGTTTTTAGTTAAGAAGTTATTTCTTTGCACTATCAAGCAGGTAGTGGCTTTGGACACAATTTTGACCATAAGAGTTGGATTGCATTTTCAACTCTTGCAGACTTCATTGCATGCCCAAATAACTAGGCAACTTGCAAACTTTGTGTTCTCCATGGTTTGGATTTTAAAATTAAAGTTTGAGATTTTGGTGCAGCTCTAGTAATTCTTCTTTGTTAATTAAAATTTGGTTAAAGTACACGGAGACCTCATCAACTATCACTTTTCTCATGGAGACAACCTAACATTTAAAATCGCCCATACAGACCCCTCAACTATTGATGGGCATTTATTTAAATCTGCTGATAGAAAGGCAGCTCAGCTCACTATGCACATTTTAATAGAAAACTACAATTCATAAGATAAACAACTATGCTGTCCCTGAGTAGAACTTCACCAAAAAAATTCTAGGTTACTTAAAGAGAAATTTAAACTTGTTCCTCTCTGGTGCCAACAAGGTGATTATGTCCACGACTTAACTCGGTTACACTGATGTGTCAGTAAAAGTTATGTCAATAATACAAGTTGTTAGAAAGTGATTGCTTCAATCAAAATCTGTCATCTTTAACACAACAGCTTCTAAACAGCTCACTCTTCAACTTTACAAAATAAATCAAGTAAAGGGATTATAGCAGAGCATCGTACTATGCAGAAGTTTACAATATGCAGCAGTTGCAAAACTTGGCAGTAGAAACTAGCAGGGCGAAAATTGGTGGAAATCTACAGTGTCAGGCTATCTAATTGTCTTCTCAATTTGTATCCATGTCGACCCAAGTGTGCCTTTTCCTCTCATTTCCTTATCTCTCTAAATTAGGATTTTTACAATACTCCAGCAGACCCTTCGATAACCTAAATTCTAGTATTTATTACCCTAAAGCCATTCTCAATTGGAAATTGCAGCATGATGTCCTTTCTCAAGAGAATTCTCAAGAGAAAGCATCCTCAAGATCTAAAGCTTTCCCAAGATCCTCATGCATCACAACGGATTTGATGAAATATGAGAGGGAAAGATATTAAAAACGTCAGTTTTAGCCCCTCATACTCCCCTTGTGAGTGGCTACAGCCTAAAAGAAAAAACGGAGTGAAAAAGCTTAACCTGGAAATTGAAAGCAACAACAAACCCATAGAATTGCAAGTTTATAGGAAAAAATCCCAGAAGTTACAAGTAGTAAATGTCGGTTTGCATAAATTAAGTTTTCCAGCTGATAAACAAAAAAAATGGATGATCCACTTTACATAAATGCAAAGTTTAGATGATAAGATCACAGCTTTTCAATTACGTGTACGAGAAAAACAAACAAAAAATTAAGCTTCAAATGCTCACTTCTAATAATACAGGAAGAAGGTGCTCATTTGTTGCATATGGGATCGAAAAAGAAACAGCATTTTTATGCATCCACTACACAAGAATTACACTGTTTTGCTTTATATGCCTCTAGGTTAATCAACAGGCTTGTCTATAAGTAAAAACACTGGTGAATGTTTGTTGTGTGTGGCTTCATCTAGGGTCGAACCAGTATGGTCTGTCCGGACGGGGCTGAGGGACTGTCCAGATGAACTATGCTGCAAGCAGAGATCTGGATTTATGTATTTCCCGTCTAGACAGGGCTCAAGGCTGTCCAGACAGTCGGAACACACAACAGCGCTATATAAACTCATTTTCTGCAGTATTAGGGTTTGTAAGCTTGTTTTTGGAGAGAGAAATGCAGAAAAACAGAGACACATTGAGAGGAGACCGGAGTGCTTGTGATCCTTATTGATTATAGTGGATTGATGCGCCCCTCCCCCCGTGGAATAGATACACAAGTAACACATATCGAACCACATAAATTTTTGTGTTTTTATGTCATTGTTTCTTGCTTGCCTTGCATTCGTTCATCTTTATTGTTCATGTCACGCACCAATGTTAATACCAACATCCAGTTACTCCTATTACCATAAATGTTAGACTACTTCGGGGACAAGTAAAATAATTAACATACCCATGACTGACATTCTGTGGTAAAGACATTTTTTCAATCATCATCTGTTGCTTCGCTCTTTCCTGCGCTTCAAAAACCTAATCATAAGATACAAGAAGTCAAGAACCAAAAGTGGCATCAATATCCATGGGGAAGCCCAACATTAGAACCTTTTGTATCAAGGTCAGAGACCTGACTCTATGAAATTCATAACAAATAGTCCGTCCCAGTATTGAACATTATGCAAATCAAAAGAAACCTCACACAGGAAAGAAAGAACACATCAAGGTCATCACTCCTGACAATACCAATAGTGAATACATTAACCACCAAAAGAAACAAGCCTCTGCAAAAATTGGAGACCTAACATGGTATCAGAGGAGCTTCTGAGAGTTCTTGGGTTTGAGTGACTGCATTCTACTTTGTTGCATCTCCATGTACAACATGGGGATGCACGTGAGGGAGGATTGTTGAATAGCTACATACACATTGTTGGACTGATTTCCTAGAAGCTTAAGCTATAACGACAATTTATGATCTAATCCCAGACTGACAGAAGACATGACAACACAGGATTAGTTTACAAAAATCCACAAACTTAAACTTAGAGGAGTTGCCCAATATTTTTTTTTCCAGATAAGTAAAAGATTATATTACCAAAAAGGCATTAAGGGAATGCCGCCCATATACAATTGAAGGCCACAAGACAAAAAGGCCCAATACACTTGCACTCCTATTCGACTGAAAAAGCTCAAACCAATCTAAAAATTGGTCAAGAGAAGGAAAACAATCAAACTTGTCCCAACATAAATTAAATCTGACTAGCATACTTAGGAGTCACCTAATATTCCCCACAACAATATCTTAAATCTGACTAGCATCATGTTGACATGCACGAAGTGATAACATATTTTAATCTTCACTAACTGTTTCATATTGAAAATGAATATAAAAACAAAATAAATTAAAGCAACCTTCAAATTGGGTAAAAAGTGAGCAAGTGATGTGGAAGAAATATATCCACGATTCCACACAAAGTGGAACTAACTGCACTAATGAACCAATGTAATGAAAATAGGAAAATATTTTACCTTGAGATCAAAAACAAAAGGCTCCTTCCCAAAGTTGACCCTAACCCTGCGACATCAAATCATAGATCAAGCAAAGTCAGTTAAAACACCATGCATCTGTTCACCACATCATCTATACAACAAGAAGCAAAGTTGTTTAGACTTTACGTAACTACCATCCTTTTTAGGACGCACAGGGGATGCCTTGAATTATTTACAACATTGTGTCTTTACAAAGAATAAGATTGGACATGGAAAACGGGGCGGCTGCTATTATTGTAGTATGATTGATGGTAGAAGTAAAAAGGTAAGAAGTGAGCAGAGGAGGGACAGAAGGAACAACATACTCCTCGTTTTGGCTGTGAACGGCAATTGTAGGAAATAAGGGACCCTTCAAGTCCTTGTACACCGTTCCCACTACTGTCCCATTTTTACTGGTATCAAAAAAATGGAGCACATAATTATGAGAGTCTTGTGAGGACTAACAAGATCAATTAATAAACAATTACATAAGACCTACAGAGCAAAGAGTTAAACCACACTGGTGGTGCTCACAACCATCAATTAAAATAGCATGCATACAAAAGCAAGTAAAACGTCAATATTCTCTTACGTGAAAAAGAATTCCTGAGAAGCATAGTTAATACCACCACCAACCGTATCACCAGCTGTATATGTCGGGCCGAAACTGTCTCCCTTTCCATGCCCACGATATAGGAATCCATCATCCCCATGATATCCACAACTGTTTGCTTCCCACCTGTTTTTAGACCAAAAATAAAAAAGATCACAATAAATATCTGGAAATTAAAAATGGAAAATCAATCCATTGTAAACTGCAGCTTATGATATGCAGCAACATCCATGTTATTGAAAGCAATAACCAACCAGCACAGCCAACATATCACTGAAGACAGCAAGAAAATAAATTTCAAAAGTCCTGCAGCAAGTTCAAGTTATCTCTCTGACCTCTAGCTTTTACTTTTTAGTTCGAAGAACTCACGTTCAAATGACACCCACAGATTCTAGCAGAAAAAGTTCAGCTCTTCAGCAGGAGAATTTTGTGGGCAGTAGACAGTCTTTTAGAGTAACAAAATTTGACTAGCAAAAGAACCAGAAAGAGGAAAATCCCTATACACGTAGCGCTCAGGTATACAATGAACAATCCCCTCTTCCAAAAGAACAAAGAAAGGAGCAAGGATCCTTTCAAACTATAAACAGGAAACTCAATACTCTCAAAACTCATCCAAATAATTTTCTTCCAAGTTCCAAATAGGCCACATAACACCAAGGCCGTAGCCTGCCATGCCTTCCTCTCCAACTTCTCATTGCATCCACAATACCAGCAGGTTAACAAGATCCAAAAGATGCAGGCATCACCCAAGTTACAGTAGAACTGGAATAAACACAATGATTTCAGTCATTTCACTAACTCTAGCCTCCAAACAATGAATAAGGAGATAATAAATAATTTCCCCTGAAAAGCTTCTAGGCACAAGCCGCACAACATAAAAAAAATAAACACAAAACATGGCAAGGATTCTGCATTCCCAAATGCCTTTCCAGTGAAGAAATAGACCTTCCCCACCACTCAAATGTTAAATCTTACCTTAAGTATGAACAGAAACAGCCTTAACCACAAAAAACTCCTTACGTAAATTTTCCAACCTTACAAGGTAATGCATTTCTGATTTCACACCACTCCACTATCAGCATTCAGTAACCGACAAAATTTCTAATCTGAAGCACTCTTATCCAATGCCAAGGGAAAGAAATAAGAGCCGCTGGCCCGCAGCATGAATGAAGCCAGAACTTCACCATGCCCAAATTACCAAGGCAAACACAATTCTTTCAATAAAATTCATCCCAAACTTGCAAAATCCTCGTAATGCCCTTCCAACGAACTCATTACAGAAAAAATGTAGTTTAATGTGCCAGATGCAAAGATATATGAATCCATGTAACGTAGGCTTAGTGGTGTTGGAGTAGCTAAGATAGTATCTAAATTTGAGGTTTTCAATCGCAGAAAGGGAGAGCGGTCAATTGTGTCTTCCTTTTATTAACTTTCCACAACAGCCTGTTTCCTCAAGATTTATCACTATAGCAAAACACGTGCTCCACTTTCAATCGGAATTCATGCTGAATTTCATTTTGCAACCATTCAACCCTTGAACCAAGTTCAAAGGTATCTGTATAATCAAGAATTCTCTCTTTAGGTAAATCATCAAGAAGAACAAGATACAAATTATTAATATTTGTAATACTACCTCTGTCCAAATTTAAATGCTCCCTATGGGAGACCGTGTAACTTTGACCTCAAAAAATTTGTATATTTCGTAATGTTTTCAAGAACTTTTTCACACCTTTGAACGGCGCAAATTTTTTTTTTTCTGAAAGCACTTTAATTTTTAGGTCAAAGTTACATGGTCTTCCATAGGAAACATTTAAATTGAGACAAAGGGAGTAGCTTTAAACGGGAGTTCCAGAGATTGTTTATGTCATTATGTGGGGGGTGGGAGTTCCGGAGATTGTTTATGTGTTGCATATGCAAGAATGATGAGGGTCATTTCCACCTCTTCTTCTCCACGACTCGTGATTTTTTCCTTGTCCGGGATGGCGTGGATGCATGAGAGAGAACGGCCGAGTGATGGGGAGTTAGAGGGGTGCTAGGGAGGCAGAGGGCATGGTTGCCACTTGCTACACTATTGTGTCTTAAGTGGGTGATTTGATGCCAAAGGAGGCTATCTCTCAGCGTGGAGGACTCTATCTTGGCTCAAAAGTTGCCTTCTGACCATTGTGTCTAGCTGGGTTCGAAAAAGGTGTCTCTGAAAAAAAAAGGTGTCTCTGAAACTGGATTCTAGTAACAATTATATCAATCCTCTGTATCCATAACCAGTAAGGCCTTTTTGTGCCCTTTTTGTTGTATAAATTGTCTGACTCTCTTTGTACATGGGTGGCATCCCCTTGATGCCATTACGTTTATGAGACCACTTCTATTTTCTTATAAATAAATAAAATACTTTTCGGCTCGTTCAGAATCCAAAAATTAATAGGGAGAAGCACTCACGTAAGGGTGTGTTGACCGTCATTACTAATCTGGAGCTTTGTTACCAATGTTCTCCAAGAAGTAAACCCCAATCAAAACACATATTTCACCCCACATTCTCTCTTGTTTTAGCCCATAGTGGAAGTTTCTTTAGTTTGGAACCTAGACTACCTAGTTCAAATCAATACTGAAGACTGCTGCAGGGGAACATTCAGTAATATAATTCCACAGAATATATAAAGAATGTGAGAGTGATTTGAAAAGGTAGCTGAAAGTTTTGTCACACCAGAACAGATATATCCAAGCCATAAACCTAGAGGTTATCGTTTGGTTGCCAGATTATAACTGACTTTCAATTCACCAGGCCCTGAGCTTCTTGGCAATTCAACAGGGGAAGTTTTATGGAAGACTCTACCAGTCTAGTTATCCGGAGGCAGTCGAAAATAAAGTGAAACCACAATATAGCAAAGAAAGACAGATTTCCAAGCATACAAGTTCAATGAACACATCATAACTTTCCCTTTTTCGTCTTTATGCCCCCTAACTGGATCCATTTTCTTGAAACTCTACCAAGATTAATTTTTGCCACAAGTCCTCCTTCCTCCATTTCACTTATCTTGCAGCATTATATGCATCTAAAGTGTAAGAGTTCAATGCTCTGCAACAAACTTTTCAGATGCAGAATTTAGTAATGTAGCTACAAATACAATCGGAAATTTTGAAATCGAACAACTAAATCCACACGTGCCTGAGTTAGTTAGGACTACTATACACACGCTGCAGCTATTATGAGTATATCATTATCTGAAACCACAAGGCTTAAGAATGAGAGCATTATTTCCTACACAGCTCAGCACTACCACAAAGACAAACAAGTAGATGCATTTCCCAGAAAGAGGAATACAATTAACACAAGGTCCCATAAATGTATGTATAAATATCTCCTATCTATTCCTATTATATTGTGAACATCCCTACGTTAGTTTTGAGGCTGCCTCAACTTTTTTTTCCTGCAGCTATTATGAGTATATCATTATCTGAAATCACAAGGCTTAAGAATGAGAGCATTATTTCCTACACAGCTCAGCACTACCACAAAGACAAACAAGTAGATGCATTTCCCAGAAAGCAGAATACAATTAACACAAGGTCCCATATATGTATGTATAAATATCTCCTATCTATTCCTATTATATTGTGAACATCCCTACGTTAGTTTTGAGGCTGCCTCAACTTTTTTTTTTCCAAACTACCAAACCAAATGGAGCCTTGTGTTCCAATCAAATTGGGGTCAGCTTTCTTTTTATTAGGATTCATGTCATAAGGATCTTACGGGGCTTTTAAAAGCGGCCAGCTACCTGACACACAAACGTCCTACTTTATCCTCCGGGCTTGGGACAAGCTGTAAAAAAAAAAAAAAAAAAGACTAAGCATGGTACAGGCGGAGTTTTTTATTTTTTATTTTTTCCAAACTACTCTGGGAAAGTTTGTCACATTCCACTCCTGCACAATTTGATTCGCATAAGCATCGCATGTGCTAGGGCATCTACTCTATATATACATAGGTTTATGTTATTACCCGGGTTGTCTGCGCATCTTGAATCCCTCGGCGGTAAACCCGATGGCAATCTGGCCCTTGGCGCCGGCATTCTTGACGTAAATCTCGAAGTAGTACACGAGGCGCTTGGCTGGGGCGGGCCGGTTTCCCTGGACCACGCCGACGTCGTGGCCGTGCAGGTTAACGCTCGTGTACTGCACCGACAGCTTGTCCGGAAAAACGTTCAAGAAACCTCCGTAGGTGTTGATCGTGTTCAGCTCCGTCGGAGACTCGTCGCCGTCCTCCTCCATCGCCGCCGTCGAATCAGTGATGTTCCTCGAGTTCTGCTTCCACAGCTCCAGAAAGTACGAGTCTATGCGATCTTGATGACGATTGTTCACCATTTTATTATGAGGAACGACAAAACCCTAGATGTCGTGCGGACGAAGGTAAACCCCTAGCGATCGACTTTGAAGCCCTAGAAAGGAATTCGCGAGCGTAGAAAGTTGGTGATTTGGTAGCATCTGATTGGAAATGGACAGAGATCAATTGAGTTGAGTGTGTTCTGTTTTATTCTTTTGCAAATGGTTTGTTGTCTTTTTGTTTCTTTTTTACTGCTACTGGTGATCTTGCGGATATGAGCTGGTATATGTGTGCACGTATCGACTTTGTGCGTGCGTCTTGTGTTGTGTGAGTGAGACCCAAAAACCTTCTTAAAAAATAAGCAGTTTATTTTATATTTTTAAATTTAAAAATAAAGTAAATAAAAAATAATTTTTCAATTTTTTTTTACATCGTATAAAAGATCTCATCGAGATTTTCCAAACAAGATCTATATTGAATATTTTTAGATTTCAATAAGTTCATAATTTTTGAGTTTGAAATTGTCTTTTTAAAAAATAAGAATTTTTTCGTAGTTCTGAAACAGAGCGTGAGTGTGACAAACAAGATAAAACGGTGTGTGTATGTATTTAGACATACTACATGGACCCGGGGGCTCTGCTGCCCCATTGGCACAGCAGCCTCTACCCAAGGACAAACGACCATCTTATCCTTTATTTGTAATCTTATGGAGCAGAAACGGATCCGGGGCTCTACTGTTCGCATAGGCACAGCAGCCCTTACCCAGAGATAAAACGGCAACGTTTTGGTGGGAAAAAAAATCATTATCCTCTATTTGCAATCATATGAAACAGAAACGTGATTATGTAAGCTCTAAAGACAAAATTTGATTATGTCTCTTTAAAATAATATGATCAGAATAATAAGATCTTCACACCCATTCGAACGAATTAAAAATTAAAACACTTAATTTTTTAACTATATTTTTAAATATATAAATGGTCTCAAAAAATTAAGTGCTCAAATTTTCACTCCGTTTGAATCGGTGTAAAAATTTTGTTATTCTGATCATATTATTCTAAAGGGTTATAATTAATTTTTATCTATAGGGCTCTCATAATCACATTTCTACTCTATAGGGTCCTAAATAAAGAGCATATACTTAATATGAAACCCTAAAGATAAAAATTAATTACAACTCTTTAGAATAATATGATCAGAATAACAAGATCATTGCACCGATTCAAACGGAGTAAAAATTTGAGCACTTAATTTTTTGAGACCGTTTATATATTAAAAAACAAAAATGCTAGAGGTACATATGAAATGTACATATTATGTACATATCAATTTTGTGGGGCCCATCTCGGGTCCCACAAAGATGATTCAAACCGCCCATTATTTTTAAAACATTTTTTTATGGAGTCCTGTAAAAAATCAGCACAACCCGATATCGGTAAGGATTTTTTCTTAATTTGTGGAGGCGAAACTACTTAACTGCTTAGTTTCGCCCCTACAAATTCAGAAAAAATTCTTACCGATATCGGGTTGAGCTGATTTTTTACAGGGCTCCATAAAAAGATGTTTTAAAAATAATGAGCGGTTCGGATCATCTTTGTGGGACCCGAATTGGGCCCCACAAAATCTATATGTACATTATATGTACATAATATATGTACCAATAGCATCACTCATTAAAAAATATGATTAAAAAATTAAGTACTCCAATTTTTAATCCGTTTGAACAGGTATGAAGATCTTATTATTTTGATCATATTATTCTAAAGAGACATAATCAAATTTTGTCTATAAAGCTATCATAATCACGTTTCTGCAGGACCCGTAGCCCCTACCCAGGGACAAAACGACAATCTTATTCTCTATTTGCAATTCTATGGAGCAGAAACGTGATTATAAGAGCTTTATAGACAAATTTTGATTATGTCTCTTTAGAATAATATGATTAGAATAATAAGATCTTTACACCCATTCAAACGGATTAAAAATTTGAGCACTTCATTTTTTAACTATATTTTTAATATATAAACGGTCTCAAAAAATTAAGTACTCAAATTTTCACTCTGTTTGAATCGGTGCAATGATCTTGTTATTCTAATCATATTATTCTAAAGCGTTGTAATTAATATTTATCTTTCCATATTAAGTATATGCTCTTTATTTAGGATCATGCGGAGCAGAAATGTGATTATGAGAGCCTTATAGACAAAAATTAATGATGACCCTTTAGAATAATATGATCAGAATAATAAGATTTTTGCACCAATTCAAATAAAGGGAAAATTTGAGCACTTAATTTTTTGAGACCATTTATATATTAAAAAATATGGTTAAAAAAATTAAGTGTTTCAATTTTTAATCCATTTGAACGGGTGTGAAAATCTTATTATTCTGATCATATTATTCTAAAGAGACATAATCAAAATTTATTTTTAGAGCTCTCATAATCACGTTTCTACTCCATAGAACTGCAAATAGAGGATAAGGATTTTTTTTCCCACCAAAATGTTGCCGTTTTGTCCCTGGGTAGGGGCTGTTATGCCCGTAGGGGCAGCAGAGCCCTTGGGTCCATATTACACTATACCTCCTAAGGTTTGTCTTCCAAACTCTTTAACGCCTATGGCCTGATTAGAAAGGGATATGTTTTGGAGAAAAGAAAGAGAATATAATAAGAGTGAAAATTTTAATCACAAAGAACATTTGTAAGAAAATTAAAAGTTACTTGATTTGTTTAGTTTTTATAGAAGGGGGATACAAGAGGGTGGATAATGTACAATAGTGTCAAATACTTATTTTACCCTTTTAATTAAGGAGTCAAACAGCCTGATAATAGCAGAAATTGTGATGCAGGGAAGCGTATGAAAACAAGAACAGACACGAGAACAAAACTAACAAACTCACAATATAGAGAAAGCTCTATGTTTTCTTATTATTCAAACTCAACCGAATTGCCCTAAGGCTTACAATGCTTATTTATAGGTTACTAAGATCAAGCTAATTAGGAAACAAATAGCCAAAAGGCAATACTTGCCAATCAAGAAAAAGATCTAATTACCAAAAATAAAAATATGACTTATTCCTAATATTAATTCCCAGAGAATTCTTGCCAAAACAAGCGGCATTGCAAAAAAAGTTTTCTATTAAAAGATACTCAAATAAAATATTCTCCTACTAGAAAATCAAATCAAATCTTTTCCTATATATGTGAAGATTCGGAGGACTCCTAGAAATTGTGGTTCTAGAATGATTGACCAAATAGTGGGCCTCAATCATGGGTGGCGCCTCCACTGGTACTTAAGTCCTTGAACTATTTCGCTCAAACCGGCCCATAAAATCAAGTGCGATCACTTCTGCATCATCCTCCCTGAATGGGAAAGAATTCGCCCTCAAATTTGAGTCATCATTGGAGCTACTATCCCCAACAAAGGGAATAAGGTGCTTGACATTAAACACATCAGCTGTGCGAATATGGCTTGGGAGCTTTAATCGATAAGCGTTGGGATTAATCTTCTCAATAATTTCTACCAAGCCAATCTTCCGGGCAGCTAGCTTATTGTATTTCCCTGTTCGAAAACAGTCTTTGGTGCAGACCGCATATACAAAATCCCCAACGTGAAACTCCACCAAGCGCCACTTCTGATCCACCTTTTCTTTGTACTTGGCTGTGGACAATTGCAGTTGCTGATGGGTAGTGGCATGAATTTCCTGGAGCTGCTCAATAAAATCCTCGACCCTGCCGTGAATGCGTTTTAAATCTACAACGGGTGCAAGATCTATGGGGGCCTGCGGAATGACGCCATAAACAATGTAAAATGGGCTCATACCCGTACTACGGTTGACAGAATGATTGAAAGCAAATTCAGCTTGGCACAATTTCTGATCCCAACTCTTCAAATGATCTTGCACCAAGCACCGCAACAAATTGCCGAGTGAGCGGTTTACCACCTCAGTTTGCCCATCAGTTTGAGGATGATAGGCACTACTGAAATCGAGCTATGTGTTTGCCAGTCGCCATAAGCAGTGCCAAAAATGCCCCAAAAAACGTGTATCTCGATCAGAAACAATGGACTTGGGCAAACCGTGAAGTTTATATACCTCGCTGAAATACAATTGGGCAACCTTCACCACATTGGTAGTCTTTTTGCAAGGTATGAAGTGCACCATCTTTGAGAAACGATCCACCACTACATAAATTGAACCATTTATGCGCTGTGTGCGAGGGAGTCCTAACACGAAATCCATGCTAACATTAGACAATGGATGAGATGGAATGGGTAATGGAAGATATAGGCCGGCATTAGTAGCTGCCCCCTTGGATACTTTGCAAATGTGGCAGCCCTCCACAAACTTGTAGATTTCCTTCCGCATAGATGGCCAAAAATAAGAAGTGGCCACGAGCTCAAATGTCTTGTCTCTTCCTACAAGCCCCTCGTCATGTAATTCTTTGATTATCCGCAATCTCAAACTGGAGTCGGGGACGCATAATTGATTCCCTTTACAAAGGAATCCATCCTTGACATGATACTCCAGTTGTCTTCCTTCGGCAAGTCTGTCTAGTATTCTGGAAAAGAATGGATCATCAGCTAACAACTCACGGAAATTGTCAAAACCAAATACCTTCGTGCGCATAAGCGTGAGAAAAGAAGCTCGGCGGCTAAGAGCATCAGCGACTCGATTCAAGGCCCCTGATTTATGCTTGATAAGAAAGGAAAACTGCTGAATATATGCCACCCACTTAGCATGTCGATCAGACAGCTTGTCTTGACTATGGAGGTGCTTCAATGCTTCATGGTCGGTATACAAGATGAAATCGCTATGAATCAAGTAGTGGGTACCAATGCTTTAATGACTACACAATTGTATAAAACTCCACATCGTATGTACTATACCGTAATTTGGCCCCATTTAGCTTCTCGCTAAAGTATGCCACAGGCTTGGAATTTTGGCAAAGGACAGCCCCAATTCTAACCTTGGATGCGTCAGAATGTAACTCAAATGGCTTTGAAAAGTCAGGCAAAACTAATATGGGGGCTGAAGTTAACTTCTGCTTGATCAACTTGAACGCTGCGATGGCCTCCTCTGTCCATGTGAACTTTCTCCCTTTCATGCAATCTGTAATTGGCGCCGTGATAGTGCTGAAATTGGGTATGAAATGAAGGTAGAAAACTGCCAATCCATGGAAACTGCGTATATCAAATAGGGTCTTCAGTTGTGGCCACTGCCGAACTGCCTCAATCTTAGACTCATATACTGAAATTCCATCCTTAGATACTATATACCCAAGAAATAACACCCTATCTGTCATGAACACGCACTTCTTCAAAGCCCTAAAAAGTTTTTCTTCCTACAACACTGTTAGAACCTCGCGAATATGTTGCAAGTGTAACTTTGGTGTGGCACTATAGATTAAAATGTCATCAAAATAAACCATGGCGAACTTACCAATGAATGGGCGAAGGGCTTGATTCATCATTCGCATGAAGGTGCTAGGGGCATTGGACAACCCAAATGGCATGACCATCCATTCGAAAAGACCTTCGTGGGTTTTAAAGGCCGTCTTCCACTCATCGCCAGGCTTGATCTGAATCTGATGGTAGCCACTTTTCAAATCTAACTTTGAGAATACCTTGGCCCCTGCCAATTGATCCAGCAAGTCATCCAATCAAGGGATTGGAAAGCGGTACTTCACTGTTATCTTGTTGATGGCCCTGCTATCGACGCACATCCTCCAAGTCCCATGTTTCTTGGGAACAAGCAATGCTGGCACTATACAAGGGCTAACACTCTCGCGGATAAAGCCCTTGGATAACAATTTCTCAACTTGTCGGCACAATTCCTCATGCTCTTTCAGACTAATACGGTAATGAGGCCTATTGGGTAAACAAGAACTCGGCACAAGGTCAATCTGGTGTTGTATCCCGTTGTGGTGGTAACTGGTAACCCTTTTGGCAATTCTTCTGGAAATATGTCCCTTAAACTCCTCCAGTAATGGCTGCACATCTTCAGGCACCGTTACTGCCTTATTGACTGGTTCTTCCTTTGTTACAAGTACAAAAAATATTTTCCGTCTCAGTAATGTCCTCCTCACACTGTGCCCTTGTCAAGAGGTTAGTACCCTTTCCCACTTTGGGTTTAGGTGCCAACTCTTTTGAAGGTAAGAGTGCAATCTTTGTGTTATTGAACACTAAACGATACGTGTTGGTGAATCCATCGTGTTGTACCCTCCGATCATACTGCCATAGTCTTCCCAACAAGAGATGGCAAACATCCATGGTAACCACATCACACCAAATCTAGTCTTTATACTTCGCTCCCACAGAAAAAGAAACTAAACTGTGTTTAGTAACTTTTACCTCGTTTCCTTTTTTGAACCACCCCAATTTGTACGGATTAGGGTGTACTTCCATCTTTAACCCTAGCTTCTGGACTACCTCTTCAGACACCACATTCTCAATCACAAACTAACATACTTTTCCACTGATCGTACATGTGGAGTGGAATATGTTGTTGTGTAACCATGAATCCCCATCAACCTCCCGAGGGGGAAGGCAAACCCGTCGAAGGACTAATAGAGGATCGATATCTCCAGCCAGCTCTTCTTCTGACGCGTCATACTCAACGACCTGTTCAGAACCCCCATTCTCCTTAGCAATAGATTCGTCATTCTTGATGGACAACGCCTTTCCCGATTGGTCTCCTTTTCTGCAATCAACCTATCGATGGCTAGGCTCTCCACACTTGAAACATCGAAATCCAATGGCCATGTTTCTGTGGCCTGTGGTGCCACTGGTTTGGGTGTGGTTGGCGCACCTATTGCACAATTTTAAGGAACAATTGAATGATTGGGTCCGTTCTAGTTGCCCCCTGTATTCCTTCGGTTGAACTTCTTCTCCAACGTTTGTGCTCTTGCCACAACATCTGCAACCGTGTGCAAGTCAAACATGTCCAGGTCATCCTGTAGTTGCGGGCACAGTCCTCCGATGTACCTTGAGACTAACTGCTCCTGTGTCTCTGACAAATCGTTTCTGACCACAAGTTGGTCAAACTCCATCGTATAGTCAACAACAGACCACGCACCCTTCTTAGGTTCTGCAACCTTTGGTACATCGTGCGTGTGTAGTTGTGGGGCACAAAGATTGCTCGCATATGTTTCTTCATCTTCTCCCATGAGCCAATTTTCTCCTTGCCCTGCCTGGATTGGGTTAACTTGTTCTGCTACCACCACGAGGCAGCCCTGCCTCGTAATCTTGTGGCCATAAGAGGAACACGTTTAACTTCAGGAACCTCTTTGAGTTCCAACGTCTCATCGACGATGGTAACCCAATCAACAAACTCTTCAGGAGTGAGACCTACATGAAACTCTGGAATCTCGACCTTCATGCCGGACTCCCACTGGCGATCATGGTTGTCAACCATGACCTTTTGAAACTCTCCCCTTGGTTGTTGCCTCGCAAAAGGATTGGTCGTGAACCCTTCCTCCGTAACCTCATCCTCATCAAGATGACGGCTACGATATTGATTTTGTGGCCGAGGACCAGTAAGGAGAGTAGCCAGTTGCCTCGACAGTGTAGCCAATGCCTCCTGCATTGCTAACAGGCTAGTCTGAATCTGCTGCTCCATCTGCTCCACTTTCTCTTGCAACATCAAAACATAGTCACGCAGGTACACGTCCTCAACGTTAGCCTGCCTACCACCTTTGTTAGCAGCTCTACCTCCTTGAACCATCTTTAGGATTGGAACTCACGCTCTGATACTAACTGATGCAGGGAAGCATACGAAAACAAGAACAGACACGAGAACAAAACTCACAAACTCACAATATAGAGAAAGCTCTCTATTTTCTTATTATTCAAACTCAACTGAATTGCCCTAAGGCTTACAATGCTTATTTATAGGCTATTAAGATCAAGCTAATTAGGAAACAAATAACCAAAAGGCAATACTTGCCAATCAAGAAAAAGATCTAATTACCAAAAATAAAAATATGACTTATTCCTAATATTAATTCCCAGAGAATTCTTGCTAAAACAAGCGGCATTGCAAAAGAAGTTTCCTATTAAAAGATACTCAAATAAAATATTCTCCTACTAGAAAATTAAATCAAATCTTTTCCCATATATGGGAAGATTTGGAGGACTCCTAGAAATTGTGGTTCTAGAATGATTGACCAAATAGTGGGCCTCAATCATGGGTGGTGCCTCCACTGGTACTTAAGTCCTTGGACTGTTTCGCTCAAATCGGCCCATATAATCAAGTGCGATCACTTCTGCATCAAATTGGTTCCAAACCCACGTCTTACTCCCTTACCCATCCACTAAAGTTTTTTTTTCATCTTTTGATTGGTAAAACATTCAATTCAAATGTGCAAAATGCAATTATTAGTTATTTATTTTTTTCATTTCTCTTTTGACTGTTGGTAATTGGTAGAATGGTAGAGTTACTGGAGCAGTTCAAAGCCCAACTGTAGGGGGATGAAAACAATTGATGCTTTGGATCACCTTGGATTGCAATGGCTTATTCGTGCCTTTTCACCGAAATCCTAATTCGTCGTCGGAACTCTAATCTGCAAAACAGACAAGGGGTGAGTGCACCTCTTCCTCTCGTGGCAAAGGCCCTCCGATGCCAAAGTTAGTATCACATACTAGTCAATAAACCCTAATTATCGGTAGGAGAACAATATGAATGCCAAATATTGTGTACCTTTTACCTCCAGGTTTACCTAGTATTTATAGATTCACAGATGCTTGCTACCTAAGCATCCTTCTTCCCCTAGGATTCCTACTTCGTATAAGAAACCCAGGATGTCATGGATTCCCATTCCCTTATCAAATCATTACCTTTAGTCCTTTTACGACTCTTTTCCATAACTGCCCGAACATCCCCTTCACGTTGGGTGTCTTTGCAAGATCCTATACATTTGGGATCTTTATTCTTTAGAGGATAAGACCGTTCTGAGATCTTCTAGAGCGTTCCTACCGTCTTAGCATTCAAGGTCGTTTACTTAATAACTCTCTCTGTTCGGCCACTTCATTGTCGAACAGTCCATATGGATCAGTGACCTCTCATGTCACTGATCTTCATTAAATACCTATATGAATGACTTCTCATGTCTTTTACACGCCAAGCAGACTATCTGGACCAATGACTTCTCGTGCCAATGACCCATATCGTTGTTCTCCGCCTTTGCCAGCGGTACAACCGATCGTGCTAACCACGCCCTTTCTTATACCAAATGTTCGGCTCTTATTTGCACTTGTTCGGGGATACCTCCCTACAATTCCTCCCTAGCTTTTCTTGTTGCCACTATTCGGGGGCTATAAGTAAAGCTAGAATTAGGATTTGAGCCGAGGTTCTCAAATCTTATGTATATATAATATTTAAACCCATTGATGTTTTTGGCGGTTTTGTCATTATACCATCTCGGGGTAGTGACTCCACGTGGCATGCTTCGTATGCCTTACATTAATTTTGAACTGACGTTCTATTAAACGGCGTCAAAACAACGCCTTCTTTCCATTACTTTTTGACGAAACGGCGTGAGAAGAGACGTTTCGTCTCCGTCTCCTTCTCTTAAACTTCTCAAAAAAGGGGGGTTTTTTGGATTTTTTATCCAAAACTTCGAATCTCAACTGTTCGTTTCCTAAAACTAAGCGAGAGCTTTTCCTCCCTCTCTTTTGCCATCGCCGCCGTCTGCCATTTGATTGCATTTCAGGCAACCACTGTAAGACTCTCATTCTTGCTTCTTCTTGTGTCTTTTTCTAAAATTCATTCCCAGATTTAGTCCTTTTTTTTTTTTAGGGTTTCAATCGTACCTAGTTCCGAATTTCGTTCTATTCATTTCCTCTTCATCCATGGCGGATAGTAATGAAAACCTTCCAAAACCCAGCAATTTTAGGAAACTCTACAAAACCCCTACTATCATGGCGGCATTTAGGGCTGACTATAACATTCCTGACAATGTGGGGCTTGAACTTGCCCCTTTAGGTGCGGATAGAGATGGTGGTTCATGGGATAGGATGTGTATCCCCATTGTAGCCATTGTCGAGGGTGGAGTTCGTTTCCCCCTTCACCCACTACTCTGCCAAGTCCTGAACTGGTATCGTCTTACCCCCATGCAAGTTTCAACAAATGTTTTTAGGTTGGTGATGGGGATCGTAGCCCTGAACAGAATTTTGGGGACCCAACTAGAAATCTGGGACATCCAGTGGTGGTATAGTATAGTGCTAAACCCTGAATACAACACGTATTATTTCAAGGTTAGGAGGGTAGACAAGCGTCTCGTGCTAAACTTGTCAGATTCTGATCGTGACCACAAGATTGATTTCCTCTACGTAACTGGAGCATTCAAGCCAATAGGGGAAGATGGCCAAGTGGTGGGGCTCCATTGGCCCACATATGGGGCTATCCACTTATGCTCTTAATTTTAACTTGGAGTTATTTGCTTACTGCCTTCTCATAGCTTTTCCATGTTTTTTTAATTTATAATTTAGATTTTAATCCTGCAGCGGATAACGCTAACAAGCGTCCTAGACGAGAACCAAATTACGTTCGAACAGAGGAGATCAATAGGATCTTAAAATATACAGGCGAGCCTGGTACCCGAACAGCTGGTCGGAGTCGTAATGCTGACGTACTGCTGGGATACGATCCTTCTTACAGAGGTCTTATCGACAGAAGACTAGCTCATCCAAGTACCAGTGCTGCTTCTACCTCAACTGCTCCCCA
This sequence comes from Rhododendron ovatum, assembly GCA_019656835.1. Lineage (NCBI taxonomy): Eukaryota > Viridiplantae > Streptophyta > Magnoliopsida > Ericales > Ericaceae > Rhododendron > Rhododendron ovatum. The sequence goes on along the minus strand of CM033795.1, from coordinate 21,041,257 downwards.
ATTGCAGAGTTCGAGATTGCAGGCTGGAGTTTCTCTTGCCGGACAGCCAGGCGAAGTTCCGATTCCCGAAGACGTTCCTTGACATGCGTGGTACTCAGAAGATCTGAACGAAGACAAGTCATCCCCGAATAATGAACCGAATAGCCCACTCCCCTTAGTGTCACCAGCCAGTCGTCTTCTTCCGGCTACTCTTGATCTCCACCAGACCCAGGTACAATGACTCGCCAGCCCCTTGATCTTAGCACATTTCTTACCGTCTTTACACGGGGACGTGGTGCCACCAGTAGGGTGGCATCAGTTGGCCTTGCCCCCCCATGATCCCGTCGTACCAGGGGGGGTCAACACGATCATTTTCTTCCCCTCAGGAACATGATAGTTCCTTCAAGGCGGCTGATGCTAATTGGGATAAACATCCCCGGAGCCAAGAAGCCAGAGATACTGATGCTCCAGCTGCTTTGTTACCTTTGGAGACCCTAGTGCCGAGCATCCAAATCACTCCAGATGTCTGGGCCCCTCAACTCATGAGGGGGGACCGGCCCGTAAACATCGGGGACAGTGTCAGTTCCTCTGAGACTGCACTATCCCTAGCGCAAGGTCTATTGCTGCCTGTTGACATGCAGAAGGAATCCTCGTCTCCCCCTGATCGGCTTGTGTCCACTAGTCTCGTCAATGGAATCAAGGTAACAAAATTTCCTCTTTTAGCCCTATCTTTCTCGTAGCAGTTAAAATCTTTTAACTTACGTTTGGTATTTTTACAGTTCATCCAAACAATGATCACACTGGGCCAAAAGTTCCAAGAAGCTGAAGCCGAGAGAATTAGGCTTTTGAATGACAACACGAGGCTGCTCCGAACAGTCTTGAAATTAGAGAGGGAGAGAGATAAGGCCAAAGCAGACCTCTCTGAAACAAAAGGCAAGCTTGAGACTGTTGAAGATAGTCTTAATCAAGCTTTGGCAAAGATTGACAGCACCAAAAAGGCTGCATACGAAGATGGTTATCAAAAGGGTTTCGACGCCACGACGGCCAGCTATGTGGAGCAGATGCCAATCATTCAAGACCAGATCTGGGTTGCTTGCTGGGAGGCGTGTCTAACGAAGGTGGGGGTTGCCGAGGATTCCCCCCTCTGGGTGGAGAGCGATCTACCAAGCCGCCAAGCTGCAGCCCCTCAAGAGCATAACGGCTCTCTTACTAATGATGTCGATCAGCAGATTGACGATTTTATAGATGCCGATGAAGAGATACAGGTAGAGTCGCAGGATGTTGTTGTTGAGCATTCATCTGTTCGGGAAGTGACCATCGAGACTGTCGTCCCAGAGGAGAATGCTGCTGCTGGTGGTGGTTCGGCTGGAACTGATGTTCTCCCAGAGATTCAGAACCTGGACTGAAATGGCAGGCAAGTAATTAGTTCTATATATATGTTTTGTTTTGTTTTTTGTTTTTGACTTAAACAATTTGGCTGGTCCTGCGTGACCATAGCATTTCAACCCTGCGTGGTACCAGTACTTTTGAAAACTTGTTTAACACAGGTATGTGGCCCTTCATGGCTCAACACTGGTTCTAAATGTTTGGCCTTGCTTGGCCCCTCGTAGCCTTTGCTAATTTTAATTCCTAAGTGTAATCGTACTGGGGTAATATTGCTTATTTCTGTATGCATCCAAGTGTTTCGTACTAAGGAAATTAGTGCCCAAATCTGTTCGTTTGTGGCAAAACTATGCATGCTCTCGTGCGCACTCCAAGTTTTTCTCATGCTTGGATAAGTCTGTAATGCGTTTCTCGTACTTGAATAGTTTTAGCTAACATATACTCGTTATGCTTTAAGCCAAGCCAATTGTTTCATATAAGCTTATAAGTGTCTCGTACTTAAATTCTGCACGTTCTCGTATGCATTCCTGAGTTTACTCATACTCATAAGTCTCACATACTTAATGAACTTCCAGTTTCTCGTACTTAGAAAAAGATCATAAGTGTACAACCCAAGTATTTCGTACTTGATGTTTCTTATATTTAGTCTAGCGTTTTATTTCGTACTTGTTATTTCAAGCTTTAAACTTTTACCACAAGTATTTGCTCAAGTAATTGTTATCCGAACAGACTGTATGTTTTCGTATGCATCCCAAGTTTCCTCATACTAGGGGTACAGTCGTGTGTATTTAAGTTTCTCATACTTAGTCAAAAGTATCTTAAACATATCTCGTTATGTCTGTTGCCCAAGTATTTCGTACTTGGATTCTACTAAGTATGTTCGTACTTAGAATTTTGTAAGTTTCTCGTCCTTATTCAAAAGTATCTTAGACATATCTCGTTATGTCTGTTGCCCAAGTATTTCGTACTTGGATTCTACTAAGTATGTTTGTACTTAGAATTTTGTAAGTTTTTCGTACTTAAGTATCTCATACACGACATTCGTACCAGTCCCTTGCTCCCCAATATGAAAAAAGGAAAATAATACCAAACTCCATTTTTCATATTTCAAAACGAAAATTCCAAAAAGCTTGACTTTATTCATAAACTTGAACTCAAGGGGGCGTTATTCGTACCACTTGCAATTAAAATAATAAAATCAAAAACTAGAACAAGGGAATTTTATTCGTAATTCCCACACAATCATGTAGTGCAATCTAAAACAGAATTCAATGCTTCTAAACAAAGAATTTTCGCAGATTATGGACATTCCAAGACCTCGGAATTGGATTATCATCCAGATCAGCCAATCTATAGGCCCCTATGCCCACAATCTCGGTTACTCGATACAGGTCTTCCCAGTTGGCCCCCAGCTTGCCTTCTTGGGGTTGCCGAGCACCTTTCGTAGTACAAGGTCTCCAACACCAAATTCTCGAGGGTGAACATGCTTGTTATGGCTCTTCACCAGTTGTTCCTAGTAAGAAGCCAGATGCACGAGGGCCCTTTCCCTCATTTCCTCAGCGAGATCAAGCTCAATTTCGAGGGCCCTATCATTGCCCCCACTTTCAACCAGTGCGGTCCTATTGGTTGGAAGACCAACTTTCAGAGGTATGACAGCCTCTGTTCCATATGCCAATGAATAGGGGGTCTCTCCCGTAGACCTCCTAGGCGTTGTTCGGTGAGCCCACGGCACTAGTGGTAACTCGTCAGGCCATTTCCCTTTGACTTTGTCTAGCCTCTTCTTGATCCCGTCAAGGATAGTCTTATTAGACGCCTCTGCCTGCCCATTACTCTGAGGTTAAGCTATGGTTGAATAATAATTCCGTATTTCGTACTGGACACAAAAAACCTAGAATTTCTTCTGAAATTGGGATCCATTGTCTGTAATCAATGAATAAGGGACCCCAAAGTGAGTGGTGATACTCTTCCACATGAACCTTTATATCATAGGTTCAGTGATTTTGGCCAGTGGTTCTGCCTCAATCCCCTTAGTAAAATAGTCTGTTGCAACTAGTAGAAATTTTCGATTCCCAGTTGCTTTGTGTAGTGGACCCACGATGTCCATTCCCCATTGAGCAAACGGCCAAGGACTTGTCAAAGGCACTAGATCCTCGGCTGGTGTTCGAATCATTGGTGAGAATTTTTGACATTTCTCACAAATTTTCACATACACCTTTGCATCTTCTTGCATGTGTGGCCACCAGTAGCCTTGGGTAATTGCTCGGTGGGCGATGGATCTACCTCCATCATGACTCCCACATGTTCCCTCGTGGATTTCATGAAGAAATCTCTGCACCATCTCGGGATGTACGTATAGCAAATACGGGCCCGTGAAGGATTTTCTATATAACTTACCATTTGGGGACAGCCAAAACCTTGCAGACTTAGTTTTAATCTTATGAGCTTCCTTTTTATCAGTGGGGAGTGTTTCATCTCGTAAAAACTCCACGATTGGGTCCATCCAGCTTGGTCCTTGGTTCACGTCCAAGACCAACTCAACACTCCTCCCAATGCTCGGCTCTGTCAAATACTCAACTGCTACCCTTCGTTTGAGTTCAGTTGGAACAGCTGCGGCTAACGACGCTAAAGAATCGGCATGGGCATTCTGTCCTGAACTTATCTGTTCAATATGAACCCTTTCGAAGGTATCAAGTAAATCCTTGGACGCTTCCACATACGCTGCCATCTTCTCATTCTGGGCTTGGTATTCCCCAGACAGTTGATTAACTACGAGCTGTGAATCACAATACACTATGACTCGTTTTGCTTTCAGAGTCTTTGCACTCCTTAATCCAGCTAAGAGTGCCTTATACTCTGCCACATTATTTGATGCACCGAAACCAAGCCGAACAGATAGTTTGAGCATTACTCCTTCATGAGGAAAAAGGACAACCCCAATTCCTGAACCAGTATTACATGCTGATCCATCAACGAATAACTTCTATTCCATGGGGTCCTGTTCGGCTGAGAGTTGATTCTTCATGGGTGATGTCTTAGTCGCTTGTTCCTTTCTCGTAGGAGGTAGGGGAGCTACCGTAGGAGAAAACTCTGCCATAAAATCAGCCAACACTTGGCCTTTTGATTCCCTTGCATGGCTGATAATCGATATCGTATTGGCTTAACTCGACGGACCACGTTGAGATCCTTTCCGAGAAGTCTGTTTTTCGAAGTAGTGATTTCAGCAGGAACTCAATATAAACCACAACCTTGTGGCTTTGGAAGTTGTATGGCAATTTCCTTGTAGCTGTCCTAAGTGCCAGGACAAATTTCTCTAAAGGCAGATATCTCGTCTTTGCATCCAGCAGTGTCTTGCTAACATAATAAATAGGGATTTGTTCGATTCCCAAATCCCTTAACAGGACTGCACTAACTGCATGCTCAGAAACAGCTAAGTACAAAACTAAAGACTCACCTGGCTGTGGAGTTGACAAAAGTGGGGGCTCGACTAGATACTTCTTCAGGTCCTGGAAGGCCTATTCGCACTCTGCTCCCCATTTGAATCCCTCCCTCTTTTTCAATAATTGAAAAAAAGGTTTGCACTTGTTACTTGACCTGCTGATAAATCTATTAAGTGCTGTAGCCATTCCAGTCAACCTCTGGACTTCCTTAGTGGTTTTGGGACTTTGTAGCCTTTGTAGGGCTGCAATTTGATCAGGGTTAGCCTCAATCCCTATCATGGTCACCAAATGGCCCAGGAACTTTCCTGAACCGACTCCAAACTCACATTTCGAGGCATTGAGTTTCAGTTTGTACTCCCTCAGGATCTCGAAAGCTTCTTTTAAATCCGCTATGTGTCCCTGTTTATCTTGACTTTTCACCACCATATCATCTATGTAAACCTCCATAGTCTTGCTAAGGAGCTTTTTGAACATGATGGTTGCAAGTCTTTGGTACGTTGCCTCAGCATTTCTTAGCCCAAATGGCATGACGCTATAGCAGTACAACCCTCATGGTGTAATAAAAGAAGTCTTCTCTTGGTCAGGCCCAAACACAGCAATCTGATGATATCCTCCATATGCGTCGAGAAAACTCATTCGTTCGTAACCAGCAGTTGCGTCAACCAACTGGTCTATCCTTGGGGGAAGAGGAAAACTGTCTTTTGGACATGCCTTGTTTAGGTCTGTGAAGTCTATGCAGACACGCCACTTCCCATTCTTTTTCTTTACCACCAAGGTGTTGAATAACCACTCTGGGTAGTAAACTTCACGTATTGCTTTGGCCTCTAGCAAACAATCGATCTTTTCAATTACTGCATCCACATGCTGCACAGCTGCCCTCCGTTTTTTCTGAAAGATCGGCTTATGCTGAGGATCAACATTTAAATGGTGACAGATCACACCTGCATCTACTCCGGGCATTTCCTCTGGCACCCATACAAATACATCGACATATTCCTTCAGAAATTTTATCAGTTTAGCCTTTTCGTCTGCTGGTAATGATTCTCTGATTAAGAAATATCTTTCAGGATCAGTCTTATTGATTTGAATCTTCTCCAAGCCTTCAACCACCTTTTCTGCCGGACTTCTTCCAACATCCTCGATAGTTAGTTGATCTGGTACTTCTAATGTATGAACGTGGTAGGCCTTTGGGGGTCTTTTAATGATGGAAATTAGACGTTGTTGGGCCACTTTCTGATTGCCTTTAATTAGTTCAACCTCATTCGATCCTGAGAATTTCACCATCTGGTGGTAAGTCGAGGAGACCGCTCTCATCTTATGCAGCCATGTCCTCCCTATAATCGCGTTATAGGAAGAAGGAACATCGACAACTAAGAAATCTGTTTTCAACACCACTGATCCAGTCCGAACAGGTAACGTTACTTTTCCAAGAGGCCAAACTGCTCCTGCACCGAACCCAATCCGGGGTGTTGTAGATTGTTCTAAGTCTGTTTGGGCTAGCCCCAACTTCCTGAGTCCACTAGTATCCTCTCGATGTCATATTCCCCAACTCGTAGGATTATGACCAAAGCATCATTGTGGGGTATTTGGATCTCTCCCAGATCATCATCTGTGAATGCTATACTTTCATTGCACACATAACTCTCTCGCCCCCTCTTGTTACCCAATCGCATCACGTGCTGATTGTGCCTAACTTGCCTTTGTAATAGCCTGACCTCATTTCTCGTATAAGGTGTGGCCAACCCATGTATCATGTGGATTACCCCTTTAGGATTCTGCTCATAATCCAGCTCCATGGCTTTCCTTTTGTCCTTGGGATCTTCTTGGATAAATTCCTTTAGATAGCCCCGAGAGACCAAATCATCAAGGTGTTTTTTGTACATCTCACAATCTTCAGTCATATGGCCCCAATCTTTATTGTAGGGAGGTATTCCCGAACAGGCACAAGAAGCACCCGAGCACGGTGCTTAGGAAAGGTCAACGCATTATGGACCGATCACATGAGAAGTCATTGGTCCAGAAAGGTTGTACGACTCTCAATTCAGTAAAACATGAGAAGTCATTTGACCAATTAAAAAGAAAGTGACACGTGAAGCCACTGTTCAAGTACCTTGTTCGGCTACGAGAAAGCCGAACAGGAGGAGAACTCTTAAAGAAAAAAATGGTCCAAATAATTGATAAAGGACCAGTTACATGTGAAGTAACTGGTCCAGGCTCTCCATTCAACCATGAGGTGGCCGAATAAGGAAAGAAGTCCTATCAGATGTTGAAGTAGAGGGAACATTCTGGAAGAGTCCAAAAACAGTGGTATTACGTTAAGGAATGAGATCCCGAGAATGTAGGATCTCGAAAAGATCCCCAACGGGAATGGGATGTTCGGCCAGCTATGGAAAAGGGTCCTAAAAGGGCTAAGGTAGCAAACTGATAAAAGGAAACGAGAATCCTTAATATCCTGGGATTCCTTTACGAGATAAGAATCCTAGGGCGACAGGGATGCTTGGGCGGCAAACATCTATAAATCTATAAATACGAGGTAAACTCAGAGGAAAGAGGTACGCAATATACTGCATTCTTATTGCTTTCCTACTGATAATTAGGGTTTTACTGCTAGTACGTGATACTAACTTTGGCATCGGAGGGCCTTTGCCACGAGAGGCAAAGGTGCACTCACCCCCTGTCTATTTTGCAGATTAGGGCTCTGACGACGAATTAGGGTTCCGGTGAAGAGGCATGAATAAGCCGTTACAATCCAGTGCTGTCCAAAGCACTAGTAGAATTTCTCCACCTACAATTGGCGCCGTCTGTGGGAAACGAAAGAGTTCCCTTTGAAATACGACCATGGTGGAAGTAGATCCAGCAACACCGCACGATCCAAAGGATGTGTTAGATGGAGGAAGGGATAAATCTCTACCTGGGGCTCCAAGAAAGCCCGAGGGTGGACACAGGAGGACCACGAGTAAGGGCCCCTTACCGTCCACGATAAAAATAGAGATGGAGAGACGGCTTCACGATCCACGAGAAGGAGTAAGTCCCATCGAGGGGATGAATCAGTCGCTCATTCTAGGAGCATACACCGTAGCGAAGACGTTCTTGATCAAAAGAGACAAGAAATTGAGGAGTATGCTCGTCTAATTAAAAAACGAGAATATGAGATCAGAGAACTGGAAAGAATCAGGGAACATCCGGAGGACTCCGGACTATCTAAAAGAAATTCCAGAGGCAGTGGGTATGCTATGGTACAATTCAGAAAAGCTCCTTCCCGAGGAAGAAGGAGCAGGAGCAGAAGTTCAACCCCAAGGCGACGTAAAGCTTCTCCACGAAAAGAGAGGAGCAAGACACGAACGCCGGAGAGAAGGAGGGATTCTCCAAGAAAGAGGAGAAGCAGAGGTCGAAACTCTACCCCTGAGGAGGAAGGGAGTAGGAAATATCATAGGGACAGGTACAAGAGACCTGATTCCGATTGGGAAAGAGTTGGACCAAATGAAAAGAAAGGACCAGAGGATGAAACCATGACTGCACGAGAAGCGGCACGGAAAGCACTCAAGAATATAGCATCCTCCCCTTTTGCAAGAAAGCTACAGGAGGCTAAGTTGCCGACTAGAGTGAAACACGGAGCATTCATTCTCTACGAAACAAACGCCGATCCCGTGGCACATATACAGCATTACCAACAGGCAATGTTTATGCATGAAGGAGATGATGCAATTATGTGCAAGATGTTCCCGTCAAGCTTAGGAAAGGTAGCTTTGTCTTGGTTTCATAGATTGGGTTCACGCTCCATCCGAACATGGGTGCAGTTGGCTGAGGAATTCACTGCACGGTTTTTGACGAGCAGGAAAGCTCCAAAAACTTTTGAGAGTCTTTCCTTTATGAAGCAAGGTGAAGACGAGCCGATCAGGACATACGCGAAAAAATACTGGGAAACCTTTAACGAGATTGAAGGTTGCAGCGAGGAATATGCCATTGCCACTTTCAAGACAGGCTTGCCTGTTCGGGGGGAGCTACGTAAGTCCTTAAACATGAGTCCGGTACAGACACTGGCGAAGCTGATGGAGCGAATTGAGCAGCACGCCAGAAACGAGGATGATATTCTTCGGGAAGATGACAAGTTGGCCGCCGAGCAAGTAAATGGGCCTATAAAGAAGGTAGAAAAGCCAGAGCCTAAAACCTATCGTGAAAGGAAGGATTATGGGCAAGCAAAGAAAGAGCCGTACAAAGATAAGCAAGCTCCGGATCCTAAGTCATTCTTTTCAATAAACACGGTCTGGAAAGAGCCTATCTACAGGATTCTTTATCGAATAAAGAATCAACCTTATTTCAAATGGCCTCCAACTATAGGTGGGAATAAAGATGCAAAACGTGCTACGAATCAGCACTATAGCTACCATAAGGATTGGAGCCACATGACAGAGGATTGTGAGATGTTTAAACGGCACCTTGATGATTTGGTCTCACAGGCTATCTCAAAGAATTTATCCAAGAAGATTCTAAGGATAAAGACAAGGCAATGGAGTTGGATTACGAACAGAATCCAAAAGGGGTAATTCATATGATACATGGATTAGCCGAACCTTGTACGAGAAATGAGGTGAGATTGCTTCAAAGACAAGTGAAACATGACCAACATGTGATGCAGTTGGGGAAGAAAAGAGGGCGCAACGAAGGGGTGAGCAACGAGGGCATAGTTTTTACGGATGAAGATCTGGGAGGAGTCCAGGTACCACACAATGATGCTTTGGTCATAACCCTACGAGTTGGGGAATATGACATGGACAGAATCTTGGTGGACTCTGGGAGTTGCACCGAAGTGCTATACTATGATGCATTCAAGAAACTAACCAACATGTGATGCAGTTGGGGAAGAAAAGAGGGCGCAACGAAGGGGTAAGCAACGAGGGCATAGTTTTTACGGATGAAGATCTGGGAGGAGTCCAGGTACCACACAATGATGCTTTTTGAGTTGGGGAATATGACATGGACAGAATCTTGGTGGACTCTGGGAGTTGCACTGAAGTGCTATACTATGATGCATTCAAGAAACTGGGGCTCACTCAAGAAGATTTGGTACAATCAGTAACACCTTTGGTCGGATTTGGAGCAGGAGCAGTTTGGCCGTTGGGAAAGGTAACTTTGCCTGTTCGGGCTGGTACAGTGGTGCTACGGACTGACTTCCTGGTGGTGGATGTACCGTCTTCCTATAACGTGATTATAGGAAGAACATGGTTGCACAAGATGAGGGCAGTCTCTTCTACTTTCCATCAAATGGTAAAATTCCCAGGATCCAATGGGATTGAACAGATCAAAGGTAACCAAAAGGTAGCTCAACAATGTTTGGTATCCATCATAAAGAGAATCCACAATGCCCACCATGTTAATACTGTGAAAATTCCGGATCAGCCGACCATTGAAGACATCGGAAAGAATCCAACCGAGAGGGTAGTTGAGGATTTGAAGAAAACACAGATCAATGAGAATGATCCAGATAGGGATTTCCTGATTGAGGAATCATGGCCATTAGAGGAGGAGAATGAATTGATAAGTTTCTTGAAAACTTATGTCGATGTATTTGCTTGGACACCAGAGGAAATGCCTGGGGTAAGTGCAGATGTTATCTGCCATCATTTTTTGAAACATATCTGCCATCATTTGAATATAGATCCACAACACAAGCCGGTCATTCAAAAGAAAAGAAGGGCAGCCGTACAGCACGTTGACGCTGTAATTGAAGAAGTAAACCATTTGTTGGAAGCCAAGGCAATAAGGGAAGTTTATTATCCAGAATGGCTATCGAATACTGTTGTCGTCAAGAAAAAGAATGGAAAATGGCGTGTATGTGTAGACTTCACAGATTTAAACAAGGCGTGCCCAAAGGATAGTTTTCCTCTTCCAAGGATTGACCAGTTGGTTAATGCAACAGCAGGATATGGACGGATGAGTTTTCTCAATGCATATCGAGGATATCATCAAATTGCCATGTTTGGGCCAGATCAAGAGAAAACTTCTTTTATTACACCACGTGGGTTGTACTGTTACAATGTCATGCCCTTTGGATTGAAGAATGCAGGGGCAACATATCAGAGATTGGCAACCATCATGTTCAGAAAATTGCTCGGCAAAACTATGGAGGTTTATATAGATGACATGGTGGTGAAAAGTAAAACTGGGCAGGGCCATATAGCAGATTTAAAGGAGGCTTTTGAAATATTGAGGAAATACAAGTTAAAACTCAACGCCTCGAAGTGTGCGTTTGGAGTCGGTTCTGGAAAGTTTTTAGGCCATCTTGTAATCTTGAGGGGGATAGAGGCGAATCCCGACCAAATAAAGGCCTTACAGAATCTGTAGAGTCCTCAGACAACGAAAGAAGTCTAGCGGTTGACTGGGATGGCAGCAGCTCTCAATCGATTTATTAGCCGGTCAAGTGACAAGTGCAGACCTTTCTTTCAGTTGTTAAAGAAAAGGGAAGGATTCGAATGGGGAGCAGAATGTGAACAAGCCTTCCAGAATCTGAAGGGATATTTGGCCTCTCCTCCCCTTCTTTCGACTCCAGAACCAGGTGAGTCCCTAGTTTTGTACTTAGCTATTTCTGAGCATGCTGTGAGTGCAGTCCTTTTGAGAAATAAGGGATCCGAGCAAATCCCTATTTATTATGTGAGCAAAACGCTGTTAGATGCGGAAATAAGATACTTGCCCCTCGAGAAATTAGTCCTGGCGCTAAGAACAGCAATCAGAAAATTGCCACATTATTTTCAGAGCCATAAAGTTATGGTTTACATTGAGTTCCCATTAAAATCACTGCTACGAAAAGCAGATTTCTCGGGAAGGATCTCAACTTGGTCCGTTGAGTTGAGCTAATATGACATCGATTATCAGCCGCGCACGGCAATTAAAGGCCAAGTGTTGGCAGATTATGTGGCAGAATTCTCACCCACAGTTGCACCTTTGCCTCCTACGAGAAAGGAGTGTAAAGCAAAGTCACCTGTAACAAAGGAACAGGTATCAGCCGAACAAGATCCCCTGGAATGGAAGCTGTTCGTTGATGGTTCAGCTTGCAACACTGGATCCGGAATCGGGGTTGTGCTTTTACCCCCTGATGGGTCAATGTTAGAATTATCTGTTCGGCTAGGGTTCAATGCATCAAATAACGTGGCAGAGTATGAGGCACTCTTAGCTGGCTTGAGAAGTGCAAAAACCCTAAAAGCAGAACGTGTAAGGGTATATTGTGATTCACAACTTGTAATGCATCAATTGTCCGGGCAATATGAAACTCGGAGCGAGAAGATGGCGGCCTATGTACAAGCAACCAGAGATCTGCTTGATACCTTCGAAAGGGTGTATGTTGAACAGATAAGTTCTGAAAAAAACGCTCATGCAGATTCATTAGCATGGTTGGCCGCAGCTGTACCAACAGAGTTTAAAAGAAAGATAGCCGTAGAGTATCTAACTGAGCCGAGCATTGGGAGAAGCGTGGAGATGGTCTTGGACGTGAACCAAGAACCAAGTTGGATGGACCCAATTGTTGAGTTTTTACGAGATGAAAAACTCCCTTCAGACAAAAAGGAGGCTCACAAAATTAGAACCAAATCTGCTCGGTTCTGGTTATCACCTGAGGGAAAATTGTACAGGAGGTCTTTTACAGGACCCTATTTGCTTTGCGTACATCCTGAAATGGTGCAAAAGTTCCTCCATGAAATTCATGAAGGAACATATGGAAGCCATGCTGGGGGCAGGTCCATAGCTCACCGAGCAATCACCCAAGGATATTGGTGGCCGTACATACAAGAAGATGCTAAGGTTTATGTGAAAATTTGTGAAAAATGTCAGAAGTTTTCACCAATGATTCGAACACCAGCCGAGGATTTGGTGCCTTTGACAAGTCCTTGGCCGATTGCTCAATGGGGAATGGACATTGTGGGTCCATTACACAAAGCAACTGGGAACCGAAAATTCCTGCTGGTTGCAACAGATTATTTCACTAAGTGGATTGAGGTTGAATCATTAGCCAAGATCACTGAACCTATGATAGAACGGTTCGTGTGGAAGAGCATCATCACTCATTTTGGGATCCCTTATTCATTGATTACACATAATGGGACCCAGTTTTAGAAGAAGTTCAAAACTTTCTGTGCTCGGTATGGGATAAGAAATTACTATTCGACTCCAGCCTACCCTCAAAGCAACGGACAAGCAGAAGCTTCTAACAAAATAATTCTTAATGGGATTAAGAAGCATTTGGATAAAGCAAAGGGGAAATGGCCTGATGAATTGCCATTGGTACTTTGGGCATATCGAACAACGCCTAGGAGGTCTACGGGAGAGACCCCCTATTCATTAGCATATGGAACAGAGGCTGTTATTCCATTGGAAATAGGTCTGCCGACCAACAGGACCACTTTGGTTGAAAGTGGAGGGAATGATAGGGCCTTGGAGATTGAATTAGATCTTGCTGAGGAACGACGAAAACGGGCCCTAGTGCACTTGGCCTCATACCAGGAACAACTGATCAAAAGGTACAACAAACACGTGCATCCACGAGAGTTTGGAGTTGGAGACCTTGTACTACGAAAGGTGCTCGGCAACACTAAAGTGGCCAATGAAGGAAAGTTAGGGGCCAATTGGGAAAGCCCATATCTAGTTATTGAGATTGTGGGCATTGGAGCTTATCGATTGGCAGACCTGGACGGGAACCCGGTGCCAAGACCTTGGAATGTCCACAACTTGAGAAAGTTCTTTATATGAATATGTTTGAGCATATTTTTATATTTTTTTATGCACATCGTGATTGTGTGAGAGTTATGAATAAAACTCTCTTGTGTTCTTTAGTTGCAAGGGGTACAAGTAACGCCCCCTTGAGTTTTTTTACATTCCAATAAAGTGTTCTTTATTTCTTCTGGGTTCTATAAATTTGAAGTCTGCCACTTTTCTTTTTTCAACATCCTTCATATTGGGGAGCGGGGCATGGTCCCATATGTTTCTACGTTTTTCTTTGCGTTCTTTACATAGGAAATATGTAAATTGCAGTATGAAAAAACTGAAAACACGCACCAAGGTTATATGAATATATAGCTAAACTGCTTTACAGTACGAGTATACTTGGGCATAAGCATACTAATATATGCATAAGTACGAGAAACTTAAACAAAGTTTGCATGCGAATACATGCATACAAAGTACGAGAGACTTACTTACATAAGTACGAAATACTTAAACAGTTTCACAAACAGTATTCCAAAATAACAAACACCCATGTTAAAACCCAACATATGAGGCTTGTCCCATGACAAAGAACAAATCCAAAACAGAATGAAGATTGAACTCATTCGTCTTCAGTAAGATCTTGGACAGTTGTAGGAGCAGTTGTAGGAGCTGCTGGTGCAGTCAAGTCTTCTGTGGTATTCTCATCTCCAAGTTGACCACCACTGACTTCCTTTTGGCCAGGGTTTGTCATATCATTTTGTGGTTCAACTTCAATAGCAGGTGGCCCAGACGTCTGCACATCTTGTTCTTCATCTCCCTCCTCAGTGATGACCTCCTCATCACCAGCAGCTGCGCTTGGTAGCTCAATGTTGGTCCAAAGGGGAGATGACTCAGGAATCTCAACTTTAGCAAGGCAAGCTGTCCAGGATGCCACCCAAATTTGGTCTTGAATCCTAGGCATCTAGTTCGTGTAGCTGTCAGTAGCTACTTTGATTCCTTCATTGTATCCCTTTTCAAATGCAGCTTTGGCTTCAGTCTGGCTCGTCTTAAGTTCTTTCAGAGTTTGTGCAAGACTGTCCTCAGCCCCCTTCAGTTGTCCCTTTAAACCATCCGCTATTCCCAGAGCTTGGTTTCTTTCTCTCTCAAGCCTGATGATGGTACGTTGAAGCTTGGTGTTCTCACTGACAAGTTTGGCACGTTGGGGCTCGGATTGGCTGAGTTTTTAAGCCATGGCCACCATTTTTTGCATCACCTGGAATGGTCAAAACAGCTGTGATAAACATAAATACCAAACCATATGGTACGATGTGGTTTTTAAAGGGATAATTTACCTTGACATTATGGGACATAAAAGTGCTCAGGAGATTGTCCGGAGACATTGCAGCTTCTTTTTGCATATCTCCAGGCAACAAGAAGGCTTGGGATAATGCAAGTGCAGTCCCATCAGTCTCAACAATGTCCCGAGCAGTGATAGCTCGGTTCCCATGAGAGAAAGAGGGAGCCCACGTAGGAGCAGGAGATGAGGAGGATGGTGGGGGTCTTTCTTGGGATTTTTCCACCCGTTGACGTTTTTCTCTGTGGATGGCTTCAATTTCTTCTGGAGAAAATCCAGGAGGAGCATCAGTTTGAATCTGGATACGACGGCCATGACCTTGACCACCTTGGCCCCGAACATTACCACGACCTCGACCAGGAATGGTGAGAAGACTGCCTAAGTCAATTGGCCGGTTCATATCTGGAGGTGAGGGGGTGTAGCCACTAGACGAGGAGCTGGATGTAGAACTGGAAGCTTCCTCAACAAGAGGGATTGGTTCATCAGAGATTGGAGGTGTCCGAGAACGCCTCTCTTCTTGTTCGGGAGCTGGTCTTGAAGGACCAGCAATGATGGGATTGTCGGCTGCACGGGTTCGCCGATCAATAAACCCACTGTACGAAGCTTTATAGCAGAGAAGTACCTGAGCTGCTCTTGCTCGGCCTGCTAGGTAAGTCCCTTCACCGTTGAATGCAAGAGCTCGTCTGATATCTGCTACGTGAACTTGAGGGGTTATGATATTGTATCCACGATTGATGCTTGATGCTGAAACATGACAAAGCACAAACAATAAGAAACATGAAAAAGCTTTTCTTTTGAAAAAGACAAACATATGAATTAAAAAGAAAGAACTAACGTGGGCTCCCGAAAACATGAGGAGCATGAAAACCAATCACTTAGCCGTCCTCGTCCTTGGGTTCGAAGTTGCCCATAACGATCAGAAAGTCATCGTCATCCCCACGAGCAGAGTCAGGGAGTTCGAGAACAAGCTTCTTTCTAGAATCCCTACTTTTTAAATAATAAGTAAGGGCGTCCCCGGTTCTGGAAATACTGTATAAGTGGTGGATATCATACAAGCCTAGAGAGGTCCCTAATATCTGATTTAGAGCATTTATACCCATAACTACTCAGAAGAAATTAGCAGAAACCTGCATTGGGGAAAGCCTATAGTATGCTAAGACTTGGCGAAGCAGAGGAGCCAAGGGAAACCTAACCCCGCCCTCGACGACAGCTACCACTGGAATGTGAAGAGTGTCGAAATCGAAACTTTCACGAATGGCATCCTCAGGAGCCAAAACAGTAGCTACGTTGTCAGGAATCCCATATCGAGATCTGAAACTAGCCATGGTTTGAGGAGTATTACAGTGTCTCCGAAATCTTCCCATTACCAGAAAGGTTTTTGGGGTTCTTTGAAGTATAAAGAAGAGGGGACGATGAAACCCTAAAAAGTGATTGTAAACAATCCACCAGAGAAATGGAACAGTAAGAAGAAGAATGATGACTTACGAAAATAGTCGATGGAATCCCTAAATAGCAGAAAGGAGGAGGCCTTGAGATGATGAACAGTGCTTCAATGGCGGGTAAAAGCTTGAACCTTCTTTTTCGGCAGAGGGAGTCTAAGAGAGAGATTGGAGTTTTGAAAAAGGGAGGAAAACCCAAAAATACCCTAAAAAGTGGGGTGGCGTACGTGAAACGTCACCCAGACGCCGTTTGAGTGTTCCGTTCCCTAAAACATGTCTGTCCGCATTTAATGTGAGCAATATAATGAACGACACGTGTAAAGATTAGGACTAAAAGCCTGTGACGGCCTAACGAAAAGATGTTTTTGTCATGGTAAAATGATGACAAGCTGCACCAATATATAAAGTGCAGGAGCAGATTAAATTTGCTCGGTAAATGAGCTTTACTCGTCATCTGAGTAAAGGATAACGAGTAAGGCCAGGGAGCAATTGTAGGGAGGTATTCCCGAACAGGCACAAGAAGCACCCGAGCACGGTGCTTAGGAAAGGTCAATGCGTTATGGACTGATGACATGAGAAGTCATTGGTCCAGAGAGGTTGTACGACTCTCAGTTCAATAAAACATAAGAAGTTATTTGACCAATTAAAAAGAAAGTGACACGTGAAGCCACTGTTCAAGTACCTTGTTCGGCTACGAGAAAGCCGAACAGGAGGAGAACTCCTAAAGAAAGAAATGGTCCAAATAATTGATAAAGGACTAGTTACATGTGAAGTAACTGGTCCAGGCCCTCTGTTCGACCATGAGACGGCCGAATAAGGAAAGAAGTCCTATCAGATGTTGAAGTAGAGGGAACATTCTGGAAGAGTCCAAAAACAGTTATATTATGTTAAGGAATGAGATCCCGAGAATGTAGGATCTCGAAAAGATCCCCAACGGGAATGGGATGTTCGGCCAGCTATGGAAAAGGGTCCTAAAAGGGCTAAGGTAGCAAACTGATAAAAGGAAACGAGAATCCTTAATATCCTGGGATTCCTTTACGAGATAAGAATCTTAGGGCGACAGGGATGCTTGGGCGGCAAGCATCTATGAATCTATAAATACGAGGTAAACTCAGAGGAAAGAGGTACGCAATATACTGCATTCTTATTGCTTTCCTACTGATAATTAGGGTTTTACTGCTAGTACGTGATACTAACTTTGGCATTGGAGGGCCTTTGCCACGAGAGGCAAAGGTGCACTCACCCTCTGTCTATTTTGCAGATTAGGGCTCCGACGACGAATTAGGGTTCCGGTGAAGAGACACGAATAAGCCGTTACAATCCAGTGCTGTCCAAAGCACTAGTAGAATTTCTCCACCTACATTTATGGTAGCTGTAGTGCTGATTTATAGCACGTTTTGCGTCTTTATCCCTGCTTAGACTTGGGGGCCATTTGAAGTATGGCTGATTCTTTATTCAATAAAGAATCCTATAAATTGGTTCTTTCCAAACCGTAGTGATAGAAAAGAAAGATTTAGGGTCAGGAGCTTGCTTATCCTTATATGACTTTTTCTTAGCCTGCCCGTACTCCTTTCTCTCTCTGTAAGTCTTGGGCTCTGGCTTATCCACTTTCTTAACAGGTGCCTTTGTCTGTTCGGCAACAACCCTGCCATCCCCCCGGAGTATGTCATCCTCCATTCTGGCGTGTTGCTCTATCCGTTCCATCAGTTTAGTCAACGTTGCTACCGGATGTTTATTCAATGAACGACGCAGCTCTCTCGAACAGGCAAACCAATTTTGAAGGTTACAATAGCATACTCCTTACTGCAACTTTCAATCTCGTTGAAAGTTTCCCAGTATTTCTTTGTATAATCCTTTATCGGCTCGTTTTCTGCCTGCTTCATGGTGGAAAGACTTTCAAACGTTTTTGGGGCTTTTCTGCTTGTCAAGAACCGAGCAGTGAATTCTTCAGCCAATTGCCTCCATCCTTGTATGGATCGCAGGGCCAGTTTATGAAACCAAGACAAGGCCACCTTGCCGAGACTTGAAGGGAACATCTTGCACAAGATGGTATCATCCCCGTCGTGCATGAACATAGCCTACTGATAGTGCTGTATGTGAGCCACGGGGTCCGCATTTATCTCGTAAAGTATGAACGTACCGTGATTCACTCTGCTCGGCAACCTAGCCTTTAGTAGCCCCTTTGCAAAGGGGGAGGCTGCAATATTACTCAGGGCCTTCCGTGCTGCTTCTCGTGTAGTTACTGTCCCATCCTCGAGTTCCTTTGACTTGTGAGCCGTAGCCTTGACCCAATCAGCATCAGGCCTCTCGCACTTGTCCCGGTGGTGTTTCCTTGTTTCCTCCTTTTCTGGGGTGGAACTTCGATCTCTACTCCTCATTTTTTGTGAAGAAGCCCTTCGTCTTTCCGGTGTTCGGCTTTTACTTCTGCTTCTCCTCTTTCATGGAGAAGCTTCGTATCGCCCTATGATAGGACTCCTGCTCCTTCTCCCTCGTGAATGAGCCTGCTTATGGACTACCAAAGTCCGTCTGTCTTTCTGGGAATTCCTTCGAGAAAGTCCGGAATCTTCTAGGTGCTCTCGTACCCGTTGTAATTCTTGTATCTCGTACTCTCGTTTTCTAATCAAATGAGCGTACTCCTCGATTTCCCTTCTCTTTTTATCAAGGACATCATTGTCATTATGTATACTTCTTGAATGGGTGACTAATTCCTCTCTTCGGTGAGACTTACTCCTTCTCGTGGAGCCAGTGGCAATTTTATCTCATTTTTCTTTG
Organism: Rhododendron ovatum; assembly: GCA_019656835.1. Taxonomy (NCBI): domain Eukaryota; kingdom Viridiplantae; phylum Streptophyta; class Magnoliopsida; order Ericales; family Ericaceae; genus Rhododendron; species Rhododendron ovatum. Next base: position 21,022,220 of record CM033795.1, on the reverse strand, counting down.
GAGTTATCTCTGTCATGTCTACCAGTGGGCTTTCTCGGAGCACCTGGTGGGGATTTATCTCTTCTCCCACCCAACTGGACTTTTGGATTAAACGGCGTGATTGGATCTTCTTCCATCAGGATTATTTTTCAGAAAAATTGGTTCGTTTCCCACAAAACTACAATTACAAAAACTAGTATGCATTGTCTGGCCCAACTACAAGCAGCAGTAGCCCAAGGAAATTGTAGCTTGCTTGTCAGCCCTATCAATTGGGCTCACCACCACTTGAAGCCACTTTCTAGTTTCTCCACCACCGTAAAAACTGGAGTTTAAACTGTTCTTTTATGTGTATATGTTCTTTACTTGTAACTGTAGGGGGATGAAAACAATTGGTGCTTAGAATTGCACCAATTGGCAACGGCTACCTTGCCTCTGCACCGGAACCCTAATTCATTGTTGGAACACTAATCTGCAAAACAGACAAGGGGTGAGCGCACCTTTGCATCTCGTGGCAAAAGGCCCTCCGATGCCTAAGTTAGTATCACGTATTAGCAGATGAACCCTAATTATCAGTAGGAAAACAATATGAAGGTTTCGTATTGCGTACCGTTTTCCTCTAGGTTTACCTCATAGTTATAGATTCTTAGATACTTGTTGCCCAAGTATCCGTATTGCCCTAGGTTTCCTACCTCGTATAGGAAACCTGAATATCGTGGATTCTCGTTCCTTTATCAGTTCATTACCTTAGCTCATTAAGGACTCTTTTTCATAGCTGGCCAAACATCCCATTCTCGTTGGGTATCTATTCTAGATCCTATATTCTCGGGATCGCATTCCTTAACGGAATACCACTGTTTCTGGATCCTTCCAGAGTGTTCCCTTTACTCCAACATTTGATTGGATTTCTTCCCTTGTTCGGTTATTTTATCGCCGAACAGACCGCCTAGACCAGTCACTTCACATGCAACTGGTCCTCTATCATTTATTTGGACCATTGCCCTTTTAGGAGCTCTCCTCCTGTTCGTCCTTCTCTTTGCCGAACAAGCTACTTGGACTAGTGACTTCTCATGTCACTGTTCTTTTATTAGTCTCTTGGTCCAATAACTTCTCATGTTAACCGGACCTAGACCCCGTACAACCTTCCTGGACCAATGACTGGTCCATATTGCCGAACACTGTCTAGCACGATGATTGTCCTTATTATTGTTATACCATGATCCTTCTTACCACATGTTCGGGCCCTCCTTAGGCCTATTCGAGAATACCTCCCTACAATTGCTCCTCAACTTTACTCGTTACTTTTTACTCAGATGACGAGTAAAGCTCTTAATTACCGAGCAGATTTATTCTGTTCCTGCACCTTATTTCGTAAAATTGGTGCAATGTTCATCATTAGTCCAGGCAAAAACATCTCTTTGCTCGGCCTGGACAGGCTTTTTAGTCCTAAGCTTTACACGTGGCGTTCGTCGTATTGCTTACATTAAATGCGGACAGATGTTTTTTGGGGAACGGTACACCCAAACGGCGTTTGTGGTGACGTTTCACATATGCCACCCCACTTATTAGGGTATTTTTGGGTTTTTGTCCCATTTTCAAAACCCCATTCACCCTCTAGACTCCCTCTGCAGAAAGAAAGCCCGAGCATACCCGCCATTGGAGCTCTGTTCACCATCTCGAGGCCTCTTCTTTTCTGCTTTAGGGATTCCATCCACTGATTCGTAAGTCATTATTCCTCTCTTTGCTCCATTTCTTTCGTTGATTTAGGATTGCTATAGTCGTTGTTAGGGTTTCTCCGTCCCCCCTTTTCTTTATCTGAAGAACCCAAAATTTTTTTCTGGTCATGTGGAGGTTTCGGAGGCATTGTAACACTCCTCAGACCATGTCCAATTTCAGATCTCGCTACGAGATTCCTGATGACGTGGCTACTGCTTTGGCACCTGAGGATGCCATCCGTGAAAGTTTTGACTTTGACACCTTTCATGTTCTTGTAGTTGCCGTCGTCGAGGGTGGAGTTAGGTTTCCTTTAGCTCCCCTGCTTCGTCAGGTCCTGGCCTACTATAGGCTTTCCCCAATGCAGGTTTCAGCTAACTTCTTCTGTGTGGTTATGGGTATAAATGCCCTAAATCAAATGTTAGGGACTTCTTTAGGTTTATATGACATCCACCATTTATACAGCATCTCCAGAACCAGGGATGCCTTCACATACTATTTAAAAAGTATGGATTCTAGAAAGAAACTCGTCCTCGAATTCCTTGATTCTGCTCGAGGGGATGACGATGATTAACTTCGAACCCATAGATGAGGACGGTCAAGTGATTGATTTTCATGCTCCTCACATATTTGGGAGCCCACGTTAGTGCTTTCCTCCTAATCCATGTGTTTTTATTCTCAATCAAAGCCTTTTCATGCTTTTACTTATTGTTGTGCATTGTGTATGTTATAGCTCCGAACATCAATCAATGTCATAACATCATAATCCCACAGGTCCATGTAGCGGATATCAGGCGTGCGCTTGCCTTCAACGGTGAAGGGACATACCTCTCGGGCCGAGCAAGAGCAGCTCAAGTGCTTCTCAACTATAAAGCTTCGTATGGTGGTTTCATTGATCGGCGTACCCGTGCAGTCGACAATCCTGTTTTAGCTGGTCCATCAAGGTCATTCCCTGAACAAGGAGAAAGACATTCTTAAACACCAACAATCCCCAACGAGCCAATTCCTCTTGCCGAAGAAGTTTCCAGTTCTACATCTAGCGGCTACACCCTTTCTCCTTCAGAGATGGATCGGCCAATCGACCTGGGGAGCCTTCTCACTCTTCTCGGAGCCGGTTGGGGTCGTAATGTTGCTTGGAGCCAAAGTGGTTCTCAAGGTCATGGTCGCCGTGCCCAGACCCAGACAGATGCTCCTCCAGGGTTCTCCCTAGAAGAAATTGAGGCTTACCACCGAGACAAACGTCAGTGAGTGGAGTCATCATAGGAAAGGCCCCCTCAATCCTTGTCGTCTTTAGCTCCTATATGGGCTCCTTCACTTACTCACGGAAATCGATCTGTCTCTGTTTGAGACAATGTAGAATCTGAAGGGACTGCCTTTGCTCTATCCTAAGCCTTTCTACTGCCGGGAGACATGCAAAAAAAGTGGCATGCTCTCCTGACAACCTTCTCAGTTCATTCATGTCCCATAGTGCCAAGGTAAACTTCCTCGCTCGTACTTAAACCATATCCTTTTGTATTTGTGTTGACTGTTTGGGTTTTCAAGTCAATGCAGAAGATGGTGGTAATGGCCCAGAAGCTCGGCCAGTCTGAACCCCAACGTGCCAAGCTTGTGAGTGAAAACACCAAACTTCAACGTACTATCATTAGGCTTGAAAGAAAGAGGAACCAAGCCCAGGGAATAGAAGATGGGCTGAAAAACAAACTTAAAGGGGCTGAGGACAGCTTGAACCAATCCCTGAAGGAACTAGAGGCAAGCCAAACCGAAGCCAAAGCTGCATTTGAGCGGCGGTACAATGAAGGGATCAAAGTAGCTATGGAAAGCTACAAGAATCAAATGCCTGGGATCCAAGATCAGGTATGGGTTGCCTCATGGACAGCATGTCTTGCAAAAGCTGAGGTACCTGAATCGTCTCCTCTCTGGACCAACATCGACCTACCAAGCTCGGCTGCTGCGCCTGAGGAAGACATTGCTGAGGAGGAAGATAGTTTTGACAAGGAGCAAGATGCTCGTACGTCCGAACAACCTGTCGCTGATGTCGAACCAGGTGATGACATGACCAACCCTGGCTAGAAGGAAGCCAGTGGTGGTCATCCTGGGGGAGATACTGTTGCGGAGGACATTACTGCACTAGCTTCTCTTGCAACTGTTCAAGATCTTACTGAGGATGAGTAAGTATAATTGCCCCTTTTTGGCAGGCAACCTTAGTTTCCAAACAGTTGAATTGGCCCTGCGTGGTTGTAAAGTTTTGCCTTTCGTGGCATAAGTATGTTTCTAAAAATTTGTCTAAACACAGGAACACAGGTGTTTTGGCCTTTCTTGGCATTAGAATTACTTTGCGCTTTTCTTCTTTGATGGCAAGGTTCCTTTCAGATGCATTTGGCTAAGTGTTTCGTACTTGGTTAAGTTTCTCGTACTTATGCATGTATTCGTATGTATGCCAAGTGCTTCGTACTTGAACTATATCTGCATGTTTTCGTATGCATTCTAAGTGTGTTCGTACTCAGGTAGTGTTGCATGTATTCGTACATACTAAGCTTGGTTATGAAGGTTTACTCAGATGATTGCATCTCCTCGTATGCATCCCAGGTTTATTCGTGCTTGGATAACCAGCTAAGTTTGCTCGTACTTAGTTGTGTATGCTTTCCAAGTTTCACGTACTTGGATATATGCCTAAGTCCATTCGTACTTTAGGCAATTATACATATCTCGTATGTATGCAAAGAAAACGTATGGGCCCACTCCCTGCTCCCCAATATGAAGGAAGGTTGAAAAATGAGTGCCATACTGCATATTCTAGTACCTAGAATAAAAATTTGCTAAAAAAGAAGAATGTTCCATTATTCAAAATATGAATTCATAACTCAAAACTCAAGGGGGCGTTACTCGTACCCCTTGCAACTATCAAAGAATAAAACACAAGAGAGTTTTGTTTGTAACCCCCACACAATCACGATGTGGATCCTAAAAATTATACTTGAAGCTATTCAGAAAAAGAACTTTCTTAAATTATGGACATTCCAAAGTCTTGGCACCGGGTTCCCATCCAGGTCAGCCAATCGATAAGCCCCAATGCCCACGATCTCAGTGACTTGATATGGGCCTTCCCAATTGGCACCCAACTTGCCCTTGTTGGCCACCTTAGTGTTGTCGAGCACCTTTCGAAGCGTAAGGTCTCCAACACCAAACTCTCGTGGGTGGACATTCTTGTTGTAGCTTTTCATTAGCTTCTCTTGATATGAGGCCAAATGCACCAAGGCCCGCTCTCTTCGTTCCTCGGCAAGATCTAATTCAATCTCCAGGGCTCTGTCATTGCCTCCACTTTCAACCAAAGTGGTCCTATTGGTCGGCAGACCTACTTCTAATGGAATAACGGCCTCTGTTCCATATGCTAATGAATAGGGGGTCTCTCCCGTAGACCTCCTAGGCGTTGTTCGGTGCGCCCATAAAACCAGTGGCAATTCGTCACGCCACTTCCCCTTTGCTTTATCCAACCTCTTCTTGGTCCCATTAAGAATGATTTTGTTGGAAGCTTCTGCCTGCCCATTACTTTGAGGGTAGGCTGGGGTCGGGTAGTAGTTCCTTATTCCATACTAGGCACAGAATGCTTTAACCTTTTTCTGAAATTGGGATCCATTATCTGTAATTAATGAATAAGGGACCCCATATCGAGTAATGATGATTTTTCATACGAACCTTTCTATCATAGGTTCAGTTATCTTAGCCAAAGGTTCTGCCTCAATCCATTTGGTGAAATAATCCGTTGCTACCAACAGAAATTTCCTATTTCCCGTTGCCATGTGGAGCGGACCTACGATGTCCATGCCCCATTGGGCAAACGGCCAGGGACTCATTAGTGGCACCAAATCTTTTGCTGGCGTTCGTATCATTGGTGAGAACTTCTGACACTAATCACAGATTTTTACATAAACCTTAGCATCTTCTTGCATGTACGGCCACCAGTAACCTTGGGTGATTGCTCGATGGGTAATGGACCTGCCCCCAGCATGGCTTCCACATATTCCCTCGTGAATCTCGTGGAGGAACTTCTGCACCATTTCGGGGTGCACACAAAGCAAATAGGGACCTGTAAAAGATTTCCTGTACAATTTTCCTTCTGGGGACAGCTAAAACCTAGCAGATTTGGTCCTTATCTTGTGAGCGTCCTTTTTGTCTGAAGGGAGTATTTCGTCTCGTAAAAACTCCATAATTGGGTCCATCCAACTTGGTCCTTGGTTCACGTTCAAGACCAACTCCACACTTCTCCCAATGCTCGGCTCACTCAGATACTCTATAGCCACCTTCCTTTTAAACTCAGTTGGTACAGCTGCTGCCAACCAAGTTAATGAATCTGCGTGAGTATTCTGTCCAGAACTTATCTGTTCAATATATACCCTTTCGAAGGTATCAAGTAGATCTTTGGCTGCCTACACATAGGCCGCCATTTTTTCACTCCGGGTTTCGTATTCCCCGGACAGTTGATTGACCATGAGCTGTGAATCACAATATACCCTAACTCGTTTTACTTTCAATGTTCGTGCATTCCTTAATCCAGCTAGGAGTGCCTCGTATTCCGCCACATCATTTGATGCACTGAAACCTAGCCGAACAGATAGCTCTAACACCACTCCATCAGGGGGAAAGAGCACAATCCTAATCCCTGACCCTGTGTTACATGCTGATCCGTCAATAAATAGCCTTCATTCCAAGGGATCCTATTCGGCTGGGGCCTGGTTCTTCTTTGCTAGTGGCCCTGTTACCTGCTCCTTTCTCGTAGGAGGTAAAGGTGCTACTGCAGGTGGGAATTCTGCCACAAAATCAGCCAACACTTGGCCTTTGATTGCCGTGCGCGGCTGATAATCAATCAATTCATAACTGGACACTCGCTAGTTTCAATCTCATCACAAATCCCATCATGTCTCAAAATCACGCCTGCAGGCAATCTAAAAATAAAACTTTTGAATTCATCCATTACTTAGCATCGTCTAGGTGAATTCTATTCGGAGAGCCGCGGATTATTTTAAATGAAGATGTTAAATAAAATGACCGAAAGTGAAGTAAATAGGTAATAACTAATTTATAAATTAAAATATATTGATTTTTAACAAAGTTTCATCTTTGGAATGTAAGGAATCTAAATAAAATTACTCGGGCATTAATAATATGGTTTATAAGGTCGTAAAGTAATTTTGGTTGGAAACACTATAGAAATAACAATAAATAGTAAACTAAATAAAAAAATATTAATTTAACAAGATATCATCTTTGAGATGCCAGGAGTTTAGGAAAAATTAGTTTGGGTGTTAAAATGTTGTTTGGAAGGTCACAAAGATTTTTCGTTTGTAAACTTTGATAGATAACTAATAAATAATTTAATAAATAGATAATTATTAAATAAAAAAATGATCTTAATAAGTTATGATCTTTGAGGTGTAAAAAGTCTAGGAAAAAATAGTCCGGGTGTCAAAAACGATGTTCGGGATGTCGCAAAACACTTTCGAACCAAAACAGTACCTGTCGCAAGGTTTGACCGAGTCAACCTTGCGGCTACGCAGCGAACCGCAAACTCAGGCCTGATTCTTGCGGCCCGAAGGTTGCAGCCGCAAGGTCGCGTCAAGAATCTGTTTTTTTGTCTTTTCGTCTTGGTTTCGATGCATGGGTTCGTTCGGGCTATTGGGTTAAGCATAAAAACTCTTAATAAACGTAGAGGAGTGTTTGGAATGGATTATAATACTTTTAATCGGATCGAATTGATTTAAAAACGAATCTTGAATTTGGGGAAGAAGACTTCGGGTTCTTTGATCGGGAGACTTTGGGACCAAATTGGACGATGCTTGGTGATGCTAGGAGTTGTGGGAAGAGTTTGGAATGATCGAATTGGATTTCGGTCGGGTCTTGGTACAAAACCCACTTTTCTCTCTCTTTCTTTCTCTCACTAAAACTCCATGGATTGGAGCTTCGTTTTCTTCTGTTTTTCTCTCTTTTCTGGACTGGTGGGGCGTGGGAAATATTGTGGTATGCCCTAGGGTCGGAGTGATGGGGTATTTATGGACGAATTTTTGAAGAGGGTGATGAAATTGAATTTAAATAAAACTCTACCTCTTGGGTTTTGAGTAGGAACGAGATAGGGACGAATTTAGGTCAGGGAGGGAGTAGTGACTGAGTAGGAAAGGGAGAGATGGAAGGAATTCGTAATTATGCATGCATGCAATTTGTAAAGAAAGAAATAAAAATAAAAATAAGGTAATTAGGATAAAATAATTATAATTGTATATATCCATTAAGGAGAGAATTTTATTATTAAGAATAATGTTTTTTTAAATATTATTATTATTGTTAAAAATTATGGGTTGTTACATTACTTGTTATTTGGTTCTTGGTTAGTTTTATAGTTCTTCACATCCCAATTCACTATCCTGCTAAATTCAATTTGGGTGTGGGGAGACTTTGATAAGGCAGTAGCGTGATACATGAGTCATTGGTTTCAAGTCAACGTGGCATTGTTTTAACTCTTGATTTCACCATTGCAGCACCGGGTTGACTTGGTTTATGTGTTTTTCCTTTAGTAATAGCCATTAGGAAGAGAATTGAGATTTACGTGCATTGGTACATTTGATCACAAAATTCGTGCTATTAGACATGGTAAAAATTTGCTTCAGAGTTTCTAGTTTCAAAAAAACATGAAAGGGAAACATGTGAACTCTACCATGCAAGAAAAAATACTTTCATAGGATTTCGTACATTTGGTTCTTTTTAGTTCTAATGTTACGATTCCTGAAACGTCCATGTCATCTAATATCAAACGTGTCAGAGTATCATGATTTAATCATCCGGACATGGGGGGAGTTAAGGTAGAGTGCAACGAAATTTTCGTTAAAAATGGGATGGTCTGTCATCTTTTGAGTAGGCTGCTTATTTTATTTATTTATTATTATTTTTTGACATGATCATAATAGGCTGCTTATTTGATTACATGATTTATTTCATTTTCTTTTACGACAAGAGAGCAAATATATTTTTGTATTGGATTACTTGGCAGTCAAAAGGTTGCCAACGAGCCTGTTGAAAACTCAAATATCTTTTGGTATGGCTCATTTGCATTCTTAGTATGATTTTTCAATGTTGCTCTTGATAGTTTTTACTGTTGATAATTGTTCTGAGATGGTTTAGATTTTGGTCAGTTCATGTTCGGGAAAAAAAATAAAAATAAAGTAACTTGTAAAAGATGAAAATCAAGTTAGCCCCATGGCCTAACTTTACTATTAGATATATTACTCATATTTTTTTTTTATAGAATTTGAATATTATGTTAATTTTTTAACTTGTAAAAGATAAAAATCGAGTTAGCAATGATGGCTGAACTTAACTACTATTAGATAATTTTTTACTATTAGAATATCAAATTTTTATAAAGTATTTATATATCTCAATAGGAGGAATTAAAAATAAAATACTCTCTCCATCCCATTTTCATCGTCCATAATATATTCCTCTTTTTTGCGTCCCAAAAAGATTGTCCATTTGAAAAGATAAAGGTACAAAAAAAATTAATTTTCTCATTTTACCCTTCTCTCAAATTTTGAAATCCAGTACACCTAATAGAATAAAAAATAGGACAATGAAATTGAACTGGTTGAGATTCAGAGGAAAAACTTCGTTCCATTATCAAAAGTGAAGATATACAACGACTATGGCAGAAAATCAAAAGCAACAAAAACAAAACAAGACAACAGCAAAGTCCATTTAACTCCATTTCATAGCCCACTGCCATTAGCTTTCCATGAATTCACAAAAGAACATGAGTTTGAGCAATTCTATTAAAGCAGCTCTTAGAGACAAACTTTGCAAAAGCTTCTGTGGAAATTTGACCTGGGGAGACAAAAAAGGAGAAAAAAACACATAAAGGAAACAGGTTATTGCTCTAATAAAATTGATTAGGAAACAGTACTTTTGTTACTCCAAGCATAAGAATAAGAAAAAATAGCTAAAGAGGTAAAACAAAGAGTTTGGTGCAAGAAAAGAAGAAGAAGATGATGAACTGACCATGAATGAGCTCATTGATGCAAATGAAGTAGTGCATTTTCCACAATAGCACGGTCACAGTGAAGTTGCGTACGAAGAGTGCCATCTCTAATGAGATGACTTTTTCCGATGTGTGGCAATTTGTAGTTGTTATCTCTGTAAACTTTCATTACTTCAATCATGGAAGCTTGCAATGATAAAAACACACGATCGAGATTATTCGGGGACAATTCTTCGAAGGATTTCTCTACAGCATCAACAAGTTCGTCAATAGTTGACGGCGCTTGTTGATGTTGCAATGATTGAATCACCCTAAAGAACCCAAGATTCAAAACATTCATATCCGAACTACTTGGCGGTTGAAACGATAAGCGCATATCAAATCCATCTTCTTTTTTTTGGGTAAGTTAAAACTTTTATAAAGCAACCAACCAAGACCAATAAGAGGTCAAAACCTCAGTACAATCAGAGCCTACCTATTCAACTAGGAAAAGCAAATCCAGAAAAATAGAGCAATTACAAAGGCCAGAAAAATCCTAGAACTAAGGTTCCAGGATGTAACAAGAAACTGATTTGTATTGCTATGCTTAACATTTTTCCACGAGCATAAGCGGCCTCGGACTTCCTCAATAATCTGGTTCCCCAAAGTTTGACCAGGCACACTAACCCCTTGAAACTGTCTTCGATTACGTTCCCTCCAAATCAAATAAATCAAAGCAGCTATGGAAAGTTTATAAACACGATTAGAAACGTGAATCAGAATATCTATGAGCGTACATCCAATCCAATTCACTAGCCAAACCAAAACACGGCCGCTGAATATTGTTCTTGTGAAGCACCATTTGCCAAACCATTTGAGAATATGAGCACTCAAAAAATAAATGGTCATGAGCCTCCTCCACATCATGGCAGAGCAGACACATCCCGTCAACTGGTAAACCCCAACTGTGCAGTTTATCCTTGGTAGATAACCTCCCCAGAATTGCAAGCCATTCAATGAAAGACCAACGAGGAACATGACTTGGAAACCAAACACACTTAGACCAAGGAACCACTGGAAACTTGGTACGCAGAGCATGCCAAGCTAACTTAGTCGTATACACCCCAGATTTATGAAGCAACCATCTTACAGAATCAGGAACAAGAGGGTTGGGCATCAGAGAAAGTTTAGTACTAGCAACAATCTGCCTAGTGATTGCATATCTTGGGTTAGGCCAAACCCAAACTCCATTTTGAATGATAGAAGCTACCTTAGAAGTCATAGCTCTACCTATGTTAAAACCCACATACTACTCAAATTTTTGTAAAGAGGCCCTAACGTATGCCAATTGTCCACCCGACCCATAGAAAGGTAGACATACCATCCCCTACAATATACTTAATCCAAGGCCAAACATTGTCTCTTAGATTAAGAAGTTTCCTAATAGTCCAGGAAGCATCATTAGGAACCTTAACCCTCCAAAAACTGTGTCCTTCTAAGATTCAAGTATGCACCCATTTGATCCAAAGGGTATCCGCTTTAAGACAAATTGACCACAAATGTCGTATCATGGAGGCTTTGTTCCAATCTTTAAGCAATCTAAGACCCAACCCTCCCTCGTATTTAGGTGCACAAATGGAATGCCATGCAACTTTAGCTCCTGAACGACGGAGTTCAGAACCAGTCCACAAAAATGATCTAAGCAAGCATTTAATATCATGCAATACTCGCAGAGGTAGAATAAAAATTGAAGACCAATAAATTTGAATGCTGAAAAGGACAGAATTGATAAGTTGTAACCTGCCGCCATAAGTAAGAGTTTTGTTGGACCATGACTGGATTCTACCAAGAATTTTTTCCTTCAGCTGGGCACAATCCATAGCTCTTAATCTCGTAGATAATAAGGGCACTCCCAAATATCTGACTGGAAGAGAGCCCTCTAGAATAGGAAGGATAGATGTCAACCCTCCTTTAGATTCAATACTAGTATCAGCAAAGAAAATAGAGCTCTTCTGCATGTTAGGTTGGAGACCAAAGAAATGATAAAAATCAGATAAGACATCAGCAATCACTTGGAAAGCAATCTCCCCAGCTCCACAAAGCACAAAAAGATCATCCATAAAGATAAGGTGAGTGATGTTAAGGGATTTACACTTTGGATGATAAAGAAAACCAGAAGATTGACCAATCTTGTATTGTAACAAAGCTGTAAAACCTTCCATTACAAGAAGAAAAAGGTAAGGGGACAATGGATTCCTTTGCCTCAACCCCCCTTTGACCTGGAAAAACCCCCTTCAATTCACCATTTATGACCACAGAAAACATTGGAGAAGTGATACAGACTTGTACCCACTTGATAAACTGAGTAGGAAAATCAAGAACCCTCATCATATCCAGAACGAAATTCCAATGCATAGAATCGTATGCTTTCATTAAATCCATTTTAATGGCACATCTAGGTTTGCCACATCAAATCCATCTTGACTTGCAGCTTCAAGAAATTCGGGATCTGATCCATGAATATGTGGTCTTGCATTATTCTGTTGTATATAGATGGTCTCCACTGCACCTGAACGTGGCATTTGGATCTAATAGTAGGTAGGATTTTTTCTATCAAGCATGAGTGAGTAATTTCTTTGGTTACCGCCGTAATGGCCTTCGTTTCCAACATACCAGTTGCTCTATTTTTGCTACTTCTCTTGGCAGGTTCTTCATAGGTGAAAGGAAAAATTCCAATCTTGCTGGAAAAAATTGGATTTCGATTTGCATCAAAGCGAGGTTGAGCAACCGCTGCCAAGAACATGACTTTGGTTATGAATCGCTTACTTTTGCAAGTACGGTGCGGCTTGAGTTCTTCGGGGAAAAGATAGTACCGCTTTGATTCACTGGACATGTAGAACCATTTCTCGTCAATATGCACATAGTCGTACATGTTTTTGAACATCGGTTGTGCTTCAAGAGTATATGGCTCAAGCATTGATAATCAAAATCGAAGTCTTGCTTTCTTACTTTCTTTCGAGAGATAAGGCTTCAAAGCATTCGAATGTGGCCGAATTACGCCTATGAAGTGTAGACTTTGCAACCTTTAAGGCCGCTGACAGTGAGTGAATATTTGATCTTTGACGATAATGAACACTAGTGAACTAGTTCGCATTGATTTGAACTCATTTCCGACCAACTCTTCCTTTCAATTTGGATGATACATCAACCATGGACCCATTATGAACACAAGCTAACCCTTGTTCCCAAATCCTACAAACAGTTTTGTCGCAAACGAAGAATGATTCAGCAATTTCTTTGAACAAAGCACCAGTTACCTTCCCATGATCACTTCTTACCACTAGAATTTCAAAGATTGCTTGACGTTCTTCATTGGTTAGAACCCTTTTTCTCTTGGAATGGATAGAGGTATTTTGAAGCTCTAATTCCATATGTGACTGAAAAGGTGAAGGTTGTAGAGAAGGAAAAAGGAGTAGAGATTCAACTAGGGAGAAAAGAAAATTGGTGGAGCTAGCTGGAGAAGAGAATGTGGGAGATGGGAGTTTTGGTAAGAAGGAGATAAGTTTGGAAAAGGCAAAAGTCAGAGAGAATACTTTAAATAAGGGAAGTCTAAAAGGGGAAGTTTGAAATTTGTGGAAGAGGAAACTTTGAATTTTAAATTTGTATGCCTTTTCACCGCCACAATTTTCAGGATTGACACCCCCAAGTTTCTAGACTCTAGCTTTAAGTGTGAGCGGTAAATTCAAATGGGAGCAAAATTTTAATCCAAATTGGCGCCTAAAATTTGTTCTCATTAACTTCAAAAAATCACTCAAGGGTATTATTGGAAATGTGAAGTTTTGAAAAGATAATCATGATATTTTCTTAAATTTATAGTATCCCAAGATTGGACAATAAAAATGGGATGGAGGGAGTGATAAAATAACGCTGCGTTCATAGATACGAACACAAATGTATTCAAAATTGTCCGATGCATGTGGACTATTTATTAGTAATATTTCTTGCCTCCATACCTATTTTTTTGGCATTGTAATTTTTTCAAGACAATATTGCATAACAGGTAAGCTGTCACGCCCCTCGATTTTTAACATAAATAACATTACATTTCATAAACCAAATTCTCACGATAATATAGATAATACCCCAAGAGAGAGTTCATGCTGCCATTTCAAATTCCATATTTCCAAAAAAAAAGTTACATCATTTGGTTCCACAGCCCAAATCAGTGTAAGTATAGCCAAAGAAGATAGTTAAAAGTTTACATCATTTCTTAGTCAAAAGAAGTAAATTTAACTCACATTATATCCCTTAATTGATTATACAAAAGATGTTGGGTAACTCTTTGTTTAAGCTTTCAAAATGTAAATCCACAAGTATGCAAGCTTTCCAAGTAACTTCTCTGATGAGACACCTGAAAAATGATAGGGTGAGCTACACTAGTCCAGTAGAGAAATCAGCGCTACGTTTATATGAATTGAGTAAAGTATAATGAATGAATGAGGACACAACTCACCAAGTCACCAACAAGAAGGTTTAAACCGAATAAGGAGTTTAACGCCCAATCGATATCATTTCTACCCACGTTCCATCTTTTACCTATGACTTCATGAACTTAACGAAACAACCCAACACATGGCTTCGCTACTCATCTGTTTCTACTTCTATTGAAGTACCACTACATCAAGCATTTCGAATGTATCATACATTTCATTTCCGTATCCTTGTCATACAATTTTAATCTGAGCATTCGGGACCTCGCACTATCCCCTACCGAGCATTTGGGGCCTTGCACTATCCCTATTTCATCATACACAATCTCATGTTCAGGCCTATCGACCTCACACCACCGGCTTATACCAACAAGTATTAAACATGTAATAAAAGTTCAAGAAATGAAACCTGAAGGACTAATTATCCCAAGCCATCACCCATCTCATTCGTAATTTTCACTATTAACCACTCGTCATTTATAAAGTGTTACTCGTTCACATAATAACCAATACAAGTCCGCTAACGCTATCAATTTAACAGATTGCAGAAAAACCAAGTGTTTTGAGTTTCTCAACTCTGATTGCAAGCCCATTTTGGTCCACCAAACCTCAGAATCCGAAAGCAAGTATTCAAACAAAGTTGTAGAGGATCAAATCAGCTGTCCAATGCAATTTGATTCGAGTCTAACTGACATCACATGAAAGAGTTATGCCCAAAATACGAACTGCTGTCTGGGAACAAAAACAGGACATCCAGATCTGGAAAATAGATTGGAGAATGGACGTTTCTGGGTATAATTTATGAGTATGAATTTCTGTTCATATTTTTCCTAGATAGTAGACTCAAACACGGAACTTTTGGCATAAGAATCAACCAAAACGGAGTTTTGTAGAGTCCTAGGGAATTTCTGCAAGATCTATAAAAAAAACTTGAACTAGTCCGGCTAAGTGCAAAAAAGTGACGAAAATAAGGGATTTTCAAAGCCAAATTTCAAACAATCAACAAGAGTAAGATCAACCACAGTATCCACACATCATACTAACTCAAAAACAAATAAAAATAGTTAGATTTCTCTAACTCAAAGATCGAAAGCACAAGCTCAAGCTTAATTGAACTCTAGGGCTTCAAACTCAAAATCCACCGAGATACACCCCTTCCAAGCTTAATCAACGTGACTCACACGTTGAGGAAGTTAGAACACGGCATAGAGAGGCTGGGTTTCCATAGGTTTGAGCTATAGATGCAAGACCCAATAGAGAGAGAGAGAACCGTGAGAGAGATGCACGCGAGAAGAGAGAGAACGAACGATAAGAGAGAGGAGGGAAAAGGAAAAGTAATTCCCTACTCTTGACTATTGACTTATATAGGACAATTTACACTACACACCCCTCAAAGTACTAGAATATCACACCAACTCCCTTAACAAATAAGCTATTGCAATACAACTCCAACATATTTTCATATTTAAATGACTCAAACACATACTAAACATTAAAATTTATGAAATTTAAATATGGGTTTCTACAGATCAAGCCCCACAACGCCTAGGTCAATACACTATGAACCCACGTCATTTAAACCAAAAATATACACTTGATCAATTTAAAATGACAATTTAAATATGGGTCTTTCCATAAGCATTCAAACTTGACTTGTATGGCTGCCTCATGAGAGCATCACCGATTCACCAATAGTTCATGCCATTTAGTGGGTGCCACCGTGCCAAGCTAAATTTGGCATGTTACAGTGTTTTTGTCGTCACCTACATTTGGGCAATCTGCTCCAATGGTGGGGGAGCCAAAATTTGGCACCCATCGTCAACTACCTTTTAACAACCTTTTTTAACTAACTTATGAAATATCAATTAATTTTTTTATATACTTTAACTATTGTTTAACCACATTCTAATCACGATTTTAAGATTCTACCTAATTTTTTATCTACCTCCCTACCCTTTGCAACATCTTCTACTTTTGAAAATGATTTCCCTCTCTTTGTATGTGAATGATCCATATTTTTTTTTTTTTGTGGTTCGTGAAAACAGACCTAACACAACTAATCCAATTTATAGGCTTCAAAAAAAAAAGAGAAAAGAGTAAGGAGCCGTTGGGCAGCTTGGGCTGGGTATCAGACTGTAGTCTTTGTTACCGCTGGAATAATATGAGCCGTTGGATTGCATCAATATCGCCATTGGAATAAGAACCCGTGTGTAATGGATATCTCTCGTACATCTCTCTCACCTTAGTTATATCACTGCAATATTACGAGTTGGACGATTTTGGAAAGGTCCAGAGGCTGAGGAAGGAGTGCCCTACCGCCGAGCGCGGCGCGAGGACTTCCATGGTGAATCACTTCCAAGTAATTAACGGCTGAGATCCAACAGCTTATATCCGTCTAATTTTCTCTCATGTACTCCACAATTAGAGTGAGTCGGTCTTTCTCCTTCCCCTGTGCATCTTTCCGAAGCGGTCTCTCTAGGGTTTCCAACTTCGAAGAATCTCTCTCTCAAGAGAGCACGCACACAGAGGCAAAATGGTGGGTTCAAAGATTCTTTGTTTCACTTCTTCATATCTGTTACTATTTTTGTGAAGCTTTTCAACCTTTTTGGTCCCCAATGTATCAAATTCGGACCATTTTGGTCCCCAATAAATGAATTGGAGACATTTAGTCCCCCATGTTTCTAAATGTGTACCGATGTAGTCCCCACCAGTCACACCGTTACCTCTAACGTTAAAACAAGGGGCAATCGTGTCTTCTCCCCACCCCCAACCCTATTATCCTGCCAAAACCATACACCAACCCACCTGGTAACCCCTTTATCCCGCCAAAACCATACACTCATTATATATACATCACCTATGAAAAAAAAATAGAGTACACCAGTTTCTTTTCTCTCTCTCTCTCTCTCTCTCTCTCTCTCTCTCTCTCTCTCTCTCTCTCTCTTCCATGGCTTCTTCTTCCTTTGCAACTACCCAATATGAGTACCCTACTTGCTTGTGTGGGAATCTAGCCCCCCTTCGAAGGTCAAAGACCATTGCTAATCCAGGAAGACGATTCTTAGGGTGCGCCAATTACAAGGTATGAAATAAACCCACAATCTATATACTGAAAGTAAAAACTGCAAGTTTACACAATTTGTTGTTAATATTTGTAGATAAAAGAGAAAAGATGCAAATACTTCTATTGGGTTGATCCACCAACAAGAGAGAATGAATTGGAGGCAAAGAATGCTGAGCTAGAGCACCGACTAGAAGACATGGAAAAAAAGAACCAATAACTAAGCAAAGAGAACAAGAAGCTGAAGAAGAAATTGATGGCAATGGAGGCTAAAATGAACTCCTACAAATTATGGTGTATTATTCTAATGGTTGTATGCATCATGTATTGGTTCACAACAAAAAATGGTCATGTTGGAAGTGTCAAGTATCTGCCATGAAATATAAAGGCAGATATGTAATGACTTTATATGCTTTGAATGAATGAAAGTATGGTACCCAATGCCTTTAAGTTTATGCCAAAATGATTGAACTGAAATGTAATGCCTTCATTTTATGAAGAGAGCATGCAGCATGTGTCCATAAGTTCTTCCAAATTTTAATTGAAATAGAACCACAGTGTACTGAAATAGAACAAAGTGCACTAAAAATATATATATATATATATATATATACGGGGCGGTTCTAGAGACATTTAAAAAAACCCTTAAAAAAACACTTCATAGTTCCCGATTGAATTTTGATGATCCGAACCGCTCAATGTGATCAGAACGTGATTTTAAGGGTGTCCGCGAGAAATCAACAAAAAAAAGAATCGGGAAAGGTTTCATCCGAATAGTTTTTTATTGAACTTTATTAAACGGTCCAATAAAAAACTGCTCAAATCAAGCCCTTTCCGGTTAGTTTTTTTGCCAGTTTCTCGCGGGCACCCTTAAAATCACGTTCTGAACACATTGAGCGGCTCGGATCATCAAAATTTGATCGGGAACTATGAAATTAAGATTTGGAGGGTTTTTTTAAGGGTTTTTATAAGTGTCTCCGGAACCGCCCCGATATATATATATATATATATATATATATATATATATATATATATATATATATATATATATATATATATATGCACCAAAGTGTACTGAAACAGAAAAAATTATGCAGCAAAGTGGACAAAAAAATGCAACAACGTAGATAAAAAAAATTGCAGCAAAGTAGATAAAAAAAAATGCAGCAAAACAATTGCTATATTGTTCCCAAAATGCAGGTATACAATCAAAGTGCAGGTAGCAGCAGTAGCATGTAGAATGTTGAATGCTAATAGCAGCAAAAGCATATTGAATCCAGGTGTTCTTCTGCCTAAAACAGCAACAACATACATATTGACCATAACAAAGCCATAACATAAGCTTGGTACCAAAACATAAGGTATTTTTCTGCCTAAAACATTGGCTTACTGTTAAAACATTCAAACTGAATCAAATGCCCTATGGCATACATATTGAGCATAACAACATAAGCTTTAATAGCTAGCTTCCTACTAAATCCAAAAACAAGTTCATAAGCATGGTACAATATCCAAAAACAAGTTCATAAGCATGGTACCATATCCAAAAACCAATTCATAAGCATGGTACCATTATGCCTAATCCATTAGGGCCTAATCCCATGCAAACCTGACACATTAGCATACTTGTTGGTAGCTCCCCTTCGGACTTGCTTAACTTTTGTCACAGTTGAGATTTGGGATCCTTGTGTTGCTTGGTCATAATTTGTTGGAGTATTGACCTGTACAAAATGAGATAAAGTGTATAATATAACGTGTGACTAAATTATGAGCAAACAAAGGTCAAGTGTGTGAGATGAAGTGTATAATACTAAATAATGAGCAAATAGAGGTAAAATGGTGGATTTTCACCTGAGTTGTAAGCCCCCCCCCCCCGAATAGCAGGCCCTGTTCTTCTTCCTCTACCTTTGACAGTTATTCCTCCTCTTCTTACACCCCTTCCTTGCACAACACCTACACCTCCCCTCACAAGACTGCCTCTACCTCTTGCTTGCACAACATTACCTCTGCCCCTTGCTTGAACAACATGTCCTCTTCCCCTTGCTTGCATAGCAATGCCTCTGCCCCTTGCTTGCATAGCTCCACCTCTGCCCCTTGCTTGTACAACACTACCTCTACCTCTCACAGCCCTACCTCTGCCCTTCACAAGTATACCTTGCACATCAGTTACACCTCTGCCCCTCCCAGCATTACCTTCAGCTGTCTCACCTTCCTTTTATTTTGCCAATGGTACACTGCAAGTCCTCCTATTGTGTCCATGTTGCCCACATCTCTTGCAAAACACTGAATTCTGCCCAACTTTCAACATCTTGTGTGGGTACAATGGATTAAAGTACTCCTTAGGACCTCTTATTCTCTTCATTCTAGGCGTTCCAACCTTCCTTCTGGTAGATGGGGGAAGCACTGGAGTGAATCCAGTCTTTGGCCACATCTTGTACCCATTGATGGGGTTAATCAATGGTTGATATGCTTTCATGTATGTTGCCTTGGAATAACAAGCATGTATGTAGACCTCTGGTTTTTGGTGTCTTTCTTGCATTGCTGCCATGGCATGAGGGCATGGCAGTCCACTCAAATTCCATCTCCTACAAGTGCATGACCTTTGGTTCAAGTCCACTGTGTATTGCTCACCATCCTGTCCCCGCACTTTGACTTAAAACTGCAAATCACCAAATCATGTTGCAAAGCATAGGCCAGACTCATTACTCAAGACCTCAATCTTGTCATAGATATTTGGTAGGAGGGGATTGGGGTACTTCTTGATCCACTCTCTCCTAACTAGCATACGTTTGCTTAAATAGCATCTTATCCACTCAAGCATCTCTATGATTGGCTTATCTCTTGCCTCTAGAATTCCTCTATTAAATGCTTCACATAAGTTGTTGCATACCATATCACATTTAATTGTTTCCCTAATATGTGACCTACTCTAATATCTAGAGGGAATATTTGCTAGCCAATCATATGTCTTTTCATCCTCCTCCTTAACCTTTTGCATTGCTTCTTCAAATTTGGATACATGTGATGCTTTGGCACATGCCCAAAACTTGTCCTCAAATGAAATGCCCTTAAATAATTTCTGAAATTACTTAATATGTGCTTGCAACAATACCTGTGCTCTGCCCTTGGAAGCATTTCATTTAGTGTTGGGATTAAATCCTGCAACATAAAAAACAAATTGAGTGTATAAGAAAATTGAAAAGATAGAAAAATACAAAAAAAAATTCAATTTTTTATAAAAGAAAAGAACATACAGTACCTTCTGCCTGTCATTAATGAAGGTCCACTCATGTTCATTGTTGTCATTAATGTTGCAATCCATCTTGATTAATGTAAGAAACCATCCCCATGTATCCTTGTCTTCTTTCTGTACCATAGCCCATGCCATTGGATACATAGCGTTGTTTGGATCAACTCTAACTGCAGTTAAAATCTGTCCATTGTACTCTCCCTTCAAATGGCAACCATCAACATCAATGATCTTTCTACACCCATTAGCAAAAGCAGACTTCACAGCCCCTAGGAATATGTAAATTTTGTTAAATCTTGGTTGCCCAAATTCTTCATCCACTAGTGCATCCATTACAACTGTGGATCCAGGATTGGACCTCCTCAACTCCTCATAGTAATCCCACAATTTCCCATACTAGTCAAGATCACTTCCATAAATTAAGGCCGCAGCCTTCCTCTTTACTCTATACAACCGATTTCTTGTTACATCTACTTTTAATTCTTTCCTCACTCTCTCTTTGAATGCAGGAATAGGTAGTCTTGGATTGGTCCTCAAATCATCCTGGTGCTTCCTTGCAATCATGGTAGAAGTTACATTCCTATTTGAATAAGTTTTAATGCAGTTATGGTTGCTAGTATAAGTTCTCACCTGGTATGTACTCTCTCCCAATACCGTATATGCATACACCTCCTAGTTGCAGTCCTCACCCTGACACCTAGCCCTCACCCTTCTTTTGTCATTTTTAACAAGCTTTAAAGGCCTTTGGTGCTTGATTGCATGCTGCTTCATAGCTGCCTTGAAGTCTTGTGTTGTGCTAAATAGCTGGCCAACCTTAAATCTGGGATCTTCCATGTCTGTCTCAGGCCTGAAAGTCTTGAAGTCATATATACTTTCTTTTATTGTGCCCATTTTCATCATCAGATGAGTTGGAAAAACTGTAGTCTGAATCATACTTGGAATCCCCATCACTTACGATCTCATATTCACACACCTTTGGCCCTTTGAAGTTATCTTTAGGTACACCAACAAATTCTTCTTCCTTATCAATGTAGGCCTCATACAATTCATCATCATCAGTCTCTCTATATGAGTGGTCACTATAGTACACACCATCGGATGAGTCATTGTCTGACGAAATAACCCTATTGCCCTCAAACTCCATTATATCTGTGGCATCAAACCCTAAATCCCCATTGCCAATGTCCTCATTTAAGTTAACATAATCTGATCCAATCTCAAAGTCAATGTCAAACCCAACACTAAGGTCCATAAGTAGCATGTCTTGAAACCCAAGATTAGTCTCTACATCAAACCCAGTCCTTCCATCCCAGTCCTTCCATCAGTAGGCCCAAACCCAAACCCAATCCCTCCATCAGTAGGCCCAAGCCCAGTCCCTCCATCAATAGCCCCAACATTTTGCTCTGTTTCTAAGGTTAGGTCACAAACTTTGACTTCAGACAGCTCCTCCAAATGTGGGTCCCTTTGATGGGCTACAATTATATTGGAACTACCCACCTGGCTCTCAAGTAAAGTCTCTCCTCCTTTATGGTCCAAGTAAACTTTAGCAACCCTATCTTTATGCAGAAAATTCAACATTTTGACTTCCTCTTTATCAGTACTAAAAGGCACTAGCCCTTTGTCCAAACTAAAACCAGGTTTTTTATAGTAAAAGGCCACATGGCCAGAATACCCAAGATCCTGGGCCATGGCCTCCATTTCCAACATTGATATATAATCTGGATTTAGGTCATGGAATGTGTCAATCTTACCCCCAGTGTAAAGTTTCATGGGCCTAACACTAAACCTACCCCCATGATGCACTTCCAGTGAATACAGAGAAAGGTCTGAATTACCCCTGCAAAAAGGCCAAAGAATATATGCATAGTCAAAAGACACAGCATTTGGGACCACACCCAGTGACAAAAGTAACGAAAAATGGCCACAAAGCAATAAAAAAAAAAAGCCTTTTTTTACCCTCCACTACATAGATTCTCTGAAAGTAAAACATTAAAGAACTCACATGATTTTATACAAAGTACCCATACACATTCATATATATATATATATATATATATTATACAAAGGGAGGAGTTTGTTTCTTCACATACAAAAAAAATACTCCTGTATAATCCTATGGCAAGTGAAATACTCCTACCCACAGTTGCCGTCACTGGCATGACGTGCGATCCCCAGCGCAAGCAACGCTAACTCACACGAAATCAATACAAACACGAGCCAAAATCCATGCAAACAAACCAAATCTTTCCAAATACAAGAACAAAGAGCAATTTTCGTACCTTTACCACCAACATTGTCCATGATCCAATCTCGGATTCTTGTATTTTCAGTCCATACAAACATGATTTTGGGTTGAGAGTAATAGGGTTGAGATTTGGAAAAGCTCCCTTCTGTCTGAGTTTTTCTTTTTCTTTCTTAATCCGTCTTCTGAGGATAATAGGGTTGGGGGTAGGAAAAGACAATAGTGCCCCTTGTTTTAATGTTAGGGGTAATGGTGTGACTGGTGGGGACTACATTGGTACACATTTAGAAACATGGGGGACTAAATGTCTCCAATTCGTTTATTGGGGACCAAACTGGTCCGAATTTGGTACATTAGGGACCAAAAAGGTTAAAAAGCCATTTTCGTGATGCTGAATATATATATATATATATATATAACGTAGTATGTTCTGCATTAAAGACTACCTAGTCCTCTAGAATCCTTCGAAGATCTCATTCGACGATTTGATTCTGATTCAAAACCTTGGGAAGATTCTTATTCTGATTTTTGAAGATTTGAGAATTCATGGGGTGATTTCTGCACACAATTGGCAGATTGTGTTTGGGAAAGGAGATTGTGATTGTGATTCTCTATTAAATGCAGGCATCACCCATCCACGTATGTCTTTCTCCCATCAATCGGTTTAGAGTTAAATGGTTTGGCAATTTGAACTAATTCCCGTTCTCAACCCATGACCAATATGCACCCATTTCACATGTTAGGTGTAGCTGGTGAGGCACCCCTAATTAATGAGAGTCACATAATACTTTGGTTCCATTGATTTTTTCCATATAAAGTGGGTTGCAATAAAGAAAAAAGTTTTGCCGTCTTCTTTTGTTCGAAAAAGGGGATCCGAGTAAGGGTTATTTTGGAATGTACCAATTGTGTCCGATCGGCGCATTCCCTCATAGAAAATAGTACCAACCCCCATTGCGTATTGGTACATCCATGTGCAAACAATTAACAAAAAAAAAGATATGGAGGGAAAACTTAAAAAGTTAGAAAACCTTTTAAAGTAATTTGGAACAGTGCTGCAATGCCTATAAAGCTACCAAAAAGCCCCTCTCCAGAGCTAACCATCAAAACTATCCAATGCAGCCACTAAAACACAAGAGGGTGTTTTGGGAATTACACTACTATGGTCGCTTACACATCCTAAAAGGGCCAATCCTCCTTTAAGGCAAGCAAGGACGCAATTGGTAGTTTAAGGGGCAAGTGTGTGCAGGGCTGGCCCAAGGATTTTGGAGGCCTAACGCCAACCCCGAGTATGGGGCCTTCAACTAAAACAATTCAATGCAAAAAAGAGCTTTGGAAGACTTGAACTCTGTACTCAATGCGCCTATTCATGAACTACCAGCCAAACATTTTGAAACCAATGGTAACTTTTTTATATTAGTAGTAAATGAGATACCATCTGGGCTACTTTTTGGAGGCCCTAGGTGCGGGTCTCTTGGGCCTTGCTTTAGAGTTAGCCCTGAGTGTGTGCAATTTGTAGTTTAAGGACGAAGTAAACAAAATTTGGATAGTTTAAGGGGCAAGCACATATTTTACCCTTTCATTTACGACAAGAGAGCAAATATATGTTTTTGTTTTGGTTTACTTGGTAGTCAAAAGGTCGCCGATGTGCCTGTTGAAAACCCAAATATCTTTTGGTTTGGCTCATTTGCATTCTTAGTATGATTTTTCAATGTTGCTCTTGATAGTTTTTACTGTTGATAATTGTTCTGAGATGGTTTAGGTTTTGGTCAGTTCATGTTGGGGATGTACCTTAAGGCAGCAAGGCATTCACTAGTTAATTGGTGTGGATGGATGGTTCAGCTTGTAACCATGGAGAAAGGCGAGGTTTCAAGTTATTACTCTATATGAGGCTCGTCCTCTTCTATTTTTGCTTATTTTTTGTTCAAAACATCTATAAACACGCCATGAACCTTCAAGTGACAAGATTGTTGTCATTTGATTTACTTTGCGACTTATTTTTCTCCTTTTTGTTGGTCGAAGGTGATCAAAATGGATAATCTGGGGAGGGGGAGTTGAGCGTGTCGTCAATTGGGATTTGGCTAGCATAAAGTGGGCTTTGTCTTGGCTACCCAATGCAGATCCAGAGCCAGGAAAAAGCTGGTTGATGGAGGAAGAGGAACACCGTCACCAACAAGAACAATGCGACATGGAACAGGAAGAACATCCCTTTACTCCTCCGCTCTTCTTGTCCTCACGAGAAACAAAATCACCTCCACCCCCACTGCCTCCAGTACTACTACCGCTATTTCTGAAGTTAGGAATCTTCTTCTGGTCGCTGCAGTTGTCAAATCGCTATCTGAAAATGGCGGAACTCGAAACCTTGACGAGAACTCGATTCCCATCTCTGAGTCTCTTGTCCTACAAATCCTCAGGAGGACTTCTCTTCAGGTATCCAAGAAGGTGGATTTCTTCAGATGGTGTTCCCTCATGCACAACTACAAACACTCGGCGAGCACCTACGCTCAACTTTTCCATGCCATTTGCCGCCACCAAGACAGCCTCCTCGACCACCACCACGAGATCATTCATCTGCTGAGCTCCATGAAGCGAGATGGTGTTGTCCTCGATTCTCGGACCTTTAAGTTGCTTCTTGACTCGTTCATCCAAATTGGGAAATTCGATATTGCTCTTGAAATCTTGGACCACGTGGAGGAAGAAATGGGAAGAACTAAGAGTTCCTTGAATTCTGATGTGTATAACTCTGTGCTTGTTGCGCTTGTCCGTAGAGAGCAGATTGGCCTTGCCTTGTCTATCTTCTTCAAGCTCTTAGAAGCTTCAAATGGTACTGGCAATGTAATTCCCGATACTTTTGTTTGCAATGAATTGTTTGTTGCGCTTAGAAAAGCAGACATGAGGGAGGAATTCAGCAGGGTTTTTGACAAACTGAGAGAGAAAAATCGGTTTGCGCTTGACTTGTGGGGCTACAATATTTGCATTCATGCATTCGGGTGTTGGGGTGATCTGGGGTTGTCCCTGAGCCTCTTTAGGGAGATGAAACAGAGAAGTCATGGTTCTGACAGTGGTCCATTTGCTCCGGACTTGTGCACCTATAACAGCCTTATTCACGTCCTTTGCTCGTCGGGAAAGATCAAGGATGCCCTAATTGTTTGGGATGAACTAAAAAGATCTGGTCATGAACCTGATGCGTCCACCTACCGAATTATTATACAGGGCTGTTGTAAATCCTATCGGATAGAAGACGCAATGAAGATACTTAGTGAGATGCAGTACAATGGATTTTGCCCAGATACTGTTGTTTATAACTCTGTCTTAGATGGGTTAATGAAAGCGAGGAGACTCACAGAAGCATGCCAACTGTTTGAGAAAATGGTTGAGGATGGGGTAAGGGCTTCCTGTTGGACATATAATATACTTATTGATGGATTGTTCAAAAACGGAAGAGGTGTAGCCGGGTACACAATGTTTTGCGATTTGAAGAAGAAAGGACAGTTTGTTGATGGGGTTACTTACAGCATTGTCATATTGTGGCTATGTAGGGAGGACCAGATTGAGGAAGCTTTGCAACTTGTTGAAGAGATGGAAGCCAGAGGCTTTGTTGTTGATCTAGTTACCGTGACATCGCTATTGATTGGGTTTCATAGGCAAGGTCGATGGGATTGGACAGAGAGGATCATGAAGCATATCAGGGATGGTAACTTGGTGCCAACTGTGCTCAAGTGGAAAGCGGATATGGAGGCTTCTATGAAAAGCCCACAGAGCAGGAAAAAGGATTTCTCTCCAATTTTCCCATGTAAAGGTGACTTCAGTGAAATCACTTATTTCTTAAGTTCACCTGACTTGGGGATAGTTGAGGCTGGTGGGCAACTGGAGGACAGATCTGCTTCGCATGACACCGACCAGTGGTCTTCATCTCCTTACATGGATCTATTGGCCAATCAAGTGACCTCCAATGACCGTATTCTTAAAACTTTCTCTCCCTCCAGGGGAAAACGAGTTCAGGTAAAAGGGGTGGAATCTTTTGATATTGATATGGTCAATACGTACTTGTCAATGTTTTTGGCCAAAGGAAAGCTGAGTTTAGCCTGCAAGTTGTATGAGATGTTCACTGATATGGGTGTCAACCCTGTGGGTTACACTTACAATGCAATGATGAGTTCATTTGTTAAGAAGGGATATTTCAATGAGGCTTGGGGTGTTCTTCATGAGATGGGTGAACATGTATGTCCAGCAGACATAGGGACATACAATGTGATCATTCAAGGCCTTGGGAAGATGGGAAATGCAGATCTAGTTAATGCAGTTCGGGATAAACTAGCGAAGCAGGGTGGCTATCTCGACATTGTGATGTACAATACCTTGATCAATGCACTAGGAAAGGCAGGGCGGGTTGATGAAGCAAACAATGTTTTCGAGCAGATGAGGACAAGTGGGATAAATCCTGATGTTGTCACTTACAATACACTCATTCAAGTTCATAGTAAGGCAGGTCGATTACAGG
This sequence comes from Rhododendron ovatum, assembly GCA_019656835.1. Classification (NCBI taxonomy): domain Eukaryota; kingdom Viridiplantae; phylum Streptophyta; class Magnoliopsida; order Ericales; family Ericaceae; genus Rhododendron; species Rhododendron ovatum. Next base: position 20,994,994 of record CM033795.1, on the reverse strand, counting down.
ATGCTTACAAGTTCTTGAAGATGATGTTGGATGCTGGCTGTCCTCCAAACCATGTCACTGACACAATTCTTGACCTTATGGAGAAGGAGGTTGAGAAACTGAGATACAAAAAGGCTTCAATAAGACGGAGTCATAAGGATGATTCTTCTTAAAGAACTCTAAGAGAAAGGTTGGTCAGCTATACACAAAACTTGTTTCAGTTTTGAGACACTTGAGAATCTGAATATTGGTCTTTATTTGGAAACAATATTATGTACTATTGAATCAGCCACTAGCAGTGAGGCGGGGAGTAAGTATATTATTTGTCTTCAATACAATCGTAGCTGAAATCAGATAGTTTTGCTTATCTTTTCTTGGACCTTGTGGTAGGCCTTATTTTGAGAAGAAAAATCAACACCAGCTTTGTTTTGCTTTTCGTTCTGTCGTGACATATCCTTCTGATGCCCATTTACCTTTTTCACTTTTTTTTTTTTAATTTTACCTCATCTGGATCCATTCAGTGGTGATGATATTATGATTATGGCATGAAACATGGCAATACCCAACTGTATACTTATCAAACTCTGGAGTCTAATCTTTCTCATGCCTCATTGTGAAGGATATCTATCAATCAGCGGTAGACCGTAGATGGGTTCCAGCTCATGCAAACATGCAGCAGAAGGAAATTCCTTAGTGTAAGATTTCATCGAACAACTAGCTATTGGGAGTTAATATCTTTGGACTCCATTTTCAGATGTATGTAATCTCATTTGCATAGTATAATCCACTCCATAATCATTGAGTTGTTAAACTAACATGCCAACTTATCACTCTCAGCTGACCTTTTTAAATCTAATAAACATTGTCCAACAATAGCCACTAGAGCTGCAAAAGAGCCAAAGCCGAGATGAGCTTTGAAGCATTTGAACTAGGCTCATTTAAAATTAGGTGAGCTTGAGCACGTTAGTGTTTGTGAAACAGCCAAGCTCAAGTTAAACACTACTACACTAGAACCTCAAATCGAACAAACTATATAAACAAGCTGAGATCGAGCTCAAACTTGATGCGCTCTAACAAAAGTTTCATGAAATAGTTTCAGTTACTATATATATTACTAAAATAGAATTTCATAGATATAGTTTTGTGTTTGCGATCATACTCAAGCTGAGCTTTGGCAAACTTGGGCACAAGTTGTTTATGAAACAAGATCTCATTTATTGATATAGCAAGCTGAGCTCAACGGAGCCCTTATCGGGTTCAGCTCTGCTCGTTAGCGAGTAGCTCAGTTGGTTTACAGCCCCATCCACCACCCCTCATGTCTTTTCTGTTTTAATGTGTTACACGAGTCGCACTTCACCTCTAGGGCTTTTTTTATTTTTGTTTTTATGTTATTGTGGGGGTATGTTTACTTTGGATCGATTAAAAATCAGGATTTGGACAGCAGGAAAATTGACTACTTGTGCAATCAAGTGTGTCGGAATATTTATATAAGAATAGATTAGATGGAGGTGATTTGAGTTTTTCTTTGCCTGTATTTAATATAATCGCCATCTTTCAAATCATTCATCCAATTTCTGTCAAATACACACATTCAGCAGAGTAGTTGAAAAAGTGACGCGGGTCATTGATTCTTGCAATACAAACTTATGTACCTCAGTTTCGATCTAGGTAGATAATTCATGGGATTCATAGCATCATTCCAAACCAAACTGAACAAGAGCTGATATTATTGTCTTTTTTGTTAACTCTACATTTTTTGTTTGGATCGGCCAACTCTACATTAGAAGAGAAGCAGCATATGTTCCGTGTAAATATTGACACATTACCAGTCTACCACGCATAAGCGTTTGTTTGATTGGGCGCTTGACGTGGATAATGAATATTTGCATGCATAGTTATGGGGTGAAACTCAAATGACTACATATGGTTTATGGGTGCATCATGCATGTCCAACCACTCATGTTAGATGGATATTTCATATGCTTCCCTGGATTTGGAAATGCTTCTTTTTGTAGACTGCTATACCTATCTTTATGTTGACTGTTATAACATTTTGGTTTGGTCTCTGTTTACATGATCCGTGGCTGGAAGTCAGTCCCAGCAGAAGCAACAATTTATTTCTTTTCTTGGCAAGTGGTTTGAACATCAAATAGTTTGCAGTGTAAAAATCCACAACTCAAATGTTAGTTTGGCTCAATGTGGAAAAATAAATTGAACAAGAAAATAACAGAGATAAGAGACGACAAATGCCTTATTTATGAGCAATATCCTTTATTGCTGCTTGTTCTCTATATCCCCTCATTTCTTGATTGCCTGTGATGGAAAACAAGAATGCTACACACATTCAACATGATATGCAAACACAGTTTAAATGAAAACTCTGCAACAAATATAACCAGAGCCTCTAATTGATGTGGAATTCGATAACCAAATAACAAGAGAAGTCATTACAAGAAGTTTAATTAGCCTAATTTAAAAAAAAAGGGGAGGATGCATCAAAATCAGATGGCTGAATGTACTTACACTTACCTTGATGCATCAAGTTTTCACAGCTGTGACATTCTTGATGAGCATCCCAACAATATCTGGTGATACCCTTGATGCTGTATCCTTCAAGTCTCTAATCTTCATTTCTGTCTCCTCTTCGAGCTGTTTTGCAGTTGAGCCAGAGCTCCCAGTTGTCTACACATCCCACACCAATTTTGTTACAACATTCTTTTTTTTTTTTGAACAGGAAAAAGGATTTTATTAGCTTTGAAAACAGATTACAAAGATCAAAAGGACCCTGAGCATGAGGCCTCACATTGGAGCAAGAGTTTACCCACAAAGATAGCACCCCTCACTTGGACAGTCATATGCGCCAGGAACCAAAAAGGAAATAACAACCCAAGGTTAGCAAGTATCCAACCATGACATAGAATCCCAAAAAGGAACACCACTCCCAACACCCACAAAACACACTTCCCCCGATAAGTCTCGTTTTTGTTTTTGTTTTTTTTTTGTAATTATAAGATAGGCGTAAAACAACATAAGAACAAAAGGATTTGGGGAAGTGGATATGCTACGATTGATTCTACGTACTAAATTAAGTTAAAGAGAAGATAAGATGATGATGGCATTTACATCCTTTTATTAGCATAACCACACTTGTATCAACTAACTACAATTATGGTTTCCCTTTTCTGTCTCCTTTGTGTCCTACCCTAGTAATGCTGCTACGTGTCCTTTTCTTTTATCTATCCCTAGCTTTTAATGATGTCATATTGTCACAAATGGTAACTAACCTCACTCCTTGAATTCAGAGTCACCGTTTTAATTTCAAATTGTGCCGATGTGAATACCAGAAGGGTGGGATGGAAACCCAGAAGAGTGATGCACAGCTGATTATAAATTGGGTGTAGTGTAGATATATGATGTTTGAATATACTACCTCGGCGATTTTATTTTTGAATTCGGCATCCAAATGTGAACGATAGTTTGACACTTCCTTCTCAGCTTCGTCTTTAGCCTGCTTCAATCTTGTTAATTTCACTGAAAGAGAAACAATATCTGCTCTGATGGATCCTATTGTGAAAGAAAAGAAGACGAAGGAAGGAGGGAAGAAAGAAACATAGAATAATAATTACAGTTAACCACTCCTTGAAATTGATATAGGTTTAGACTTTAGGGTCTCACAGTTTCTAGCGGCAGCTACAATCTGCTGGGCTTCCTGTTCTGCAGTTAGTAGCATTTGAATACCGCCTTGTCCTTTCATGGAATCCATTGGAAGCTATGTGACCTTAAAAAGAGCCATAAAGATTAGTCTGTTGCATTGCCAAAGAGTACTTCCACTCTTAATCTACCTCCCCTAAATCCTTTTCATAGCTAAATTGGGTGTAGATTTTAGTTGGAAAACAATATGCCAATCGTGATATTGAGAAGCCATGAGTTTTGAAATTAAAAGGAGAAAAACTATGATAAGTACATAAATGAATACATACACTGCATATATAGGAGACAACTTTTTTTTCTTTTTTTGATCAAATACTTGTTTGGGATTGTTTTCTGTTTCTTTTGTCCAATTAGAGGGATGGAGAAGAATCAACATGATACGTTTAATCATTTTTTCCCTGTTTGAAGGAAACACTAAAATGATAGCTTGTGATTGTCGACAAATCCCGTTGAGTTATGAATAATCGAGGAATGGAAAGGAATTAGAATGTCATACAACCTATGTAGCATGGACACGGATACGGATACAGACACGGCAATTCTAAAAAAATGGGGATACGGACACGGCGGGGACATGCCACGTGTATAAATAAATAAATATATATACATATATATTAATTTTTTTATGAACCATTGTCTATGAATAATGAATAATCTCACAAATTGTATAAATTTTTTTCAAAGGCATAATTACAGTTTAATCCAAATGATTTGAATAATTTCATATTAACCCCCCAAAATTAAAAATATTACCTTTTGACCCCTAGACGTGTCCCCGGCGTGTCCCCTACCAAAAAATAATAAAAATGATTGGACACACCTCCCCGTGTGTCCCCGCCGTGTTCTCGTGTCCAATACATGGATATGGCGCCCTTTTGGAGTGTTAGTGCTTCATAGCCATAGAACTGGTGATTGTAGAGGCTGAATGTTCACTATGGAATTCGGATGATCATCCCTTTTATCTTGTACATCTTATTACTGACTCACTCTCTTTTCTTGCCAATAGATCACTATAAAACATTGAAATTCGACTTCTCATAGCTTTATCCTTAGCAAAGTCTGCAGCCTTCTCGTTAGTCCACATCAGAGGTAATATTTTCATGTCGTTTGATTTGAGACATCGCCGCGTAATTTTTTTTTGGATGGCATGATGTTATATCTCCTTAGTTCCTAGTTTCTATATACCTTGGAACACTTTTTGCTACTCATTGTTTAATAGTCTTAATGAAGGTGTCTTTATTGCCCAATAAACAAAGAAAAGAACTAATGATTGTTGTCTTAGATTTAGATTCCTGGGGGTTGTAATGTGTAGGTGCGATAAGAAGGAAATTGTTATTTTCTTTGAGCATCTCCAACCCAAGTCTCTAAATAGATACTCAGAAGTTATTCTCATTAGAATGTCCTAAAACTGGGGGACATAGAAATTCTACTTCTTAACCTTTATCCATAACCAAGGTAATATGTTCTTTTCTTGTTTTTGGCACGGGACGATTATGGTAGAGGCTCAGACTTTCATGGGTTGTTAATGTGTACTTCATCACTAGTTTAATTCTAGGCATTGTTGTAGGAGAAAGTAAGGCTCCGCGTTCCCAAAGTGGTTGATCTTAGCTTAGCGTACTAACCGCTGCTTCATTTCGTATAGTGATAATGCTTTCTCGCCTAGGGTGCTAGTTTGTTGAGAAGTCACTCAACGTGATAGCTTAACCAACGGTAGGGATTGAGGGGGGTAACAGTCCTAGCACGGCTCGTTTCTTTTAGCAACTTGTGAAAGAAAAACCACATCGGCTTTGCAAATAAAGCAAAAATGGCTCTATACAGAGTAGCAAAGGAAAAATAGGAAAAAGGAGTACAGAGACAGAAGGTAGGTTGCTATTTTAACTGTATGGTGCAATGTTGTGTCTCGTTTAGTTCTTGATTGATCTCTATGTTGAAACTGTTTTGTACTCCTTGTTTACTAGTATTATTGAAGGTTGATCTCCCACCTGCAACGTATTTGGAAATTGGGTATTTCTAATGTATTTGGAAAGGCTGCTGATTTTGCTACTCCCTTTTTTGTCAACGCCACTCCCCTGCCAAAAATACACTTGCAGGGGAGTGGCGTTAACGAAAAGGGGTGGCAAAATCATTTCCCTAATTTTGTTAACGCCACTCCCCTTCAAATGTATTTTTGGTGCAAAATTACACTTGCAGGGAAGTGGCATTAACAAAAAAAGGAGTGGCAAAATCATTTCCCTTTGGAAATTATGATAAAAAGAAACTATTTGGAAATTTTAAGTCCTCAAACAAAGATGGAGCATCACAAGATATTTACTTGTTTGTCTTCGGGGTAGTCAACGAATTTAATTATCCTGAGTAAGGAAAATAGAAGTATATAGTGGATGTATGCTATGTTTTGTTATCCTTTAACGACTTTTTAATGAAGTATATGTTGTCTTTGGGTAGTCAACGACTTTTATTTTCCTTTAACCTTCCAAACTCTGAAAATGTCTCAAGCTAAAGAGCATTCTTATAGTTATGTGGTTTAACAAGCATGCTTGAAGGTGCTTTCATCCTCTGGCTTGCAATGCAGAATAAACTCAACATGAAGGATAGACTGGTTGGTTGGGGATTAATAAGTGATTCAACTCGCACACTATGTATTGATGGAAGTGCTGAAACACATAATCACCTGTGTTTTAGTTCATACTCTAATACTGTGTGGAAGGACATTTTAAGGAGAAACTAGATAGTTAGATATCCCAGGTCCTGGGCGGAGGAAAACCAGATTCTATAGTGTGGGTAGCGATGTAGACACAATGGTGATGTCTTTGAGAGGGGGAACATGTTTTTTCATCTTTGTAAGTTTGTACATGTGTGATATATATGGAGAGAGTTTTTTCTCTGATTTGTTGTGTGAGTGAGTGGCCTCCGATGTCCGACAAGGATATTCAAACAAAAAGTTTTGGACCCTTGTTTTCTTAGCTCTAAGGTTCTCAATGCTATAAGGGATTCCGTCTTGGCTTGGATGGAATGTCAAACCAAGCTCTGCTAATGTAGATATATATAGGCTTCCCCTTCATAATTTTCTTTCGTAGTAATCTTTTCGCTATGACAGTTTGTTTGGTTTGAGCTGTTTTCTTGTTTCTCTTGAGTTTTTCCTTGTTTTGATGCTCCCGTAGTGTTCCTCTTTGTCTGCAGGGGTACATACGCCCATGTATGTTCGGTTTGGGCTTCTAAAGAAAGTACATTTACTGTAAAAGAGCACCCTTATACTCCTTGAATCCTACATGATAAATGTGTTGGTTTTCAGCTCGATTTCGAGGTTTCAGTAAATCCCATCCGGACGGAGTCACGGCCGTCTACGGTCGAGTCTTTGATTCGATATTCGTACCCGTCAATTGTTCTTGGGTGTGGTTCAGTCTTGGGTGGCCCTCTGCACAACCAAATGCAGATAATGTTCCGCTGTATATAATATTCATCTACTTTCTTTTGAACGGTATAATATTCATCTACTTAATTCACGTAGATGGAGAATTGTTTTATTTCTACCAAAATCACTAATTATATTAGAGCTTTATTGAAAGGGGACTGTAATTTTGGAAGGATTTGGACATCTATTAAATGAAACCATGTCTTGTATTTAGTGCAAATGCAATTGGTGTATTTTTCTTCTGCCATCCTGTCCTCGCAAAAGCTACAATGCTTAATTGCATTGGCAAATTTATCTCTTTTTAACAACACATTCCACGTTAATTTGGTTCCCTTTCCTTAACCTACTAACCATTCACCTAACCACGTGGCTCAAAAAGTTAACCTCAAGTTATACTGTAGTTGGTGGGCCTTACCTTATATTCCACACAATTTTCCACAAGTTGCCCGATGTGGGACTTATGGCACAAGTGAGTTCTCACAATCTCCCCCACTTAGGATCGCAACGTCCTCATTGCGTCGGCCCAACAGTCTTCCCTTGGTAGACATGGTGTGACACTTAGTTTTGTACAGCACAATCAGTGCGTCGGCCCAACAGCCTTCCCTTGGTAGACATGGTGTGACACTTAGTTCTGTACAGCACAATCAGTGTACTGTAGCTGGTGGGCCTTACCTTATATTCCACACAATTTTCCACAAGTTGCCCGATGTGGGACTTATGGCACAAGTGGGTTTTCACAATCTCCCCCACTTAGGATCGCAACGTCCTCATTGCGTCGGCCCAACAGTCTTTCCTTGGTAGACATGGTGTGGCACTTAGTTCTGTACAGCACAATCAGTGTGCTCGTACCAAATTCGAGAGGTGGCCCCCATCATGTAGACCAGAATTGTGCTCTGATACCAATTGTAACGACCTGCCCTAGCTGACCTGCTTAACCCTTAGCCGAACCATGTGGCTCAAAAGGTTAACCTCAAGTTATATAATAGCAGGTGGGCTTTACCTTATATTTCACATAATTTTTCTCAGGTTGCCCGACTTGGGACTTATGCCACAAGTGGGTTCTCACATCCAAACCAGGCAACTTCCCCCAATGGTTGTGTAACTTAAGGATAACGAGGTTGTGGGTTCAATTCCTAAGAGCATCTCCAACTGCCTAAGCAATTGGAGTTTGTAGCTATAATAACTAGTTGAAGTACAAAAAGGGCATACCCAGGAGACTCGCTTCAGGTTCGGCCGAATGGCGTGGTGCTACAGTACCTCGTTGCTCCGGGCGAGGTACTTTAGCCTCACTTGCGTCGATTTCACCCCTTCTCTCTCTCCTTCCCTCGTTTTCATCTCCCGCGCAACCTTTGGTTGCTTCTCTCGCTTTCCCTTGCATGCTAGGGTTGTGGAGATTTTTCATCATCCTCAACATCTACAAGGTATGCCTCTCCCTCTCCTCTTCCGAAATTAATTTCAACTTAATTATTTGGGTTTAGATTCTGTAATCTGTTCATCAATTTCATCATCCTCCAAAGTATTTTGCGTTGAGAGGTTGTTGAGAGAGTGATGAGGGAAGACAAGAAGGAGTTAGAGAGTGATTGAGATGGGTTTGTCGGTAGCTGGTGTATTCGACTATTCGGTGCATAAATGAGAGGGGTTGGGTAGTTAGGTTTGTATGGCTCTAGTTTGTGAATTGTGGTGTGGCTGTATAATCTAGCGAGGAGGATGAGGACTGTTGGCTTTGAATGGGGTCAAGTTTACCGCAGAAATTTGGGGAAAGAATGCCCAGAAAGTGTTTGATGAATTTCCTTAGTCTGACTTGTATAAATGAGGGGTTGGAGAACAAGATAGAGAAAGGGAGTTTTTTTTCGAGTAAAAATCTTGCCTCGATATATCCATTTCTACATTGCTTTTGGTTTGTTTTCAATTAATTATGTGGTGAGGAATTCATAATTAAAGTAGTTATCTAAGGCTTTGCTGCTATCTTTAATAACTTTCCATAACTTCTTGTTTCTCACTATATATATATATATATATATATATATATAGTCTTTGTTGAATAGTTTAACTTGAGAGTTTACTACCTAGCTCCATTAACTCACAAGTACCATGTTTCCCTACAAAACCCTATCCAAGATGTGATGTAGGATTGTGGTGTGGCACTAGTTTGTAGACAAGAATGATAAACACAAAGTTCAACAAGTTTGAAATTGATTTTTTACATTCATTTATACAATGACGGAATAGAAACCCAAAAGAAGACCTCTAGACACCGCTGATTTTTGGCTTCCGCTAGTCATCTAACAACAACATTAAAACATGATCCTTACTCCTTAAACATAACATGAAATTAAGATGTGTCGTGTGTATTTTTACCACTCAAATATGCCATGCTTTCTTCGGAGGAATGTGAATATTGGTCTCATGGTGTTCAAAATGAAAAATAGAAAAAGAAAAGAAGGAAGAGATACGTGTGGTTGTATAATCTAGGGAGATTTATCCAGGGGTCCACTATTGCAATTCCGTAATACCACAAGTCCACCTTGTATTTTGGAAACACTTCCAGTCGACCACCCTGTGAACAGTACGCTTATACCCCTCATTCAAATTCATCTCTTGCATCACGATATTCCGTGACCATGTCTGCCAATACCTCTCTAGAGGTCGTCCGACGACTACTGCTGGCGATATGCCGACGACTATCTCCGGTTTATTTCCTGGCGACGATCTCCGGTTATTTTCCAGTGACCATCTCTATTCATTTTCGGCGACCATCTCCTGTCATTTTCTGGTGACGATCGAAGCTTCAATTGTTGAAGTACAGTACGGCAAGGCTCTGGCGAGCACAAGGAGGAGGAGACGGTGAACACAAGTAATGCCACCAACCTCCCTAGACCTTCCTCGGTTGGGCCCTATCCGTCGGCGCAGTCGAGACCCACTGGAAAACCACTTTTATTCCACGACATTCCAGTTTCTCTCTCTAGAAATTAAGCCGTCATCGGTCACCTTTGACACCAACCACCACCACCACTTCTTCATTGATACTTCACCTTCCTTTTGGGTCATACGTAGCCTGGGCTTGACTCCGGAGCCATCACCGTAATCGTCGGGAAATTGAGAGCCGAAAGGCTTTGTTTTGAAAGAAGAGCATAGACTATTATTTTTTTCTCTATTTTTTGTTTGTTCTATGTCATCACTTTCTAAAAAATGGGAAGACTGTTTTTCTTTTCTTTTTTCATTCTATCTTTTTAATTTTTAAAAGAATAAATAAACTTAACTAATGAAGTTATTATTAAGACAAATAACCGTATAAAAACAACAAATTAATAGTCTTCCCATTAAAAAGGAAAAAGTACTCATTCACTTATTAAAAACATACCACCCTTTTTTTTTTGGTGTGTAAATAGCAGAGCACACTGTCCCAAAAAATTTTTAAATGTTCACTAAATATAACCTTGTGCATATTCACTAACTTTCATACGAGAATTATAGAGTTTTTTTTTTCTTCTAGTGAGTATTCACTAAGTTTCAAAAGCAAAGCCAAAAGTTACTCCCTCCGTCCCTTTTTTTGTGTCCAGTATTCCATTTTGGGCTGTCCCTTAATAAGTGTCCATTTTGTAAAGTTAGGGGGGTAAAAGTTGGTGTATTGTCTATTTTGTTCCTAAAAGTATATTTTATTTTGAAAAATTAGTGAGTAAAAGTGTAATGATGATGGGTAAGTAGGGAAAGTGGAGGAAAAAATTGATGTGAAAGGTATAATGATGATGTCTTTTTAATAAGTTGGAGTTACGAAGCAGGACACTTAAAAAGGGACGGAGGGAGTAGAACACTAACTTTCATCCATAGCCAAAAACAGCTTACGCATACAGATATTGGAATGAGTTGGTTTTTGTTGATTAGTATAGTAGGTTTAAGCAGTTTTTGTAAAAACAAAAGTAGTGACACCTCACTAGTTTTAATAAACAAAAGTAGTGAGATTGCGATCCATGATCTGACGACACCATACAATATCAAAAAATACAAATTAAAAGTTAGTGAAGTTTCACTAGTTTTTTAAAAAGTGTTTTATGCTCAAATCTAGAGGATGCTCACTAGTTTTTATAACAAGTGTTAGATGCCCGCCCATGAGATATTATCTAGTGAATTGTTATTAGTTTTTCTGAAAAGTGTTTTTTGCTCAAATCTAGAGAATGTTCACTAGTTTTCAAATCTAGTGTTTTTTGTAATGTTCACTAGTTGGTGAAGTTTCACTAGTTTTTTATAAAGTGTTTTATGCTCAAATCTAGAAGATGCTTACTAGTTTTTATAACAAGTGTTAGTTTCCAAAATACCTTGTGAATGCCCATGAGATATTATCTAGTGAAGTGTCACTAGTTTTTTTGAAAAGTGTTTTTTTGCTCGAATCTAGAGAATGTTCCCTAGTTTTCATAACAAAGTGCTGATTTTTATAAAGTTTTCGGTGTCCAAATCCGGCAGATGTTCAGTAGTTTTTGGTGTCCAAACTAGTGAGGTATCACTACTTTCAATAACAATAGTAGAAAGCATACATAGAAATGGTATTTAGTTATGAACTGAATATTCATGAGATTTCAAACTTTGTATTCTGCTATCAACTACAGCATACCAATGGTATCAAACTAGTAAAAGTGTAATAGAATTATATGACATAATCTTATCCATTCATTTTTTTGACGACATAAGTACATGAGCTCCACCCATTTTGGTTGTTTGTTGAGGTCACACGTGTGAATGAGTGTGATTTGGGTGTGGTTCTAAGACATCTTTGTTGAGAGAAACGTTTTTCGAACTTCATAAAGATTAAAAAAAAAAAAAACTCATAAGCTGGATGGACATCTCTTCGGAGTAAAAATAAAGAAACTGGTCATCTCTCACACAACTGATAAATTTTCAGTGCCGAGTGGATACCACGTGGTGCCCGCTCGGCACATCCGAACTGTCCCATGCGATTTTGGACGGCTTGAATTTGGAGAGACAAAAAGGAGAGAGAAAGAGGAGGAGTGAGAGGAGAGAGAATGTTTCAATCTGAGTCGACCAAAAGTGTATCGGATGGCTTGGGAGTGCCGAGCGAGCACCACGTGGGGATATATATCCACCCGGCACTAAAAAACTTATCCACACAACTAGACAAACATAGAGTAGGTAGGCTGAGTGAAATATCAGTGATTAGTCCCTTGGGAAGAGAGAGAGAGAGAGAGAGAGAGAGAGAGCAGTCAACGAAATGTTGGCTGGTACTTTTGATTTTTTTGACGCCATCGGCCTCCACATCACTATCATCTTCTACAACCATCTCCGGCGCCGGACACAGTCACCGGCAGCTGTAATTTGCAGGTGATTCCCCGGCGACTTCCAATGGGATGACGATTTCCCGGCAATTGTCAGGCGCTAGTCGTCAGAGGTGTTTGGGGTAATTTGTGTGGCGAGGGTAAATAAATATTGCAACATGAGTGAGGGTATTTTTGTCTCAGTAAATTAAGGAGTGGACTTTTGACTAACCGAAATCCGGAGATGTGGAGCCGCACTCACTTGGAAGATTGCAGTGGACTGGAGCTCCTTGAAGAGTCCTATATGGACCTTACAGCAATTCTTTATATAATCTATGCATGTAATAAGTAATACGTGCTACCATTATTGTCCTTATCCCTCTTGTACTCCTGTGAGTAAGGGGTTGCACATCCCTTGGAGTGAAAGAGTCATTCTAACTTGCCCAAGAAAAAAGAGTCATTATCTCTAGTTTTTTTTTCTAGGGGATTGGTAAATGAAAAGATAGGAGATTAACCACTCAAATGATTTGAGCTTAGAAGATCTTCAGCTTTTTATAACTTTGTATGAGTGTTTGCCGAATTTTAAGGTCGAGGACTTGTTTGATCCTGTCACTAGGTTGTGGAGGGAACCTCTAATTTCGGTTTTGCTTCCAGCTGATGTTGTTACTGAAATTACTTCTATGCATGTGCTGTTAATGATTTGGAAGATAAGTTTGGTTTGGGATTGTACTAAGGATGGTGTGTTTTCTGTTAAGTTTGCGTATATGTTACTGTTTCATGAGCGATATGAGCATGAGCTGACTGAACCGATGGGTGCTTTCCAGTTATGGGGAAAAGTGTGGTCTTTGGGTCTTCCACCTAAGCTCTAGCTTTTTCTTTGGAAGATCATTCATCGAATCCTTGCAGTTAAAGATGCGCTTCTGTGACGGAACATTAATGTTGATCCTGCTTGTCCACGGTGTGGGTGTGTAGGGAAGACGGTAGAGCACCTATTTTTTGAGTGTGAGGGGTCTAGGAGGCTATGGCGAGCTTACTCTAGGCACTACTCTGGTATCATTTAATGATTGGTTGTTGTGGTGGATGAAAGAAGCACATGATAAGGAAGTGGTTTGGGACTCGGTTTGCCTGTTGTGGAGTATTTGGTGTTGTAGGAATAATGTCTTGTTCTGAAATGAATTGTTTACCATGGATAATGCCCTGTTTTATTTTGCAGGATTGCGTAATCTTGTTAAGAATGGGAAGTGGAATTCTGGAGGGGACAAGGGTGAGGGTGGGATGGGTGGTGCTTGCGTTTCAGACAAGGGAAGTGCTAGTTTTATTTTTCGAAAGGATGGTTTGGGTGATGATGGGAGGGCTCCTTGGGTGTTCGTTACGGATGGAGCTTGGTGTGAGAATACGAGAAAGGGAGTGGCAGCTTGGGTTAGGGTGGGTGGAAGGCAAAGAGAGAGAGTGACTCAAGTGGTGGAGGCTAAGGCTTCTTTTGCTACTTTGGTGGAGGTGAAGGCGGGGATTTTGGTTCTTCTCAGGGCTGTCTCCAACAATGTGAAGGAGCTTTGCATTCAAACAGATAGCGTGGTTTTTGTTCAAGGGGCTAAGAAGCCTTCATCTGTGTGCCCTACTCTGCAAACAGCCCTTGAAGACTTTTGTTTGTTATGTAATGTATCGTTTAATTATGTAAAACTTGTTAAAGTTCTAGAAATGATGTAAGGGCAGCTTATGATATAGCTAGAGTTGTCTTAAGGGACTTGTAGCGCGTATTCTTTCCTGCTTGCTATATATATTGGGTTTATGCTGTTCGTCGGATTTTTTTTCCCGCTGCATTTGATGTTGGAGTGAATTTATTGGAGAGAATTTCCACTTCTTAATGCTGCAATGGTGGTGTTTCAATATCAAGTAGGCTACTTCTGTCCATGGCCAATTTTGTGCCTTTTTTGCCTTGTTTCCTTCAAGTCTGTACTACTGTTGTTTTGGACTGCAAAGCCTTTCTTGCTGCTGCTTCTTATGGTGGTACTACTTGCTTCTACTATAATGGTTGTGGTTACATGTTCTTCAGTCCTCAGATTTTGTTTCAAGTTTTCTGCTGCTACTTTGTTTCTTCACAGGGGGATTGTGTCTAAGACAAGTTTTAACGCTTGTATTGTTGTGGGGTTTTCATAATAAAACTGTTGCTACTATTTTTATAATGGGTGTTATGTTTTTAGAGAGTCCTGTTTTTGGTAAGCCAAAGAAACCAAAATCAAAACAAACACCAAGCCCCAGCCATAGGCCAAAGGAATGCCATATCTACAAAATTAAAATTGACATGCGTGTGAAAATGAGAGGAAATATGGAGAAGAATCAAGGATAAGAGAACAAAAAACTAAATTGAGATGGTTGTGGAAATGTAAAATATGAACTTATTTATAGATGAAGGAAAAAATTAGTTGTTAGAAGAGTGAGATATAGCTGTTGGAAGTGGGAAGAAAGCTGTTGGAGCAAATAGCAGCTGGAGGAAGCAGGTTTACCATATTCTTTTGGCATCATGCCGTTACTATTTTACCCTTTGCATAGCCTAATGCCTAGTCTGTTGGGGGACTTGAACAATTGGTGGCTAGCTAAACTCATATCTGGCATATTTCCTAGCCATTTTGGCTAGGAACTGCTCTTAAGTGAGGAAGTTGATAGCCCATTTAATTGGTTGAGAAAGGGGTTTTGGTAGTAAAAATGCTTTATGTATTGACAACAAAAAAAGAGGTAATGGAATGAAGGTTCGATATAAGAAATTGGTGGTGAAAATGGCAACTTTTGATAAGAGGAAGTTCTTTCGACAACGCATGCATGCGTAAATCTTAGAGTAGGGTGCTCTACGCAGAATTAGTAAAGAAGGGGAAAAGAGGAACAATGAGCACCAAAACCAAAATCTAGGTCACCACAGAACTTATGTACAAGTTCTCCATGGAACTAATGTACAGTGTCACACAAAATGATCTCAGTTGAAGAACTTTGCGAAGAATTCCAGAAGGATGCTGCTGGAGACATTCACATCAGGGCGATGAGTGGAATAAATATTCTTTATCACCTTCCCTTGTATAACTTTAAAAGAGAAGATGATCAAGGAGGAATGGCACGAGAGACTGTTTGTGTGTGCATGTTAAAGCGTGGAATGGGGAAGCAGCTATTATGATAGGCTTGTTTGGTCTCACATATTGGTCTTCCTCTTAACATTGTCATAGTCGTCGATGAGGATACTCTAAAAGAAACTTCATTCGCTAAAGCTAAGATCCTTATTGCAACTAAGATACAATCAAGAGAAGATTAATTTGGATATCAATAGAAGGGTATACTTGGTTAAGAGTTTTTGAGGAGTCTTCAAGCCAAATAGCTAACTCTATTCCTTCTCATTCAAAGCATAATGATGGAATTTAAGTCCATCCGAATTTAGTCAAGACACCCAATGGTTGTTTCAAACATGGTGTCAAAGTCTAATGTGGAAGATGAGGAGGTGGATGCCGGATTGGATTGCAAGTGAAAAAAGAAGAGGTGACAGAAGCTATGCTGGGTTTGGTGAATCATTCTAAGGGTGGTTTAGAAGCGCAAGTGGAGGAGTCTTTGGGCCTCTCTAATACTTCTAGATTAAGGATTGAGCCTAATGGAAAACAGTTTGTTTACATGAAACCTATTTCAAATTTAACAGAATCATAGGATGACAACAATAGAAACAACTTAATATACCTGGAGGAGGTGGCTCAGATTGAGGGAATCTAGCTGCTTGTGGGCCTCAATTCAGGGAACGATGATAAGGATACTGGAAAAGAAAACTGGAAGAAGAAGTCGATTGAACAAAATGTTGGGCATCCCTATATCCAAGAAGAGGGGTGGCAGAAAGAAGAAAAAATGTGCAGTACTGTTCATATCAACAACAACAACTTTAAGTATTCCATTTGAAGGCAGTAGGAACAGGATTCGCTTAATTGGCGGAGGTTGCTTGGTCAATAACAAAGATCATGGGTGTCGATTACTTGGGAGGTGATGATGAAGTTATAAACAAAATTAAGACAATGGAAGCTGAGACGATGAAAGGCCAATATTCAGGCTTCGCAACATGTTGCTTGATCCTTAATTTGTCATATTGCGGGCTGATGTGTTTTGTGCTTGGCTTTTGTGGGTCTGGGAGTGGTGTTTCATTTTGGGGTTCTATGTCATGGTTGGCTACTTGCTAACCTCGGGTTGCTATGTCCCTTTTGGGTCCTAGCCGCATATTATATCCAGAGGAGAGTTTTGTGGGTCTTGCGAGTGGTGTTCCATTTTAGGGTTCTATGTCATATGGTTGGCTATTTGTCAACCTTGGGGGGTTATTTCCTTTTGGGTCCAAGCTACATATGATTTTTTCAGAGTTAGGGGGAGCCATCTTTGGGGGCATGCTCTTGTTTCGTATTCCGTAGTGATGCGGCGTGCTTAGAGTTCTTTCAATCTTTCTCATATTTGTTTTCAAAATTAATAAAAATCCTTTTTTGCGTTTAAGAAAAAAAGAGATCCCCCTTCCTTGGCATTTTCATTAAGCTATAATCATATCACCGTATGCACCAGAAGCATTCATCTAATATACATATTCAATAATAGGGTGAAACAGGTCATACATGCAATAGAGATAACAAATTCAAAAGTATAAATCATACAATAAATAAACTTAAGATAAATCTTACGAATGCTTTGAGACAGAAAAAGAACAATGAAGAAGATAATAAAAAAGAATTCATCCTTGTAAATTAAGTTGTAAGTACCTGTGTAGGAGAGATTGCAAGGGAGTTATTTCCCCGAAGAAGGTAGTTTAAAGACCTAGATTTTCTTTTTTAGACCAAGAGAGAGAGAGAGAGAGAGAGAGAGAGAGAGAGAGAGAGAGAGAGAGAGAGAGAGAGAGAGAGAGAGAGAGAGAGAGAGAGGGGCCAAGTCAACAAATGAAGAGGGTTTTTCTCCTTCACAAATGGAGGCGCTAGTTATGGTAGTTTCATAATGGTGAAATGTGTGGCTTGACATTTACGAAGTTCACGTTGCACATATATGTTGCATTCCATGAAAAATATATACCATTAGAAACTCTCTCCAATAATTTTATAGCTCTCTTTTTTTTTTATCAGCAAAAGAAGAATTTTATAGCTCTTTTATAATAGTAAAAGACTTTTTTTGATTGCTAGCTCAAAGAAAACAAGACTTGCATGTTGATCGTAATGGTACATCTCTTGCTAATTAATGTGTTTTTCACAACTTTAATGCTAGTTTTGAATATGGCATTGGATGAGGGAACAAGACAAGAAAAAGGAAAACTGCAATTACTTGTGCTAGCTTATACCATTTCTATAAGCATCTCAAACCCATAACTTCAGATTGTGAATTCCAAAATGCAGACTGGGGGAAGGGGAAAATGATAGGTAAGTAGAGATCAGGGAAGGGGACTACCACCGACAGCTGGGTGGGCTAGGATTTTGAGACCATTTCAAAATTGCCTAAATCGCCTGTTAAAAGTTTGTACATGTGTAGCCTTTTCTCTCTCATTATAAGTCTCAAAACTACAAGAAAATGTACAATTGGCGACCAGATTGCCAATGCAAGGGGTATATTATGTTTTGAAAAATGTAAACTTTTAGCGGTAAAAAGTTATATGCATCTGTCGATAAATGAGGACCTTTTAGCGATGCAAGAAAATTGCGTCAACTATATGTTGTCGAGAAAAATAAGATACATGTGAAATTTTTTTTTGAAATAAAAACAGTTTTTAAATGAGAAAAGGTTTTGGAAAAAATTGTTTTAAAAACAAACAGTTTTTCAAAAAAAAAAAACATAAAAGAAACAATAAATTTTTTGTATAAGAATTATTTTTGAAAAACGGTTAAAAAAAGTATTTTGCGGGAAAAATAGTTTTTTAGTAAAAGGAATACGTAGGGTTCACTAAATTTGGTTATTTACAAAAGGTTGCTAATTTTAGTTATTCAAAGCTCAAAATTTGATTATTTTTAAGGAGGTCGCTCAATTTGATTATAAGTCATATTTTGCACAAATATTGTTAACTTTACAAAACATATGTATTTTTTATTATTCCATTGTGGATACAAATATCTTATCCCTTCCATAACTAATACCCCTTAAACTAGTCTCGCTTCCAATCTGGCCCTAAAATGGTTAGCTAGTTTTTCTTCATCGATCTTTGTTCTCATTCAATTTTCCTAGAGGTTCGATCCAACAAGGTTGGCAATGAAATACCCAAGACCAGAACAGAAAGCGAAATACACATCCTCTGGGAAAATTGAATGAGAACAAAGAAGAAGAAAAACTAGCCAACCAAAAACTGGAAGCCTGAATTTTTTTTTTCTTTTCGTATAGAAGGCCGTATACTTGGATTCTTGAACTGATCTTAAAACATTGAGGGGCATATGAGAGCATCCACAATGGGTTTAGTAACTAGTGTGTTAATTGTGTGTGTTAAGACTTAACAAACAAAAGTGTATTTTTTGTGCCACAATGCTTGTATGTTAGAGTGTGCTAAATCTAGTAGTGTGCTAGCATATGTGTCAAGTTTGACAAAGAAGCTAATAAACAATAAGTGGGTCCCATTCTATCATAAATTCATACTCAACCATAAAACATAAATGTCCACTTTTTCTTTTTCTTTTTTTAAACTTACCTTGCTTGTATTACTGTTGCTTTTTTTTTTTAATCTATTTTTCTATATATGTGTTGAACACCAAAGGACTAAAATCCATTCCTTCCATCAATGGATCCCACTCGAATAATTTTGACCACTTTGATTCCCAGCCATATGAACTAAACTCATCTTGAAACAACTTTGTTCCATGCCACCATTTTCCTTCTGAATCATCTCAAATCCCTTCTCATCAATCTTCCGGTAGTGATTTAGAAGTGGCAATGTTTAATCTCCACTACCTTTTGTTTAGCTGTTGCTTTTGACATTATTTTAAAGAGTTAATATTAAAAAATAACACATTCCTAACTAACCCATTGGGGTAGTGTGTGTGTATATATATATACGAGGCGGTTTCGGGGACACCCAAAAAAACACCTAAAAAAACACCTCATAGTTTCCGATCAAATTTTGATGATCCGAGCCGCTCAATGTGATCAGAACGTGATTTTAAGGATACTCGCGAGAAATCAGCAAAAAAAAAGACCGGAAAGGGTTTGATCCGACTAGTTTCGAACAGGTTTTTATTGAACGATTCAAATAAAAACTGCTCAAATCAAGCCTTTCACGGTCAGTTTTTTTGCTAATTTCTCGTGGGCACCCTTAAAATCACATTCTGCACATATTGAACGGTTCAGATGATAAAAATTTGATCGGAAACTATGAGATTGAGATTTGAGGTGTTTTTTTAGGTGTTTTTTTGGGTGTCCCTTGAACTGCCCCGATATATATATATATATATATCAGAGCGGTTCCGGAGACACTTAAAAAAACCCTTAAAAAAACACTCAAAATCTTAATCTCATAGTTTCCGATCAAATTTTGATGATCCGAGCCGCTCAATGTGTTCAGAACGTGATTTTAAGGGTGCCCGCGAGAAACTGGCAAAAAAACTAACTGGAAAGGGCTTGATTTGAGCAGTTTTTTATTGGACCGTTCAATAAAGTTCAATAAAAAACTGTTCGGATGAAGCCCTTCGCGATCTTTTTTTTTGCTGATTTCTAGCGGGCACCTTTAAAATCACGGTCTGATCACATTGAGCGGCCCGGATCATCAAAATTCGATCGGGAACTATGAAGTGTTTTTTTAAGGGTTTTTTTAAGTGTCCCCGGAACCGCCCCGTATATATATATATATATACACACACACACACACACCACAGATCCAGTGAGAGATCCCTTACCAGTCTACCGTGCGGACCTCCCCTTTCCCGATCAAATTGTGACGATCCGAGCCACTCAATGTGTTCAGAACGTGATTTTAAGGGTACCCGCGAGAAATCAGCCAAAAAAATGATCGGGAAGGGCTTGATCCGAGCAATTTTTTACTGAAATCACTTTGAGCGGCTCGGATCGTCCCAATTCGATCGGAAAATGGGAGTCCCTCACGGTAAGCCTGTGCGGGATCCCTTAAGGAAACCGGACTCTATATATATATATATATATATTAACACACTCCTAAATTAACAATGTCTAACACACTCTTGTGAGACTCATTTTTTATCCTAACACATATCTTAACAAATATTTTGACACACAAATATAACACACCCATTGCGGATGTTCTGAGAAATGACAAAAACACGTCTAAAGAAAAAGACAGGAGAGCCATACGCACTCTTGTGTCCTAAGTTCCCATCAATGACTCATTGCATGTTTATAAATGAAGAACGTACTGCCAAATTTTCATCTGATTAACAAATAAAGTTGAAAAGAAAAATTCTACTAATTCTCTACTTTATCTTATTAACCGTATATTTTTGTTTTTTATTAATTAAGTGAAATACTAGCAATTTTACCCTTCATTCCGCAGTTCTTAACCGAAAGGAGACTACTATAAATTCGACGAAGTAAAGACCCAAAAAAGGTTCAACGGTACAAAATGAGAGTGCTAAAAGTCATAACATCTCAACTACTCATAATTTTCTAGAATGTATGGCATCATAGAAAAAAAATCTAGAATGCGTGCGGCAATAATTTTGTTTCAAAAAAATGAGCCTAATTGATGCACCTTTTATTTGGAAATTAGACATTTACAATAAGCCCTGCTGCTGTGTATTATCGTTTGATAAGCTATTTAGCAGTTGTTTCGTATTAAAGACACCGTACAAATTCTTTTTGTAAAACATTATTGGGATAGGCTATATATACACACCCTTATTTGGTTGTGTATCATATGCACTCAAAAATTTTATGATTCACAGAGAAAATGTTGTGAATCATATTGCAGGAAAATTACAATTTGAGTACAAATACGAGACCGGTCAAAATGTTACGATCGAATCATAAACCTTATGAGTTTTTTAGTATAAAAATTACGAGATGCACAAAAATGTTATAATCCTAAGTGAAAATGTTACGAATCATATTACTGAAGAGTTGCGAGTTTTTAGAACAATAATAACGAAATACACCAAAATATTATGTTGTGGCACAATATGAGTCATATATACCATAAGTATATATGGTACACATTTTTAATGGGGGTGTATTGTTGACATTGGGTTTTCATTTCATTTACAACGGTCGATATTATACGTTGCTGCTGATCTTTAAAAGCTTATGGATAATATTGACCTCGGCAAAAAAAAGGAAATTGAAGGATTGGAAATTAACAATATGTAAATATACGGCACTGTAAGAAAATAACTTTCCATTGTTTAGTAATTAGGATGTTTGGAAGAATGATTTGCACAGGTAAAACCTAAGGGTGTGGTTGAAGTGTTTTGGCTCAATTTCGGAGCCGTTTGGAGCTGTTTGGGGCTGTTTTGTAGCTATCTGAAGTTTTTCTAAGCTGTTTGAAGTCGGTCCTCACTCTCTGAATTTTTCGCCTGGACAGTCGAGCGCAAAACAAATTCATCTATAAGTCATGTTTAGGGTTTTCTGCATATTGTACCACTACAAGAATTCATGTAATAGGGGACGAAAATACCAAAGCATTAGATTTCGTCGCCGAAAGAGGGTTAAGTTCAAACACGGTTTGTACTCCTCTTTTCGCTTGTTTGAGTGCCCTTCGGGGCGCACGAGCCTTAGGGCACGGTTTTGGGGCAACCTTGAAGACGGTTTGGTTGGTTTGCGTTTTGGGGTTGGCTACTTGGTTTGGTTCGTTTGGTTTGGTTTTGGATTTTGGTTTGGCTATCAGAAAATATCGGAATTCGGAGTTATTGCGACTTTTGTCTTTGGTTCTAAAGATCGCTCTCGGAACTTCAGGAATTGGTTTGGGTTTATTCCAATGCTTGGTTTGCCTTGGATTCATCTGCAATTTGGTGATTGGTTTGGTTGTTGAGGACTTGGTTGCTTCCTTGGATTTGATTCGTCCTCTTTGACTCTCTTTTGGTTTGAGCTTTGAGGAGAGTTTGGTTTGTGGCAGTTCGACTTGAATTTGTTTTTGGCTTCGTTTGGCAATTGGTTTGTTTGGATATCTCACCATGATGGAAATTTGAAGTGTTTTTTGCTCGATTTCAACTGTTTCGATTCAGAGCTGTCTGGATTTGTTTTGATGTTGTCAGATATTTCTGCCCGAGTGGGATTCCAAGTCTGTCCAGTTGGTCCACACAACCGTGTTATTTGGCTTCGATCCCTGCTCTCTAAAGTTTCCGCCTAGGCGGGATTCACGTCTGCCCGGGCAGTCGGAAATGCTAAAACGCGTAATGACAGGGATTTTTTTTGGGGTTTCCTAACTTGACCCATTGGGTTTTCTTTTGGTAGGCAACTTGTCTTTGGATATAAATACACTTGCTAAGTCTCTTATTATGGTGTGAGAGCAAATATTAGGCATTGGGTTAGGGTTTGAGAGACTTGCGTCTTTGTTTTGGCTTTTGGTAGAAGAGTTTTGGAGACACTTTTCTTTGTAGCCCGTGGAGTACTAGGCTTACATCTTAAAGTAAGGCCGAACCACGTATCAAGGTGTCTCTCTCTCCTTTTGTTTGTTTTCTCTCTTTCTCTCACGTTTGGTTTGATTAATTTGGTTTGCTTCGCACATCTATTTTGCTCTTTGATTTAATATTTATAATCACTGTTTATTTATTCGCCTTCCGCACAACATAAGAAACCATGGCAAAAAGCGGAGATGGAATCATGGAAGATCGGATAGAATAAAAAAATCATGGAAGATGTGGGCCAAAATCCCGAGAACTTAGGGCTGTACAGTGGTGTGGTGGTCACAAGATGTGAAAGCCACTGGCACGCCAACTTGATTTCTCCTCTCATTAAGAGTAGAGCCAACGAGGGACCGCCACCGCATTAACTTTAAGAAATACTATTAATTATTATATTGTAATAAAAAATTTATTATCAAATTATAGAGGCCCTCCACCACCAGATTTTTTTCATAATTAGCTTCTTTATTAAAAAAAAAATGCCATTAGTAAACTATTTTTGTGTTGATAAAGGAGGCCTAAAAGAAATAGTCCAGAGTCATATTTAATTATGCCAAGTGAAATGTCAAGAAACATAAGGTCTAAATTGAGAAAAACCAAGCTTCAAACTTCGACTGTTTTATTCAGACTTTGTTTATATAAAGGTGTTAGATCAACAAAAAGAAAGTAAGCTAACAGCAAACAGATCGAAGAAGGAAATCTCGGGGATCAAAACACAGGTTTGATAAATGTGTCAATATATCTAGTTCAGAAAGGTTCTCAGTTACGATATAGGGTGCTCAACTCTCGCATTGTTTCACGTAATCATATTGCAATGGGTAATTAACCCATAGCCTTTGTACGAACGGCTAAGCGAAAGTGTGTTTGTGATGTCAAGTGATCCTTCCAAGCGAAAGCATATCAAGTACGTGATGTCCACAGGTTGTGATACGTGCATCGCCAGAAATCGTTTAATCATAGTTTTTAGCACTTTATTTGGATTTTGTTAAGCCGATAAATATTGATAATATTGTAGTCTATCTTTTCATTTTTTTAGTATATACATTTGCCACCATGAAGGTGAAATTCTGACTCCGTCTTTGCCTCCCATCCTGACTACTTGAACCACCATATAGATATAGGTGCACAGCAACAAATTGGTAGCTTAAGCGCTGTTTGCGGTATGATAAATATTGAACTTTTAGTGGGTTTCTTGGGACAATTAATATTTTCATGTGAGTAGGTTCAAGTTATCTCACTTGTCATAATGTAGCTCCACCGTCAAGAATGGCAATATTTACTTTATATTTTCTTTTTCCTCCTCAAATCTCGTCAAATTGATGGTCCACACACAACCTAAGAGATTCATGAGCTAGTTACTCATGGAATTCCGGGTTAATATTGTCTAAAAAGTGTGCAGAGTTATACTCACAAATTTCTACCAATTTTTTTATCGAAAGCCCATTTCATTAACAGTCAAAATAGGCTAAATACAGCGAATCCATCCTATTACAGAGAAAGGGAACCTACATCAAAACCATCACCGAAGGAAAAACACTAAGCACAGGTGACCCAAGAGCAGCGGTAAAAACCGCAAAGCTAGTAACTAGACCTGTGCACGACTCACCGCCACAAAGGGTTGGGACACGAGGGGCCAGCCATCTAACCACTAGCCGCCCCAGCCTGATAAAGGAACCCTATCAGAGATAAACTATACAAGCCGATGGAAATAGGAGTAATAAACAGACAAGAAAGATAAACATGACCACCATGGATGGAATCCACAAGAACGCCGGCCGCCTCTAGCCGAGAGGAACCACCCGGTGCCGACGATGGGGGTGCCGATTGATCTCGAACCAAAGGAATGGAGAAAACATCTCCGGCAAGCCTACACTGGCACGACAGGCTCCAGACATGGAGATCGAAGTAGGAATCCCGGGCAGGATCTCCGATCACCGGTCACACGGCGCCAATGGCCGTGGAAGCTCCTTTGCCGATCACCCCCTCAACTGACGATGAATCATGGCCTAGGGCCATGCCCCTGAATCTTATTTGGTCACCACCAACACCCGTTCCAACTGCCGCAGGACCACCGAGCAACCGGATTAAACGCCGAACACCGACTCCATCCAGCCACCACACAGCATAAAAAACGAGAGACAGCAACAAACAACACATAAAACTTATTTGCCCACCAGTACCATCCATCGGATCTTGGGTAACCAGAGCGGTACAAATTTGGACTGGGGAAACCAGCCGAAGAGAATCGGAAAAACACCGACAGAAAAAGCAAAACGAAAAAAAGGAAAAAACCCCAAAGCGCAACCTCACCAACCACCCACAACCACCACCACCCGTCGAACACTACTACTAGATCAGGGGAGCCGAGGGAACCGGAAAAGAACGAGACCACAAGCCTACAGCCTGGGACTCATCTCCCGGATCACACCCGAGACCCATCCCAAACGGAGAGGGTTCGAACTAGGAAAGCAGAGAGGAGAGGAGAGGGAAATGAGAAGGAGAGAAGAGAGATGGGGGGGAAGAGCCGAGAGGGGAGGAGGGGAAAAGAGGAGGCGGCGGCCCCCTCACCCAAGCCACCAAATTTCAGAGGATTTGTTCTCTGGATAAGGTAGAGAGAGAAAAATATATACGAAAAGGGGTGCTCGGATCAAGTACCTTGCACACCTCGGATGCCGTTGATTCCCGCGTGGGACCCCCTTGTTTTTTTTTTTTTTAGAATTTTTGGACGGCTCGGATCAGCCGTCTAGTGGTTGGAGACGGCCCGACGCGGCCGTCCTTACGATTTCGATACCGACCCCATTGGTACCAATATCATTTTCGCAAATATTAACCCGAATTCAAATGTCATAATTCGCATGACCTTTATGGCTATTTGAATGGAGTTT
The DNA here is from genome assembly GCA_019656835.1 of Rhododendron ovatum. NCBI lineage: Eukaryota > Viridiplantae > Streptophyta > Magnoliopsida > Ericales > Ericaceae > Rhododendron > Rhododendron ovatum. The sequence continues at coordinate 20,969,196 of CM033795.1, read as the reverse complement.
TGGTGTTAGAGTATGATTAAGAGCTTGTTTGATAACTTAAATTCAGCACTTAAAACTGAATCAATTAAGTAATAAGTGATTCAGTTGGTTTGAAGACGATATTATACATTGCTTAACAAATTAAGTGCTACTTAAAATGTAAGCTAAAAAGTTGAAAAAAATTAAGTAACTTTGAGCTACTTAATTCTGACTGAATTCTTGTGTACTTGCATTTAATCACCACTACCACTCCTACAATCACTCCACCACCACCATTACTTTGCCACCACCACCACCACTATATCACCACCACAACCATTACCACACTACCACCACCACTATCACACCGTCGCCACTGTCACCACTATAATGCCACCATTGCACAATTATCACTTCACTGGCACCATTCATTGTCACCATTATACCATCACTCCACCGCTGCCACCACCACTCACTGCCACCGTTATATCACCATCACTCCACCACCATCATTACACCACTATCGCCAGCACTCCACCACCACCACTGCCACCACTCCACCACCACCACCGCCACAATCACCATTCCACCATTATTATAAGTACATTGTGACCATTAGTGAATTAAGAGAGAATCGAAACTAAAATTAATTTATCATTTTTTTAATTCAGTACTTAATATTTTACCAAACAGCTTTTCAACTTAAAAAATTCAGCATTTAGCTTTCAGTACTTAATTTTTCAGCATTCAGTTTCAATTTTCAGTTTTATCAAATAGGCCCTAAACATCATACTACTTCCCTTCATAAGTGGTGTAGGCTTGTAGCCCCAATTTTTTCAATAGACTGTATTTCGTTCTATTAGGATATTTTTCTGGGCAAAGTCTACTTTGACCCCTTGTTGTTATTGCCACGTGCTGATACCTTCCTCATGGTTCAAATTGACCACATAACCTACCCGTTATTTTGAAAATGTGCGAATAGACCCCCTACCGTCATGTTTTCCATCCATATTAATAGACATAATATTAAAAGACCGATAAACCTTCATCATGTCCATTGATTCTTCTTCTTTTTTAAATCTAACCATACTATCCCCACAAAAAATTGAATGATATTGTAAATTTTGACGAGTACTACATCCATGCCAAAATTCAAGTCAATCAAAAAATGAAAAGCTCATGGTCGAATCGATTTTGTTATGAAATTAAAATTTCAAATTTGAATTTACTAAAAATTAGATCATTGGGTTATTAATGTCTGATAGAGATAATTTTTTACAAAGATACTCTATTCTTTATTTAATACATTATGAACGACTCAGATTACATTCTAGAGGCGTGTGAGATACACCTCCGTTAATATGGATGGAAAACATGATGGCAGGGGATCTATCTTCACATTTTCAAAACCACAAGTAGGTTATGTGGTTAGTTTTGAACCATGAGGGGGGTATCCGCATATGATGATAACTATATGGGGTGAAAGTGGACTTTGCCCTATTTTTTGGATATAAATACTGAAAGTTAGGCCACCTCCACACCAAGGGAAGGAATCATGGCATCTAAAAGAGGTGGTGTCCTTGTTCTTCTTCTTGTGTATGGTAATACTCTACCAATTTGCTTTCTAATATCCATTTTATGGCATACAAACTTCTAGCAGTTTAAGCTTAATATATAGAGTCTCATAGAGAGACTAATATAGATTTTTGTTCATTAAACTTTTTGTACCAAAATACAAATGTCTATAAATCATTTTCCTTTCAAAACTACCATTAATACATGGCCACTGCATGTCCACTCATGTTGCTGCTAGACTTTGGTCTTCAGAACTGGAACTGATGAATGTTCATAGAATTTTGGTGTTATGTACTTATGTTATTGTATGGTGATGTGATCAAAACTCGAAACCAATCATGACGGAAAGCACTATCAAGTTGGTTTTTTAAGCATGGAAAACTTCATTTGGTACGCATATATGAATTAGGCTGATTTGTCAAGTTTTTTCCTATTTCTTGTGGAGTAAATTTTTTTATCAACCCGAGTCAAGGGAATGACTACCTAACCTACAATGAAAACGCAAAGAACATGGTGAGCATAAATAACTCATTTTAATTTCTAGCTTACTATTCAATACTCCATTTCCATCAAAAATCGGAGAAAGACACAATGATTTGCTGGTTACAGGTTCGAATCATAGCAATTAGCCTATGCATAATGAAAAACGCAAAAGTAGATGTAAGGTTACCTACCTACTCTGCTACTGCCGTTTCAGGTGAAATGCGCAAAAAATGTATGGCCAAAGTTAGAGGAAAACATTCAAAATGTTTTATCTTGAAAATATTTCCCCCCCTTCTATTTTTAGCCAAATAACGAAAAATGGGTTAAACGTTTTACCCAAAAATATTTTACGTCCAAACAAACAGAGTTGTGCTTGTCAATCTAAAAGCATCACAAATACTTTTCTAAGAAATGACTAATTGCTAGATAGACCAGAGTTCTCTTTTTCTCCAACTAGTGTTCGTTAAAAAATCTTGCGTACTCCATTAAACTTGAATTTTTTTTTTCTGGGATTATTGGTCAATTACAGGTGTGTTTTTCCTAGGAATGAAGGGCGATCGTGCCAGTGCCAAAGTTTGCCCAGAAATCTGTAAGGGTGGCGCAGTCTTCATGATTTGTGAGTCCAAAGGAAATCAGAAGCTGAGTCCGTCCAGCATGCAACTGTTGCTTTGCGGGGCCCGGTTGCACCATTTACTATAATGATGAAACCTTTGATACCTGTTCTTGAAACTTAAAGCCATCCATCCTATATATATATATATATATGGGATGAGAACTACAATTATCGTACGTCATTCTAGCTCATATTTGTATGGTACTGCGATTGTGTTTTGTCGAAATTATGTATGTTCCATCTCTTGGAATGTTTTTGTTTGTGATTCTAAACCAATAAGGGTAGTATAGCTCATGATAGAGCATCAATATGTGTGTGTTTTTTGTTTGTTTGTTTGTTTTGTGAGTCTAAACCAATAACGGTAGTATAGCTCATGATAGAGCATTCCCCCTTTTACTTTGTTGGCATCGAGCGCGCTGCTTGTAAATTTCTGTAACCAAATAATTGTGCCGATGTTATGTCCCCCTCGCATATATATGTTTCATCTTTAGCAATCTAGGCTGGGACTCCCACACAGCTCAAGCACCTCACGCGGTCGAGTTTCTGTTGTTGAATTCAAATCTATATCCTTGTCTTCCCAATTCATACTTCCACGTGTATCTGGGTTGCATGTGAAGGAGAATGTTAGACTTTATTTCACACCGCTATCTAAGCCATCCAAACTTAGTTAATTTATTTTTGATGCTACTTGATTTATTGCCAATTGATTTTAGATTGACACCCTCCAAGAAATCTAACGTGGTATTAGAGTCAAATTTTGGGTGACCTTACCTCACGTGGTTGAGTCTTTGTCGCCTGAGTCAAGTCTCCTCGTCTCCCCAATTCGTACCTCCACGTGCATCAGGGATCGATCCACATGAGGGGGAGTGCTAGGCTTTATCCAATTTTCTTTTTTTTTTTTTTGTCAATCAATTGAAGATATCATTTTTATATCAGAGTACAAACTCGAGACACTACATCAATTGTGAGAGTCTATGAGACAATCAAGCCCAACAACTCAATCAATACAAGAAATAAGTTCATTATAAGATAAAAACAAAGAATGAAAGAACACTCATGCACAAGTGGGGAGACTCGAACTCTTGACCTCCTAGTGAGATGTAAGAGTCCTGATCAACTGAGCTAGCCCCAGTTGTTGATATAAAAAAAAAAATGAGCTAGCCCCAGTTGGTTCAAGATTACTAATATCTAAGCCACACAAACTTTGTTAATTTATTTTTAAAGTTACTTCACCTATTATCAATTGATTTTAAATTGAAACCTTTCAAGAAATCTAACATTCCTAATGACGTCTAATAAATTGAAGGTTTCAATAATTATTAGACCCAAAACACCCCTCAAGTTTCTGCAATTGGACCACCCAATCCAGCTCGTTTCAAAACATAAATCCGTAACTCGAGGAACAGTGGTCAATGGAATTGGCCAAGTAGATATATTATAAAGCAAATAAGAGTTTCTCCACAATGAGGTGGATCGTATATATGTTTTCACGGAGACCATGTACTCCAAACCATAGAGGCCAAACATTTCAGATCTTGAAGTTACCAAAGAGAATTTGCTCGGTTGTTATTTTCAGGACCCCGGAATTAGTGAACATCACATTATAAAAATAAAAAATTCCAACAAAAAACAGTGTCTGGGAGATTTGATCGCAATCTTATCTTAGACTGTCGGTTGTGGAGTTTATCTTATACGCGGACCTAAGAAATAAAATTCAGACCAACACTACACAACAAGTTTGACTTTGGTTTTTTGACTAAACACATAGCACCTCGCATCCTCTTAATTAACAACTGGTACAATATTTATCTTTTCCCCACTATAATCTATAAATAGCCCCAAGCTAGCTAACCAGCTTCCTGCAGAGTCACAAAAGAGGTACTCCGTAGAAATATAGCATGGCAGCTAACAGAGTTGGTGTTCTATTCTTACTCCTTGTTTGCGGTATGCTAGCTACCCTCATCCTCTTTAATTTAAGCACTTGTACCTTTCTTTTTGGAAGTTTTTCTAAATTTATTCACGACGTGTTATCAAACATAAGTATCCGATCGAGTGTTCTGATTATATCTGTTAGTTTCGTTGGCACCCACCAAGAAACCTAACATAGTATCAGAGCTAGTTCTCGAGTGGCCTCACCTCTCGTGGGAAAGTCTCTATCATCTCCGTCGCCTGAGTCAATCACTCAGCTCCTGGTTTCTTGGTCTGTCACCTACACATGCATCCGGCCGGGCTGTACGTGAGGGAGAGTGTTAAACTTATCCCACATCGCTCATTTAAGCCACCTAAATTTTGTTAATATATTTTGGAAGCTAGTCTACCCATTGCGAATAGGTTAGAACCCTCAAAGAAATCTAATAATATCAAATAACCAACAAAACAGTTAAATCTAATGTATTATATATGGTAGCGAGGAAAACAAAATGACAAGTGCATTTTTGCCAAAACTTATTTTCCTCTCAGTTCGGCTCCTCCCCAGTGGAGATGTTTGCTCTTCCCTTGCTCACATGCGTGGATGTAGGCTTTCAAGTTCAATCACAATGAATATTCTTATGTTCTGTACTTCTGTGTGCATGATTGCTCTATTAATTGTATGGATTTCGTACCTGGAGTAATTATTCAGTAGAACGGGAGCATCCTATCATGTGGTATTCCGGACTACTCCAGAACCACATATTTTTGTAGGTTTATACACTTCGTTGTGGATCTCACGAGATTGTGTGGTTGTGAAGTAGTCCGGAGCACCACATGATGGTGCTCCAGGACTATATATTGTATAATTTCAATCGTACTTGTGATAACAAATGCATCAACTTAGAGAGCCTCAAACTTAACAGAGCCTTATCAAATGATTCTACTGAATCTTGCTAACTTATTTTCCTCGCATTTGTTAATTTGCCTAACTTTTGTTTTTTGCGCAGTTTGGCTACGTCAGGGGTGTTTCTACTAGCGGTCAAGCCGGAACACGCTAGTGCTAAAATATGCCCTCAATTTTGCAGAGTGGCAGAGTACATGATATGCGGTGGAGAGAAGAAGCCGGCGGCATGCAACTGCTGTTTTGCTGGAAAGGGTTGCACCATTTACTACAGCGATGGAACCAAATCAGTTTGCAGCTGATATTGGAAACTTAAAAAGCATCGATGGACAATCAAAGAAAAGGGCATGCAACTGCTTATAATAAATACAGTACAATGTTATTTACTCTCTCTTCCTAATCACAATTGTGGCTGCTGGTTTTTTTCTTAAGATCGTATTGCCTCTTCAGATTGTCGTAATTACCAATAAAAACCACGTATCGTCTATGTTACTGGTAAGTAGTTGTGACTTTTCGCAACAAATCTTACGTTTTTATATGATGCTGTATAGGTTGTACTGCTATGCACTCAGTGGTGGAGTTAGGATTTTCGATAAAAGAGATTGAAAATTTGAACTATGTGTGATTCACTTTTCTAATTGTAGACACTCCAATTTAGCATAACGATTATTTTAAGTCTCACCTTGGGGATCAGCACAATGATGAATAGGATACAGTGATTGTTGATTGACTTCTAGTAAACCTAAGAATTTTGGTAAGTACTTTTAGTTACCTAGAGGACCTAATCCAGAGCCAAATAGCATTTCTAGACAGAAATATTGAATTGATCTGCTAGCCCCTAGATCATTTTCATGGCCCTCACTTATTCCTTTCACCCGTGGAATATGGTGTTTAAAGTTCTCCCAGAGAGATCGATTCCTCGTCAGCGAGATGTATTCCTCGGTCACTAGATTCTTCTAGAGGCTGCCAGATCGCTTCAATCAAGAATTCAGGAATGTTCTGTCTTCATTTTATCCAAACGCACAAACCCAAGCAGCCAAATTCCGATTCTTTAGGGCTACGAAATTAGTTTCCGAACAGAGGTCTATCAACCCTAAACTACCTTATTGATTCACGCCATTTGATTGGCCGGAGTGAGTCATGCCATGCCTATATAAAGAGGCACTTAGGATTTGAAATACAATACACCCATTCAAAAGCTAATACTCTGCAAAAATCACCTCTCATACTCTATCTACAAAAGCCCTAAACTCTCGTAGGCAACCGCGATCCGACGATCAAAACCCCGAAGTACAAATCCTAACCCTAGGGTTTCGAGAAGAAGGTCAATCATTCACCCTCAATCCAAAACAATTATGCACTGAGGGATCAAGGTGGTGAGGCTCAGGGGCCTATGATTTAGTTTATTTCTTTCCCTTGCATCACAATTATAGCATTCTAATTTTCTGTTAAGTATTTGTATTCTGATGTGAGGAAGAATATCAGCAGGGGCATCATTCCCGCAGCCGATACATCAATCCAGTGGGATCTCACGGTCATGAAATCCATTTGCTGGCTGTGGAATCCATTTGTCCGGATAGTCCATTGTCTTTATATTTAGTCTGATGCATGCTTAATTTATTGTTCCGGCTCACCTCATTAAACTATTTAAAGGCTAATAACCATATTGATTGTTTGGAATTAAATAAAGCAAACGATAAGTTTATGTCAAATGATTATGGGCCGGTCTCACGACTAGGCGAAGAGGGGTGCCTAATACCTTCACTTTATCGTACTTTTGGCTCTCGTATCCAGAATCTCTACCTTGTTTTTCTTAGTTTTAATAACTAAGTGGTGACTCTTTTGTAGTAAGTTGTTATCGTGTGGAGATATTTCTAGCTATGGGAGTATCCACGATCTCAATTGTGGAAAAGGAAGCAAGTGTTAGAGGATATTTGTATGGCGATGCTCCCTTCTGGGAGGTGTCTACACTAATTCTTAATTGAAAGAAATAATGATGATTAATAAGTTAATCAAAATATAGATATATATTAATACTCCCTCTGTCCCTAAATATGTGTCCGGCGCGCAAATATAAGCCTTTAAAAAAATGCATTTGTATGGTTAAAAAAATTAAATTTTTTTTAACAAATCAATAGATAGCAATGAGTTGTACTAGATTGTGAAAAAAATTAAATTTTTTAACAAAAACCATGAATCTTTTGTAAGTCCAAGATTTATGCGCCAGACACTTATTTAGGGACAGAAGAAATAACAAAAGGTAGTTTTGATTTACAATTGACCTCAATAACTTTTCATATTTTGGAAACGAAGGATAATAGTCGTATTCGTAATATATGGTTTCAAAAATATCTTTCTCTATGTACACAACCAAACTATCATGAATCCATTGATCACACATATGATTCCGAAGCCTGCTCTTTAAAATCTTCATAACTGAAAATGCTCTCTCTACCATGGCTGTAAAGACCCGTAATTTAAATTCTCTAACTTAATTATGAGATGTGAATTAGTATTGACGTGAACAATATGTATGTGGGACCTTTGTGTAGTGGCACATGAGATATGGGTATTGGTGTAAGACTTATAAGGTTGGGGGATGTGACTGTTATTTGGCCTTTATGTATCAAAAAAATCTGGACCAAGAGATTATTTTCTTCCCATTTTTCTTTCTTTTCCAGTCCGCGTTACTCTCTCTCTCTCGGCTCTCATCTCTCTCTCTCCATCTCATGCGTAGATTTTGTTGGGTCCACCGCTGTGGGCCAAGGTTTTGTTATTGGGCTGGATAGGCCCATGTTTGCTCTCTTTTGTATTTCTCCCTTGTATCCTCATTTATGAGGTGTGTGTGACTGTGAGAAATAGAGAGAGCGAGAGACCGAGAGACAGAGAGATTGAGAGAAGAGTTCCATTGTATTGAGAGAAGAGAGTGAGTGATTGTGTAGCAAATCTCACCGGTGTAATTTCTCGATATAGTGAAACCCCCCTCCCCGTGGATGTAGGCCGGTTGTTTGGCCGAACCATGTATATCGGTTGTGTTGCTCTTCTTCTTTATTTTTTGTGCTTGTGTTTGTGGTGTGGATTGGGGTCGAAGCCATGACACAATAGTGGTATCAGAGCTCCAGGTTCGAGTTGCGTTGGAGTGCACATCGGAGGAATACAACACTTTCGAAAACGGAACCGGAAAAGCACATTTTGCTGGGTTTTGAATCAAGTTGGTTGATGACTTGATTGGAGTAGTGAGGGTTGTGCGTCTCACTCATATGAACTCAGAGGTGGTGTCGGGGTCCAGTATCATCATCGAAGGAGATCGTACGAGCATTTCGAAAGGCGGCGGGCGGAGGCGAGTGGTAGCTCTACAGTCGATCGTTGAAGGGTTGATTGGAAACGAAATTTGAGCACAGGGGTTTGTTAGTCTCGAGAAGACGATTTCGGACCTGTAAAGTTTGTTGCCAGAAGTTACGGGGGTGGCGCATACACGCCGGTAGAAGGAGGCGCGTGGCAGCTGGAAATTTGAATCAGCCCGCAGTTCAAAAGGTTCAGTAAAGCGGTCAGAAGGGGCAGCGTGCGGTTCATTGGTGTCTCGGCTGGCTCGGAGCCATACAAACTGGTTCAGGGAGAGATTCGGCTGGTTTGGTCCGATATCGACCAGTTCAGACCGGTTCCTGATAGGATCTTTCATTCTGGATCTATTTTCGGCCTCGGTTTGGAGTGATTCAACTTGGAAATTGCCGGTACATTATTTTACAGCTTTGAAACGTTATTTTGGCATTGGTTTGAGTTGATCGGGAGTACTAAGGGTCGGGTTTAAGTGATTATCTTGCTTTGGGTTGATAAAACAAGATTTCGGATTTTAGTATGAATACCATGGTCTTTTATCGGCAACCAATTATGTAATATGGAAGCCGGGGATGGAGGACATGCTTTCATGGAAAGATTTATATGACCCTTTGGAGTACAAGGGAGTTAAACTGAATGATACGAAAATGGAGGATTGGAAGAAGTTGAATAGAAAAGCTATAGGTTTGATCCGCCAGTGTATTGGGCAGGAGGTGTTTCATCATGTAGCGCTAGAGACAGATGCTTATGCTCTGTGGACGAAGCTTGAGTCGATGTATTAGTTGAAAACAACACGGAATAAAGTGTTACTGATGAGGAAGCTTGTGAACTTAAAACTCTGAAGTGGTGATTCTGTTGCCGTGCACTCAAGTGAGTTTCAGAATTTGGTAAATCAATTAGACTCTGTTGGTTTGAAGTTCAATGATGAGTTACAAGACCTGTTGTTGCTTATTTCTTTACACGATAATTGGGAAACACTAGTGGTTTCCTTGAGTAATTTGGTGCCGGACGGAAAGTTGAGCATGAGCATGGTTAAGAATGCTCTATTCAATGAGGAGGCTCGGCGGAAGGCGATGGGGACAGATTGTGAGGATGAGTCGCGGGCACTAGTTTCAGATGGAAACAGAGGGATGAGCCAAACGAGAGGAAACAGGAGAGGTAGCGGCAATCGTTCCAGGCCAAGAGGGGGGACACCTATTCCCAGGTCTTTTACTTGTTATCACTGCCAGGAGGAGGGGCATATCAAACGAAATTGTCCAAAGTATAAAGTGGAGAAAGTTAAAGGAAAAGACCAATCAAAGGATGCAGCGGTTGCGGTTCATGAATCCGATGGGGAGCTTATGGAAGCCGTGTCAGACACTATGGACACAAGGAAATCAGATTAGGTACTAGATTCTAGGTGCTCATATCATGTTTGTGGGGATAAGCGACAGTTTTGGAGTTACGAGGCATTTGATGGAGGATTTATCCGGATGGCTAATAATTCGAGATGTCAGGTTGTTGGCAAGGGGATAGTGAAATTTTAGATGCCGAGTGGAAAAACAGTGAGGCTTGTGGGGGTGCGACACGTGCTAGGTTTGAAGAAGAACTTGATATCTCTTGGGATGCTTGATGAGAGAGGTTTTAGTTTTTCAGCAAGTAGCAGAGTCCTTCGGGTTTGCAAAGGAGAAAGAGAGATGTTGCAGGGAAAGATGATTAGTGGGCTATACAGGCTTGTGGGATCTGTTGTGACAGGAGGAGCTGCTGTCAAGCATGGGACAAGAGGTATAGGGTGTTCGGTTGGACTGGGAGTCATCAATTACCGATACGCACATGGAGAGAACGCAGGAGTACATGGAGGTGTCACGGTTCTTCGGAAGGTGTGCGGGATTCAAGCCTGAATGTGAGAGAGCAATTGATGCAGCATGTTCACCAGGAAGCTCAAAGGAAAGGGACAGGAACTCTAAGAATGGGAGCTCCAAAAATGAAGAAGAGAGTCTCTTTCGCTCTTGATTTGGTTAGTGGTGGTGATCTCTCTGGAGTTGTCGACACGGGAGGAAGGAAAGACCCACCACGGACGATGAGGTGGTGAGTCTCGTGGAGCACCCGGTGAGGGGGTGCGGGCGCTCAAGCAATGGAGGAGTGCAGTTTAAAGTGGACTCTGTTGCGGTTTGGAGACATCTCGATTGGAGATGGAGGCATTCCTGTTGGTGAGCACGGATACCTTGGGAGGGGGTGCACCCTACGCAAGGGGGTGCAGTTTTTTTCCTCATGCTCGGTCGGTGATTAGCCACTCGGGGTGGAAGGGGTGATTGTTGGGTCCACCTCAGTGGGCCAAGGTTATGTTATTGGGCTGGTTAGGCCCATGTTTGCTCTCCTTCGTATTTCTCCCTTGTATCCTCATTTGTGAGGTGTGTGTGACTGTGAGAAATAGAGAGAGCACGAGACCAAGAGACAGAGAGATTTAGAGGAGAGTTCTATTGTATTGAGAGGAGAGAGTGAGTGATTATGTAGCAAATCTCACCGGTGTAATTCTCGATATAGTGAAACCCCCGTCCCTGTGGATGTAGGCTGGTTGTTTGGCCGAACCATGTGTATCAGTTGTGTTGCTCTTCTTCTTTATTTTTGTGCTTGTGTTTGTGGTGTGGATTGGGGTCGAAGCCGTGACCCAACATATTTTGCTCCTCCATCAAAATCCCTTGAAAACCCATGCATATTTTACCTTGTACTAGCATCCTCGGCTCTTGGATCGCGTGGCTAAGCTTGGAGTGGGTTGTTCTTGGAGGATTTTGGAATTTGAAGTCTAGGGTTTGTGGTTTTGCTCAAAACCCTTGAGGTAGGGATTTCTCCTCTCTTTTTACATGGTTATGTGTTGACTTGAGTATTGGTCTTGATATTTAAAGTCATTCAATTCATAAAATTCGTGGACCTTGTAGTAGCTCTTATAATCCATGTGTTTGAGCATGTTCTTCCAAGGTTTTGGCGATCTTCTAGCAAGGGGCTTGTAGCTGTCTCTGTTTTTTGCAGAATTCTTATTTTGGACGAATTTTTAAGAGCATCAATTGACCTTCAAATGATCTAATTTTTGGACTAATTATGCTCCTTGTTATCTACTATGAGTGTGATTTTTTTGTGAACATGGTTTATTTGGAGGAAGTAGGTTAAACCAGTGCCGGCCCAAGGGTTTTTAGTGCCCAAGACCTAATAAAAAAAGTGTGCCCTTGGAAAAAAAAAATTTGCACGGTTCCCCAAAAGAGGCAAGCAATTTGGGAGAGTAATACTTAACAATTTTTACAGTAACAATCACAATACAAGAAAGTCAAACCAATATAAATTTCTACTAAATTAGCACAAATCTAAGCATCACCAGTCAGGGCTCTGCATAATAAGAGGATACTTATGGATTTGAAGCCTTGCAAGCGAATGAGAGAGATATACTCTAAGACTTCGCAGTGGGTAGTATATACTGGTCCTGCATTCGGTGGGTGAAATTGAATAAACTAAACTGATGCATGATGTATCTAAACTGATGAGATGGATTTGGCACATACTTTCCAAGTGAGCACAATATCCAAAAGTCTATTTCCAATGATTAATACATCGATTCAACACGTATATCAGCAGTTTACAGTCATTTACTGCAACTACAGAGGTTACTTCCAGCATTAAGACTGCTTTAGAGCAACTAACTTCAGCATCATACAAGTTTTACATCTCCAGAGCTTCAATTCTAGCATCAAAAAGGAGATATCTCAACTAAAACAAAACCAATTCTAGCATATTAAGAGTTAATTAGGAGCTTCCCAACCCATGTATTGAATTCCAACTCCTAATTTGGTTTAGGATACCCAAACCCACTTGAATAAAAAACCCTGGAGCAAACCAGTTGAAGAACATGTAGTTAGCTAATTATTGCTCCAAAGGAGATCAAGAGATTACTTACCAATTTAGGGTTTCAATCTCCCTCTTCCCTCCTACCACTGCTCTCTCTCTCTCTCTCTCTTTCTCTCTCAGAGCAGTTCTCCTACTTTCATTCACTTTTCTTTTTCCATATGGGCAAAACCTGAGAGACAGAGATGAGAGATTTGTTTTGTTTTTGTTTGGAAATTAAATGGACTAGTTGGATATCTTATTTACAAAACTGGCACCAAAATTTTTTGGGCCTTCTTCCATTGATTGTCTCTGGCTGGGCCTTTTAATTAATATGCAATGGGCCATTTTTTTTTCTTTTATTGGGCTAAAAAGACTCTTAGTCAAGCCCAAATAAAAAAATTAGTGCTGTGCCCCTAAAATTTGGTCTTTTTGGGGTGCCCAAGGCTCAAGCCTCTTGGGGTTGGGCCGACCCTGGGTCAAACCCAACAAGTTTTGGACCCCTGTTTTTCCTTCTTTCAAGTTGTCAACTTTGAGACAATCTCATTTCTTCCACATGCCATATTTTTTAGTGATTCTTTCGCACAAAGCAAGAAAAAGATGTTGTTAACTTTCAAACCCAACTGGCCTCATCTATTTTGATGAAGTTTTGAGTGAGTTATGGTTACTTTTCGAGGACTGGTCCGTTCAGGACCAACACTGAGGTTTCTTTCAAAAACACAAGATGTAGACTTTCATTTACAAATTCGAGAGTACCAATGCGTCCCTAACAAGATTTTGCTTAACAAGGGTGAATGAGAGGTTTGTAAAGTGCTTGTTCTATTTTATACGAATTTTTGAACGACGAGCAGATTGAACATAGGAAGCACCCTAGACTGACCGGAGCCTCTTGACGGCTTGTTGGACTTGTTCTCTAGAACAAGATGGCATGTAGATGCAAATGTGATATGTGGGTCATGTTTGAGTAAATGAAAATGTGATTCGTGGTTCATTATTACATGCCTATATGTGCTTGATAGAATGTCAAGGAGAAACAATGGACTCGTTCTCGTAGTTAAATGCCACACTTGATGTAGTGAACTTACTTTTACTTCCTTACTTCGTAACATACTGTGACTTTAAGGAAAATTTTATAAGTGTGTAAACGGATTCTAGATTATAATATTTTTAGATTATGATTGGATTATAGAATCCTTCTTGAAGATTTGGATGATTTCATTTGGTCTGAATACTCAATTTCTGAATAGATGTGAGATGAGACTTCAAATAAACAGGGATTTGTTTGAAATGAGATGCGTTTGACTGTAACGCAAGGGTTGAAAATACAGAATGCAAGAGGTGGAGTTTACTGTAACGCAAGTGGTGGAAATAGAGAACGCAAGGGGTGGAGTTTACTGTAACGTAAGGGGTGGAAATACATTAACGCAACGCAGGGGGGGGAATACAGTCGGACATATGTATGTGGGGACATTTCAAATTTGAGTTTATAGTTGTGATATGTATTGTCTTTTATAATTAGGATTTTCTTTATTATACACATATTATTTGGTTGTTATGGTTGAACTCATATCTGTGTGCTGTTGAAGTACTCTTTAGATGATTAGTTGAGATTAGAAAGTAAGGCGTACGTTTGTATGCAAATGTGGGTCACTCATGACATGTTGACGTTGAAATAAAAATGCGATACAAAAGGGACACAAAGAAGTGTACGATAAATGTTAACCTGAGAATTGATAGATGGATTTGAATATATGTTTGAGTGTCTTGATGTTGTGGTGTTGTTATTTTTTTGACGTGTCATTGCTCGCATTATGTTTCTCCTCCTCATGAGTAGGGTGTATATTTCGATGATAAGTTGGTTAGTCAAATGGGACAAAAAAGAGAAAATAGTTGTTAGAGAGCCGAGAATGTCTCAAAGCTGCTGGAATGATAATGAAATAACAAAACTTATATTGGTAATGGTAAGCTGTAGCTTAAGTAAAAGGTGTGTGTACATGCGTGTGCGTGGGTGAGAGTGTTGGTACCTATGTGAAGGAGAATTCTATGTTGTCGAAAATAAAGATAGTGTTGTATGCTCTACCTTTAGTCAAACATCATTTCTTTTATCTTAATGATTTACTAGGAAGATATATTTGACCGTTATAGTTGTGATACATTGGTGAAAGGTTAGGTTAGTGTCCACGAGTTGGAATTATAAAGGAAATTTATGAAAAGAGATTCAATAGATAATAACCCAAGGTTTGAAGGAGTGACTGGGTGGGTGGGTGTGGGTGTGTGAGTTCCCTGAAGATTTGTTAGTATGACTAATAGTTCGGCATTAGGGCATATTTGTTACTTGATAAATTATACTCTGATGAAGGGTTGAATTGGCATTTGCATGTAAGTCGGACTTATAAAGGAAATCGGACAATCGTGATTCGATAGAGGAAAGATTGAAAAAAAAAAAGAGAGGTATGTATGCATTAGTTCTTTGAGTAAGTAAGTTAAAATGATGGTGTACAACTTTATTTTCTCTAATGTCATTACCCATATTTCGAGTTCTGTATTGTCAAACAAAAAAGAGAAACACTTGTCACCCCATATGCATGTAGAGCTTGCTAGAGATTTTCTTACTAGGCTAGTGTAGCTCAACCTATCATTTTCAGGTATATTGCAGGTTATTGACATAGAGTGCTTGGAGTGCATGTTTGACTTTATCTTTTGAAAGCTAACAAGGGGACTACTTGGTATCTTAGTAAAACTCTTTCGAAGATGTAAATTCAAATTTCGATTAATGTTAAAATCTTTCGACTATGGAATTTTGTAAATTTTTAATCTTCTCTTTCTTTTTTTTGCTCGGCTATTTTTAATCCTCTCTTTCAGTACTAGTATAGTGATAATTTGGGGCCTTCGAGCCGGAGATGAAATCTTTGAACTTAACTTGTGTTTGTAAGAAAGAATTGTCTTTGGGGGTAATATTTGTATTAATGCAAGAGTTTCATGTATTGAAAGTTATTATTTCTTATTTTGAAAATCAAGGGCGTGACAATGGCAATAGTAGTTGGTAAAGAAGAGAGAGAGGTTCTTAGAATGTGATTCTGTGAATCTAGAAAAGAGAGAGAAAAATAATAAGATTTGGCTATGGTTTGTGTTATGAGAGAGATATCGAGAGAGAGACACACAATACTGAAGAAGAGAAGGAGGTTGTTACCTTCCATGGAGATTTTGGTGCAGAGCAGAGATTAGGAGAAGAGAAACAAACAAAAATCCGTGATTTGTTTTGAAGAACGAACGAAAATAGTGCTGTTACGTTTGAAAATTTTGTGGGTGGAGATTCTATTTTGACTCCCTTTTTTTGCCTAAGTACAAAACCCTTGTATAGGCTAGGACAAAAATAAATTTTAAAGTCAGGTCAAATGTGTAAAAATGGGGTGAAAATTATATCTATCCCTATTAAAATTTGTCAGCCAGTGGGGTCGGTTGCCTACACTTGTCTCAATGTCCTTCCTCCTATGCATGCATAGTTCTTTTGTGTGTATGCGTGCGCGCGTTAGCCACGGAGTTGTAATACGTGTAACGCCCTGAATTTTGGGTACGTTAAAAGGACATTTTATTCATAAAATCAAATGGAGTCTGGCTCTTATTACAACAAAACTCCCACAAGAGTTCAATAATTACACAAATGAAAAGGGTTCTAGGGTTCCTAACTACAGCTCCTCCCGCTCCTCCATTCTAGCCAGCTCCTCAGCTCCAAAAGCCTCCAAGGTGTACATCATACCCTGTTCATCTATGAAATCTGACATATTATACCGGCGTCGCCACCCATATCATATGTCAGGGTCACCAAAAGGTAAAACCGTGAGCTACAACGCTCAATAGGAAAATCCTTACCCACCAACCTTAACTTACAAACAAGACTATAATAAAACATCAATTTCCACATGATACGTATATACACAGTTAACAATGACACATCCACATTCGTTAATCATCTATCGTTGGTGTCTAAGATTTTCGGGTTTCTTCTACGCGACTCATCATAGACCGTGTCAACATTTTCACATTTCAAATTAACCTTCCAAAAATCATTTGCATTGGCTCCGTACCGCGGATAACCAAGCTACACACCCAATCTTTTAAAATCATTTGCATTGGCTCCGTACCGCGGATAACCAAGCACACACCCAACCTTTCAAAATCATTTGCATTGGCTCCTTACCGCGGATAACCAAGCCACACACCCAACCTCGGTTCCACCGCGCCGGTCTCCCGAGTATCCTCACAATGGTACCACCGCGCCAGGTTCCCATTGGCACACATTTGCATTGGCTCCGTACCGCGGATAACCAAGCCATACCTCACCATGGTTCCGCTACTCCGGAGTCCCATGGGAACGCACACATCCTCACAATGGTTCCGTTTTTCCCGGATCCCATTGGAACATACACAAAATACACACCACACAATGGGCTACCACGTCCGGCCACATTGCGGTTTCCAAAACATTCAAAAATCATTCGTTTAACTCACCCAACCTTGGTTCCGCTGCGCCGATCTCCCGAGTATCCTCACAATGGTTCCGCCGCGCCGGGTTTCCATTGACACACAATTGCATTGGCTCCTCTCCGCGGATAACCAAGCCATACCTCACCATGGTTCCGCCGGTCCGGGTTCCCATGGGAACGCACACATCCTCACAATGGTTCCGTTTTTCCCGGATCCCATTGGAACACACACAACCTCACAATGGTTCCGCCTTTCTGGATCTCCATTGGAACACACAAAACGCACACACACATAATGCCACCCAAAGCGGTCATTATGTAGTTTCAAAATATTTTCTTCCTCGAAAAACATTTCCTTTCGTTAATCACACCCTAGGTGCCATGTTTCTATTTCCTCGGTTCTCGTGTCTCGTTATCATACAAAGACTCTGTGATAGGACTTTCCACGTAAACATCCATTGAAATCTAAACTAACAAGATCATCCAATTCTATATTAGTAATCATGTTCGTAACCACTTATAGCATAACGCCACATGTACGGACGCCCTTGGAGTGTATCACTTATGCTTATTCAAAGCACAACGCCACATGTACGGACGTCTTTGGAGTGAAATCACTTATGCTTAATCACACCACAAGTAATACAAGCAATTCATATATGTCTACTCATAACCATCTTAAATATCAAAAATACAATTACTTCGAGATAAGAAAGTAAATAGAAATAATCTACTTTATACTTGGGGTGAACGATAAGGGAATCCTACCGTTCTTTCTTAGCAATTTAAAACAACAACGTTATACTTGAGTAAGTAAGTAAATAGGAAGTAAGTAAGGGTTTCCTTACCGTTCTTCTAGGCGGTAGTAACGGCTTACAGAAGGTTAGTCGGCGGTTGGACGGAGTAACTTCCTACGGTGGTCTCCGGTAGCTTCGAAAGAGAAAGGTTTCTCTCGAAACTTCTACTTGACTAACATTACTCTACTTTATGGATCGAAGGGTGGTCGAGTGGCAGTTTAGTGGCGGCCTAGGTTGAGTTTCTTGAAGAACTCAAGAACATGAAGAACAAAGAAAGGACAAAGGAATTCTAGAGAGAGAAGTTGAAGATTAGAAAGGTGTAAGTTCAATGCTTGGAATGGCTTGCTATTTATAGGCAAAGGCATGCCCTCTCCCTCTCTCCCAAGGCCGGCCCCCCTCTCTCTCTCTCTCTACCTCAAATTTTGACACATGGCAAGCAATCTTGGAAGATCAAGGTCTAAATCCTAGGCTTGCATGGCTAGTTTGTCCTTGGATGGGATTATGTAAGATTTGTTGGAAGATTTGGAGACAATGGTACAAGATTTGGTTTTAAATAAATCATAGAAGTACAAATGGGAGTTAAGTTTGGCTAGGAGTAAGATTCACCAAGGATGAAGAAAGATCAAATAAGGTACAACCAATCTTCTTCTCTCTTTCCTCCTTTCTCTCTCTCGGCTCACCCTCTCTCTCTCTCTCTCCCTCCCTCTCTCTCTAGTACACTTATATATATATATATATATATAATAATGTCACCATATGTTAATTTATCATATTCAATGACTCCTGTTGGTTGACTAAGAACATCCCTGATTTTGTGGGCAAATAAATTAGGAAGTCCATTAATAAATTTTTCTTTCCAAAATGATTTTGTACAATCATCTCTGAGCATTACTCTGGATGTAAAAACATCTTTGTACCACCTAAAATCACTTAATGTTAGACAATGCAAATTACTTAGTTGATCATGTATTCTGGAAGTAATGTTACTTGGTTGTCCAGTAAAATGTTTAATTATGGTATAAATCAAAGTAGTAAAGCTTTATCCCTCTCCTTCATCGACAACCCCATTTACTCTGATTAAACCCATGTTCTTCCACTGTATCCCTCCTACCTAGGACTTACTCACGGGGACCTTTTACGGATTACCTAAGGTGGTCTTCTCAAGGTGGTCGACCGATGACAACCGAATTAAAATACTAACTAAAATTTCAACAGGAGTAAAATACTAAATGAAAACTAAGCAGGAGTAAAAACAACTTACAGATTACTTGAGTTTAATTCTTCAACAATTTCCTACTTGGCTCTGATACCATGAGGGGGGCGAAAGGAGGGATACAGTGGAAGAACATGGGTTTAATCAGAGTAAATGGGGTTGTCGGTGAAGGAGAGGGGTAAAGCTTTACTTAAAGCTGAGGGACGGTACTATGAATAGTTTTGATGAATAGTATTTTCATGGATGAATAGTAATGAATAGTAAAAGTAATGAATAGTATTATGAATAGTAATTTCGTGGATGAATAGTAATGAATAGTAGAAACAACAGTAGAAGCAGTTTACTGGAAATGAATAGGTAAGCTAAACAAACTCAGACTTACAGTGAGTACAGAAGTAGAACTTCAATCTTGACTAAGTATGGGTGAACAATTGTTGAAAACCCAAACTTGGTTTACTCTCTCTTACTAACTTGAAAAAACTTGAAAGAACTTCAAAACTTAAAAACTTATATGACCTGTTTTTACTTTCCTTCTTGGATCCTTTTATAGAATAAGGTCCGGAGGATTACAAGTGCTGAATGACTCAGCCATGTGACTAAAGTGACTAAAGTAGGTGACTGTTTCTGCTTTCGGTACTAGTGGAGCAATAGCAGAAATTATTGCTGACTGTTTCTCCTTTCGGTGCAAATGGGTCCAAAAGGGAATAATGATGACTGTTGCTACTTTTGGTGTTGGTGGGACCAAAAGTAGCAATGATGATGGCTTTTGACTAAAATTTCATCATGTTGTCCCAATTCTTCAATTCTTCATTCGTCTGGGAGGTGACTGAAGTAGAAAATGATAATTGGTGCTTCTTTTGGTGATGGTGGGACCAAAAGTAAAAGTAGCAATGATTCCTGTTTTGACCGTGCTTTGGATACCATTGCTCTGGATGATTATGCAAATGGGTCCTGGGCATCTTGGAAAGCTGATCCGTATGGGTCTTGATGAGCAGTTGATTCTTCAGATGAATTGTCATCTTCTTCTTGACTAGCTTGGGCAATTAGTTGTTGAGCTAACATCAATAATTGCGAACATTTGGTTTTTGACTTCGAAGGCTTGGAGGAACTTGGTGTTGGGCTCCCAAGTCTGATTGTAGAAAATGTAGGTGAGCTGGGTTGGGCAGTCGTCATTTTACTTGGTTGAATTTGAGCTGGGATTTTGACAGGGGTTGGAACTTTAACTGGAAATTCTGCCTTGACCTGTTCAATGACTCGGTGATGCTTGTATGCGTCCCACCATTTGACTAGGTATTGGCGAGTAACTGTGTTGTGACTGGTGCAATATTTCCATTTGAATATCCATGGAACTTTGTATTTTGCCATGAATAACAAAAGGGTTGGAAATTGACTGGTGTGGTTGGTGACTGGATACAAGGTTGAAAAATAATTGACTTGATCCATTAGCTCTAATGGTAAGATATCAGGGATGGCACCATTTTGATGCCACCATCGAGAAAACCAGGATGGGATTACTGACTTGAATTTATGGTCAAATGAGAAAAACCAAGAGTGAGTAAATGACTCATTTTCATGGAGAATGACTTTGAACCATGCATCAATATAATCATAATAACTATACTGGATTTCATGGTTGGGGAGATTCCGGAATAAAGAAGGGTGTCCCCATTCATCAAGGCTGACTATATTGTGGATGTAAAGGGAATGGTAAATGACTTTATTGGGATTGACTCGGTCATGAATGGGTTTTATCACAATTGAGTTGTGGTGGAGAAGAATATCTTTGTAAAAAGAGAGGGTTTTACTGGGGTGAGCAAGGATGAAATGCCATCCATGAGGGAAAAAAGACTTGACTAGTTCAATTGGATTGTGAATGTTTCTGTGGACTGGTTCAATGGAAAATAGGTTTGTGGTAACTGGTTTGAGGACATACTCTGTTGTTTTTGCTAGGTAAGGCATTCTTGGTTGACTGGGTTGAATTGATTGGGTTGAACAAAAGGGATCAATTGGTTGACTAGACGATGAAGGGAATGCAAGTGCAGAACTGTAACTAGGCTTGGGGATTTGCCCAAGGACTTGATACCTGTTTCCACAGTTGGCTGGAGGAAGTGCTAGTTGATTTTTTGGAGCTGAGGTTGGGTTTTTACTTTTCTCTGTGCTTTTCTCTGCCATGGTTGTGCTGCGGTTCTGCTTCTGTAAATGCTGCTAGGTTTAAATAGTTGGAAAGTACTTTGGATTCTATACTAGATGCTGCTGTAAAATGATTTTTAATAGCTGGAAAGTATTTTTAAATGAATGAGAAACTGTTATGACTTGTTAAATAAAAATTCTCTAGTAAAGAAATCAGGGATAGAATTTTGGTCTCCTTTAATATATTCAATATCAAAATCAAAAATACTTAAAATTGACTGCCACCTGGCAAAGATCTGTTTACTAGCTATATTCTTAACATCTTGTTCCAGGACATATTTTGCACTTTTACAATCAATTCTGACTAAAAACTTTTGGTTTAATACATCATCTTGAAATTTTGAAATACATAATACTAGTGCTAAAATTTCTTTTTTAATAGTACTATAATTGCTTTGTGCTTTATTCCAAAGGCCAGAATGAAAGCGAACAATTTGTTCAGGGGAACTGGGATTGACTATTTGGAGGAGTATGCCTCCATAACCAATATCAGAGGCATCAGTTTGAATAACTTTAAAAGAATTGACTGTAGGAATACCTAGACATGGCAATGTCTTGACATATTTTTTGACTTGCTGGACTATAGAAGTATGTAGAGATGACCAAGGAGGGGGCTTGTCTTTTAGTCTTTCAAATAGGGGCTGACATGTTTTCCTAAGATCTTTATAGAATTCTGCTATATAATTTAAAGATCCTAAAAATCTTTGCAACTGATTTTTGTCAGTAATTTCATCAGGAAATTTATCAGCAAATTGGATTGCTCTACTAATTGGGACTATGGTGGACTGATGAATATCATATCCTAAAAATCTTATTTTAGTCTAAAATAATTTAATTTTGGGAGCCGAGATGACTAATCCATTATGTTTTATTAGTTGGAGAAAAGAATTCAAATGTTTCCAATGTTCATCAATTGAATTTGAAAAGATGAGGACATCATCTATATAGATTATAATAAAATGACTAAATGGATTAAATATTTCATTCATTATATTCTGAAATTCACTAGGAGCATTTTTTAATCCAAAAGGCATCACATTCCATTCGTAATGTCCAAATGGAGTAGTAAAAGCTGTTTTGTATCTGTCATTAGGATGTAGTTGAATTTGCCAGAATCCACTTTTTAAATCAAATTTTGAGAAGATAGTAGCATTGCTTAATCTATTGATTAGATCTCTTTTATTAGGAATCGGATATCTAATCCATTCTAATACTGCGTTTAATGGTTTGTAATTTATAACTAGTCTGGGCACGCCTCTCTCTTTTTCTGCATTTTTATTGACATAAAAAGCTGGACATGACCATGGTGATTTACTTTTTTGAATGATGTTATTACTAAGTAGTCCATTAATTTCTTCTTTACATGTTTCCATTACTTCGGGGTTCATTTGAATAGATCTAGATTTTGTAGGGATCTGAGTTTCATTAAAATCTTTTATGTATGGTAGAGTTACTATATGCTTTTTCCTGTGCCAAAAGGCACTGGGAAGACTAGAGCAAACTTCTTTTACTAGTTTTTCTTGAAATTTTTCAATTTGTTAACTTAGAGATTTATTAGCAAGTTGTTCTTCAATTATTTTATATCTAATTTCATTCTGTAGGAATTTTAGTTGATTTGCTTTTTGGTTTAAAGGAGATATAGGGTAGCTTTTAATTTGTTTTAATTCTTGAAATTCTGGTTTTGTTAAAACTTTAAATACTACTTGTTGACCAAAAGGTTTAGTGGTGATTCCTTCGTGATTAGTTGTAAAAGGATAGAGCAAGCAAATAAAAGGTGTTCCTAAAATTACTCTGTCTGTTAGATCTTGAACTAATACAAAAGAGGTTCGAAAACATACCTCATCTTGGCAGATATGTACTTTAGGTAGTTTATAGTTAATTTGCATTTTGCTACCATTTGCAGAAGTCAATTGTTCAGTTGTTTTGTGGAAATACATAGTAGGAACCAAACCTTCTTGAATGCAATTAAGGTCTGCTCCTGTGTCAATAAGAGCACTGACTTCAATTTTGAAATCATGCACTACTAATTTGACTTTAGCATACCATTTTTGGTAACAATCCTGGTAATTAGTATCTTCTTTATTTTGAGCTTTTAACTGATTGTCAGATTCTTTTAATTTGGTAATTTCTTTTTTTAATAAGGTTGGCCTCTTGTCGGAGATTTTGTACAGTAATTTGTTTAATATTTTGACTTTGTTTTGTTTTAGTAGAAGATTGGTAAGATATATTACTGGGACTAGAATTCGTTTTCTTTTTTACTGTGGTCACTGTATTAATCTTTTTGTAATATTTTTCAAGGTAATTGAAAAAATAAATTTCAATTCTTATTTCATTCATAAAATTTTCCCATTGATCAATTATTTTAGCTTGTTTAGATTGTGAATATTTATTAGCATAATCTCTTCTTTTTTGTTTATTTTTCTTTGACTTAAATTCTTTATATAATTTATCAAAATCAATTTTAAAATCTTTATGTAATACTTTTAAAGAGGGGTCAATTTGTTCTTCAAAATCTGTTTGAGTTGGAGACCCTTGGGAGGTGTCTTCATCCTCAAATTTTGACTGTGTAGAATAACAGGGTTTACTAATTTGTGAACTTGACTCAACACCTTTTAATTTAATGCTAGGATCAAGCAAATTTTTGTCTGTCCTAGGCATGGTGTATGATCTATCAATAGTGACTGAGCTATTTGACCTACTTAATTCTTTGATTCTCAGAGGAGGGTTTGTTCTTTGTTGATCAAAACTTATCCTAACTGTACCATCTAGGTATTGTTGAATATAGTCTAGATCAATCGTGTCATTCTGGAGTTTCTGAGGTAAACTCTCATTTTCACTAAGCCAACTGGCTGGTAACTGGATATCATTCTAGGAGATAGTTTTGGGTATTTGAATATTGGCATTTGTACTGCTTTGATTAAGGACAGTTTTGTCTTTTGGACTTTTGATTAATGCATGAATGTTTAAATTGGTTTTCATACATTTGTAATAAATGCGATAAATTAATGCAATTGATTGACTTCCTTCGAGCATTTGAGTGATTGCTCCAGCAGTTTGAATATTTAATGTTAATGCTTTTAGAATATTTTTATCATTTAAACTAAGGGGTAAATCAGGGTAACAGTTGAAATAAACTGGACCATTATGTAGACTTGATTCCATTAATCCTAACAAGCTATCACTATAAACAGTAAATTTACTGTCTTTGAAAAGACAGTAGTACTGAGAAATTTAATCCTTTTCTTGTAAGTGGTTTAATAGCTACTTGTATTAATCCTACATGAATATATTTATATCCTCGTTCTAGGTGCCGTTTGATTGAATGTTGACTGAGAAGAGAACATCTCTCTTCTTGTTTAGTAATAGCATAAACATGTTCTGCAGTTTTTGCAACTTGATCAGTACGGAAAGTATCATCTAAAAAACTTGACTTGTAAATTTCTTTTACTGGTATTTTTGAAATGTTTCAATTATTTAATCCTGTATCTAAATCTTGGTACTCATGTTCTTCTTGATTGACTATATCCGGCAACTCAGATAAAGAAGCCATTGAAGAACTCGCTGAAGAACTAAACTTAAATAATCTATTCATTGTGTTTAATCCTACAAATTTTTCTTTTTAATATTTTAACCATAAAGATTTTTTAATTAATATTTTAATCCTAAATTATCATGATAAACACATACCCCAATGGACACATACCCCAGATTTTTTCCCAACCCCTTCACTGCCTACCTAGGACTTACTCACGGGGACCTTTTACGGATTACCTAAGGTGGTCTTCTCAAGGTGGTCGACCGATGACAACCGAATTAAAATACTAACTAAAATTTCAACAGGAGTAAAATACTAAATGAAAACTAAGCAGGAGTAAAAACAACTTACAGATTACTTGAGTTTAATTCTTCAACAATTTCCTACTTGGCTCTGATACCACTGATACCATGAGGGGGGCGGAAGGAGGGATACAGTGGAAGAACATGGGTGTTATCAGAGTAAATGGGGTGTCGGTGAAGGAGAGGGGGAAAGCTTTACTTAAAGCTGAGGGACGGTACTATGAATAGTTTTGATGAATAGTATTTTCGTGGATGAATAGTAATGAATAGTATTATGAATAGTAATTTCGTGGATGAATAGTAATGAATAGTAGAAACAACAGTAGAAGCAGTTTACTGAAAATGAATAGGTAAGCTGAATAAACTCAGACTTATAGTGAGTACAGAAGTAGAACTTCAATCTTGACTAAGTATGGGTGAACAATTGTTGAAAACCCAAACTTGGTTTACTCTCTCTTACTAACTTGAAAAAACTTCAAAACTTAAAAAACTTATATGACTTGTTTTTACTTTCCTTCTCGGATCCTTTTATATATATATATATATATATATATATATATATATATATATATATATATATATACATATACATATAGAATACAAAGGTACAAAGTACTAGTTTAAAGAAATCCAATTTAGGCACATGTTTGACTAAACAAATAGACTAGTGTATTAATGTACTCTAGGAAGATTAACTCTCCAATAAATTAATCCAATTGGGTACAAAATCCCAATATAAAATAATAAAAGAGTACTTAGAAAAATCTTAGGCTTTAAAGGCTACTAAGTACTTTTATAATAAAATAATATGTACTTTATCACATGGGCAATTTAGGAAAATGACTAGTTTAATAAAACCCTTGTACTATATGAAAGAATAACCTATTACCCAATGGATAATAAATCCCCTAACATTTATTGTCCAATGGACAATAGCTACTAGGAAACTTTTATACTAAAATAATCAAAGTCCTTTAAAGCATGACAAAAACCCTATATTAAATATAGGTGTGGTACCAAGTACCCCAATTAAATAAAAAGGCTAGGATTCTTCTCATTAAAATAATAATAAAGTACAAGTCAAATCTCAAGTCTTTCAAGTACAAGTCAACTAAAGAATGACTAATGGTTTTAACCAATGGGTAATAATTTTCCTAGCGGGTAAAGACCAATGGATAAAAGAAGAACAAGTACTTTTTATCTTTAAATTAAGATTTTGAAAAAGACTACATGTACTTTGATTTAAATATTAAAAAATTTTATTGTCCAATAGACAAAAATTACCCTAACCATATGGACCAATGGGTAAAGGCAAAAGGTTCAAAAGTTTCAAAAGATCCAAAATGTTCATCTAGTAACTAGGTAAGTTGGTTGCTCGGTTCCTCCAACTAGTCGGTTGGAAACTAACTAAATTGGTCATGTAGGGTTTCTAATCGAGAGTTAACCATCGACCGAAATCTAACTATGACGAAAATTAATAAGAATCATATAGCCACTCAAGAGAAAATAAGTAATTCAAATAAAATTCAAATATTTAACGAAATTTTTACTGACCAAAATTCAGGGGCGTTACAATCTATGCCCCTTAAAATAATTTCGTCCCCAAAATTGGCACGCGACTCCAGATTAGACTTGGTCGCTAAGCCGATCTCGGAATCGTCGACTATCCCCCTTAAAATTTGGAGTAGGTCACCATCAATCTAATTAAGCCTCATCACTTGCTTAACGAGATGGGGTTGAAGTTGCTTCTGCCGTCGAATAGCTTGCCTCGTCGTACGTCTTTGGTAAAGTCTCCACCGTAAATACCAACGCCAAATGCAAAACTTCTATCAAATCATCATGTGGACTAGTATCCCACAAATGTTTCCTTAGCACGATCCTTTCCCACTTAACGATATTAAATCCATTTCCAAACAACGGATCAACTCAAACAAAGATGACTCCAGAAATCGCACAGCGTAAGTATCCCTCAAGCTTTCCTTAGTACATCCTTGTTGAACCCTCATGCTTCTCGATATTAAATCTATTTCCAATAATAGGAAGACAATGGGTCCATAATCGTAAGGCATGAGTATTCCATCCTCATTCCGGGAATAAACGGTTTTTGGCAGGCAATCCTTGTGGTACTTTATGAACTCGGATTTTATGAACGAAGGCAGTGAAAGAACCTATGCAGTCATGGAAAGATAAATCTTCCTAACTTCTCACAGTCGAAGCGTGCCTTCTTCCTTCTTCTCGAACAGAGTAGGCGCTCCCCATGATGATGTACTCGACTTGATAGGCTCCTAGTCCAATAGCTCTTGCAATTGGGTCTTGATCTCCCTTAGTTCTGCAGGGGCCTTCCGGTATGGTGTTTAAAAGAGATTGGTGCAATTCCCGGTTGAATTCTATGGAGAAGTCTATCTCTCCTAGGGGTGGTGAGCCAGGAAGCTCTTTAGGGAAAACATCGGCGTACTCGCACACGATGTGTGGAAATCCCACTTCCCTTCTATTGGCTTCTTCCAATTGGAAACTAGTGGCCATCCAAGTAGTGGATTCTGCCATTTTGATCTTTTCATCGCCGAACTCGCTGTCTGACTATCCCTCTTAAAAGGAATCGAGTCCCTTCTAGGGTATAAGATGTCACCATCCTTTGATGACAATCTACCACTGCTCGATGAGCTGATAGCCAATCCATCCCTAGGGTTATGTCGATATCCGCCATGCTGATCATTCTAAGATTGTAGGTTGGTTACTTCTTATTTGCACCCTCTTCATACTAGACTAATAGCTCTACTTCCCCTAAACGGTGAGATTATTTCCATACTCGTACTTAGGGGTTCTGATTGGTCCACCGTTGTTGTTATTTGCCTTCCTCCATCGGGTTTTAAAGTCTGTCTCCTCGCTCTCTAGCCGGAGCGCACACTTTACCACACTAGCATAGGTGGTGAAAGCCTAAGCTACCACAGCCTTGCGAGCAGTAGTCAGCCCCCACTCGAACCTTCGTGCCTTATTGTCCTCGGCTGGTATAGAGGTTAGGGCGTAGTGGGACAGTTCTTCAAACTTGGCCGCGTACTAGGTAATGGTCATCGTTCCTTGTTTCAGATTTAGAAACTCTAGTTCCTTGGCTAGGCGAAGAGGTGTGGAAAAATATTTGTAGAGAAACAGGGTCTCGAACTCGGCAAAGGTCATGGTGTCGACGTCATGAGTTGCCTCCATCCAGTCCCACCAGTAACGGGTTTCTCCCTTCAACTGGTAAGTGGTGAGAGCCACACGATCTCCATCCTGGGTAATTCCAAGGGTTCTGAGGATCATCTTGACCTCATTCAGCCACGTCTCGGCCACGACAGGGTTGGTGTCCCCATGAAAGGTCGGAGGTCGGCGTTTGTAGAACTCGTTCATCGCTCGGGTTTGGGTCATCGGTCCGTCGTCGTGGTTTTGGTTTCGGCGGTTGGCGTTCAGGGCAGCGACGAACGCTTGCATGATTTGGCTAGGTCCGGGTTCGCGTTAGAGGGTTCTCCGTTATCATATTCTAATCCACGGCGCGTATTAACAATCTACGAAGGAAAATCGAAAGGGGGTTTTTGTTTACTAAAACAAATTTTCTTTTTGCAAATGGTCTATCTTTCAAAAGTCAAAAGTAGTTTAACTAATAGTATGCAACGGTACTCTTTAAAAATAAAGCAGGTTTTTCATAGATAAGAACATCATACAACATAAGCATAGAATTACAAATATAAACATAGAGTTCTACTATAATGGTAAGTAGACTTAAAACAAGATTCCCTAATACAAGTTGAAACGATCCTAATCCTTAACATCCTACATCCCGAAGGATTACAACGGTTACAAGATTTATTCCAGGTGCGCCTAAGTAGTATCCTTGGCCTTCACGGATCTTTTGAGGTCTTGTCCTCCTCGAGACTCCCTTCATCCGCAAGGTTTTCTTCCTTAGTCACCTCATTGGCGTCCTTATTGCCATTGACTGCTTCTTCCCTAATTCCAACCTCAAACTTTTCCATCGGGGGTAGGGTACCAAAGAACTCATAGAAGGCATACAATATTGGAAGTATTTCAGGAAACCAAGGGTCCTCCTGCACGGGAATAGGGGTATACTGCTGCACTCTCAGGAAATTTCATTTTTCTGCGAGTATAGCAGCAATGAAGTCAGGATTCTCCACTAGTTGAGTTGTCATAACTTCTATGGCGTCCTTGGGTTGGCGAGCTCCAACTAATAGGTTAACTAGGTGGTTCATCTACAAGGAAAGGTTTCAACCTCAATTAGTAACAGAGTTTCATTAACTCTAAGGAAAACACTTGAGTTTCTAAGTCCCACATTTGATTCTTGATTCAAGTCATCATCCAATTGTTTGGGAATTCCCAGCTCGGCCGTACTGTCAATTTTCGTGCCTTGCTTCAATCCGAAGATTATTTTGACAGAATTCCACCCAATTTGGGACGATAAACTTAAACTCAATTCACGTTTGTGCAACGGTCAAACTAATCTCCTGGTTCTACCCATTCTACCCATGGCGGAGGTTTTGAACCTAAAGCTCTGATACCAAGTTGTAACGCCTCGAATTTTGGGTATGTTAAAAGGACATTTTATTCATAAAATCAAATGGAGTCTGCCTCTTATTACAACAAAACTCCCATAAGAGTTCAATAATTACACAAATGAAAAGGGTTCTAGGGTTCCTAACTACAGCTCCTCCCGCTCCTCCATCCTAGCCAGCTCCTCAGCTTCAAAAGCCTCCAAGGTGTACATCATACCCTGTTCATCTATGAAGTCTGACACATTATACCGGCGTCGCCACCCATATAATATGTCAGGGTCACCAAAAGGTAACACTGTGAGCTACAACGCTCAATAGGAAAATCCGTACCCACCAACCTTAACTTACAAACAAGACTATAATAAAACATCAATTTCCACATGATACGTATATACACAGTTAACAATGACACATCCACATTCGTTAATCATCTATCGTTGGTGTCCAAGATTTTCGGGTTTCTCCTACGCGACTCATCTTAGACCGTGTCAACATTTTCACATTTCAAATTAACCTTCCAAAAATCATTTGCATTGGCTCCTTACCGCGGATAACCAAGCTACACACCCAATCTTTCAAAATCATTTGCATTGGCTCCGTACCGCGGATAACCAAGCACACACCCAACCTTTCAAAATCATTTGCATTGGCTCCTTACCGCGGATAACCAAGCACACACCCAACCTTTCAAAATCATTTGCATTGGCTCCGTACCGCGGATAACCAAGCCACACACCTAACCTCGGTTCCGCCGCGCCGGTCTCCCGAGTATCCTCGCAATGGTTCCATCGCGCCGGGTTTCCATTGGCACACATTTGCATTGGCTCCGTACCGCGGATAACCAAGTCATACCTCACCATGGTTCCGCTGCTCCGGATTCCCATGGGAACGCACACATCCTCACAATGGTTCCGTTTTTCCCGGATCGTATTGGAACACACACAAAACACACACCACACAATGGGCTACCACGTCCGGCCACATTGCGGTTTCCAAAACATTTCAAAAATCGTTCGTTTAACTCACCCAACCTCGGTTCCGCCGCGCCGGTCTCCTGAGTATCCTCATAATGGTTCCGCCGCACCGGGTTCCCATTGGCACACAATTGCATTGGCTCCTCTCCGCGGATAACCAAGCCATACCTCACCATGGTTCCATCGGTCCGGGCTCCCATGGGAACGCACACATCCTCACAATGGTTCCGTTTTTCCTGGATCCCATTGGAACACACACAACCTCACAATGGTTCTGCCTTTTCGGATCTCCATTGGAACACACAAAACGCACACACACATAATGCCACCCAAAGCTGGTCATTATGTAGTTTCAAAATATTTTCTTCCTCGAAAAATATTTCCTTTCGTTAATCACACCCTAGGTGCCTTGTTTCTATTTCCTCGGTTCTCGTGTCTCGTTATCATACAAAGACTCCGTGGTAGGACTTTCCACGTAAACATCCATTGAAATCTAAACTAACAAGATCATCCAATTCTATATTAGTAATCATGTTCATAACCACTTATAGCATAACGCCACATGTACGGATGCCCTTGGAGTGTATCACTTATGCTTATTCAAAGCACAACGCCACATGTACGGACGTCTTTGGAGTGAAATCACTTATGCTTAATCATACCACAAGTAATATAAGCAATTCATATATGTCTACTCATAACCATCTTAAATATCAAAAATACAATTACTTCGAGATAAGAAAGTAAATAGGAATAACCTACTTTATACTTGGGGTGAACGATAAGGGAATCCTACCGTTCTTTCTTAGCAATTTAAAACAACAACGTTATACTTGAGTAAGTAAGTAAATAGGAAGTAAGTAAGGGTTTCCTTACCGTTCTTCTAGGCGGTAGTAACGGCTTACGGAAGGTTAGTCGGCGGTCGGACGGAGTAACTTCCTACGGTGGTCTCCGGTAGCTTCGAAAGATAAAGGTTTCTCTCGAAACTTCTACTTGACTAACATTACTCTACTTTATGGATCGAAGGGTGGTTGAGTGGCGGTTTAGTGGCGGCCTAGGTTGAGTTTCTTGAGGAACTCAAGAACAACTCAAGAACATGAAGAACAAAGAAAGAACAAAGGAATTCTAGGGAGAGAAGTTGAAGATTAGAAAGGTGTAAGTTCAATGCTTGGAATGGCTTGCTATTTATAGGCAAAGGCATGCCCTCTCCCTCTCTCCCAAGGCCGGCCCCCCTCTCTCTCTCTCTACCTCAAATTTTGACACATGGCAAGCAATCTTGGAAGATCAAGGTCTAAATCCTAGGCTTGCATGGCTAGTTTGTCCTTGGATGGGATTATGTAAGATTTGTTGGAAGATTTGGAGACAATGGTACATGATTTGGTTTTAAACAAATCATAGAAGTACAAATGGGAGTTAAGTTTGGCTAGGAGAAAGATTCACCAAGGATGAAGAAAGATCAAATAAGGTACAACCAATCTTTTTCTCTCTTTCCTCCTCTCTCTCTCGGCTCACCCTCTCTCTCTCTCTCTCTCTCTCCCTCCCTCTCTCTCTAGTACACTTATATATATATATATATATACACACATATAGAATACAAAGGTACAAAGTACTAGTTTAAAGAAATCCAATTTAGGCACATGTTTGACTAAACAAATAGACTAGTGTACTAATGTACTCTAGAAAGATCAACTCCCCAATAAATTAATCCAATTGGGTACAAAATTCCAATATAAAATAATAAAAGAGTACTTAGGAAAATCTTAGGCTTTAAAGGCTACTAAGTACTTTTATAATAAAATAATATATACTTTATCACATGGGCAATTTAGGAAAATGACTAGTTTAATAAAACCCTTGTACTATATGAAAGAATAACCTATTACCCAATGGATAATAAATCCCCTAACATTTATTGTCCAATGGACAATAGCTACTAGGAAACTTTTATACTAAAATAATCAAAGTCCTTTAAAGCATGACAGAAGCCCTATATTAAATATAGGTGTGGTACCAAGTACCCCAATTAAATAAAAAGGCTAGGATTCTCCTCATTAAAATAATAATAAAGTACAAGTCAAATCTCAAGTCTTTCAAGTACAAGTCAACTAAAGAATGACTAATGGTTTTAACCAATGAGTAATAATTTCCCTAGCGGGTAAAGACCAATGGATAAAAGAAGTACAAGTACTTTTTATCTTTAAATTAAGATTTTAAAAAAGACTACATGTACTTTGATTTAAATATTAAAAAGTTTTATTGTCTAATGAACAAAAATTACCTTAACCATATGGACCAATGGGTAAAGGCAAAAGGTTCAAAAGTTTCAAAAGATCCAAAATGTTCATCTAGTAACTAGGTAAGTTGGTTACTCGGTTCCTCCAATTAGTCGGTTGAAAACTAACTAAATTGGTCACGTAGGGTTTCTAGTCGACAGTTAACTATCGACCGAAATCTAACTATGACGAAAATTAACAAGAATCATATAGCCATTCAAGAGAAAATAAGTAATTCAAATAAAATTTAAATATTTAACGAAATTTTTACTGACCAAAATTCAGGGGCGTTACAATACGTGTCCCTTCCAATTTCTAAATAATCTCATGCCCCGATGGAACATCTCAAGTAGAGCTCTTGGGTCCTAGTTTGTTGTGAGGTTTCTTTCCCTCCATATATGTTCCGGTATCTTGGGTTAATTCCCCTTGTCTTTGAGTTTGTTGCTTATAAAATGCGATATTTTCCAAAATTTAAAATAAAATAAAATGTTGGCATCATTTTTTTTTGGTTGCCAAATTTGACATTTAAGCCTTCGTGTCACACGCAAAGTACATTTTTGCATTCTTTTTGATAGCTTTGTTTGGGGATTTGATCCCTTGTAGTTTAGGGCATCATTAGCGCATAAGTACTAACACATCGAGTTTTATTAATAAATTTTGTTGCTGGATGGTAATAAAAAGGGAGACTTAAAGAATCATCCTCAAGTGCCACTCGCCTTATGTAATGACTTGGAATTTTTTAATGAATAAAAATTTCATTTATTTATCAGAATTTCTTTTTAATTACTTAATATTACTTTTTAATTTCTATAATCCGTCATAATTAGATTCTAGTCCTTTAAATTTCATTTCTTGATTAAAAGCCCTACATGGCTAGTAAAGTTAGTTTCTAACCGATTAGTTGGAAGAACCAAACTACCAATTCACCTAGTTACAATTTCCTAACCCTAGATGGACGTTTTTGACCATCTTTGAGCCTTATGAATCCCTCCCAACCTTAATTGAACCCTTAGACCTTTAGGGGTAATCATTATACTCCATGAATGGTCATTCAATCCCATATCTGTCCTCTTTATATCCTTAACCATTGATAATAAATGCTAGGGGAATTATTATTCCTTGGATAATAAACTTTTGACTTGCCAATGTATGTATAACTTGACTAGACAAGTCATAGCCATCATGTTGCTTCCAAAAGAAGCAAGCCTAGCCATGCCATGCATGCAAACCTAGGGTATAGCCTTAAACCTAATTATTCTAGGGTTACTTTCCTAGATATATACATACATACATATATATATATATATATGTGTGCATAGTACAAGAGGGGAGGGAGAGAGAGAGAGAGAAAGAGAGAGGGGAGAGAGAGAAGCCGAGAGGGAGAAGGAGAGGGAGAGGGAGAGAGGCCGAGAGTGAGAGGGAGAGGTGTAGTGTGTGCATGTGTTTTGGATACTTGCACAGGCTACCTTATAGCCTTAAGTCTATTTATGACCATGCCAACCCATTCTAGGCTACTTTAGTCATAAACCTAGCCCATGATTTTGTTCTTCCTTACAAGTAAACTCTTTCTAGGACAAGACAAGACATAAACCCTTCATAATAACCTAGGATTCTGCGTAATATTGGATTGACAAGTGAGGGAAGGCTATGATTTGATTGGAGAGCTTGATTTGACCAAACAATGGAGCAAAATCCATGGGAAATGAGAGAGAGAGAGAGAGAGAGAAAGAGAGGGCTGGCCAAAGGGGGAGAAGAGGGAGCCAAGTTTTTGCTATAAATAGCACCCCCTATTCACCATTCAACTCACACCTTCAAATCCTCCAA
This sequence comes from Rhododendron ovatum, assembly GCA_019656835.1. Taxonomy (NCBI): domain Eukaryota; kingdom Viridiplantae; phylum Streptophyta; class Magnoliopsida; order Ericales; family Ericaceae; genus Rhododendron; species Rhododendron ovatum. The sequence continues at coordinate 20,934,443 of CM033795.1, read as the reverse complement.
CTTCTCTCTAGAAAATCCTTGTGTTCTTACTTTGTTCTTCCTTGTTCTTGAGTGTTCTTGAGTTCTTCAAGAAACTCAACCTAAACCCCTCTTTCGATCCATAAAGTTTAGTAGTTTTAGTCATGAAGAAGTTTCGAGAGAAACCTTTCTCTTTCGAAGCTACCGGAAGTTCACCATAGGAATTTACTCCGCCCGATCGTCAACTTACATTCTATAGTCGTCACTACCGCCAAGAAGAAAGGTAGAATCCCTTGTTCACTAAACTCAACGTATAACGTAGAACCGTATGTTGGAAATATAAGTAGATTTTTTGTATATAAGGTTATTTATTCCCTATAAGGTTTGAAATGCATGATAATTAGTAAACTTATTCTTGCTAATGGAAGTATGAACATGTTGGAATAATCGACTTTTACTCTAATAAACATGTGTTGTTTTGAATTTCCCACAAAGGAAGAAAGAACGATTTTTCAAAATATAAGACTTTATCGTTGATAGAAGTATTCGTATTTCGATCTTTAGATGGTTATGAGCATGTGTTATGAATTGTTTGTATTACTTGTCTTGTTGTAAAGCATAAGTGATTTTCACTCCAAAGGCATCCGTACATGTGGCGTTATACTTTAAGTAGGAAATTGAGCATGATTAGTAACATAGAGTTGGATGATCTTGCTAGTTAGTTTCAAATTACAATGAATGATGTATGATTACGTATGTGAAAAGTCCTGCCGCAGAGTCGTTGCATGAAAATGAGACACGAAAATCGAGAAAGTAGAAACATGACACATAGGGTGTGGTTAATGAAAATGCGTGTTTTGAAAAGGTAAAATGTTTTAGAAACTGCAATGTGGCCGGACGTGGTAGCCCATTGTGTGGTGTGTGTTTTGTGTGCCAATGGAAACCCGGTGCGGCGGAATCATTGTGAGGATACTCGGGAGACCGAAACGGCGGAACCGAGGTTGGGTGTGTGACTTGGTTATCCGCGGAAAGGAGCTAATGCAAAGTGTGCCAATGGGAATCTAGTGCGGCGGAACCATTGTGAGGATATTCGGGAGACTAACGGCGGAACCGAGGTTGGGTGTGTTAAAACGATTTTGGAAATGTTGATATGGTTTATGAAATGTGGGAAATGGTGACACGGTCTACGAGAAGTCGCATAAGAGAAACTCGAAAAATCAATGACACAAAACGTTAGTTTGGATAATAAACGAGGATGAGTTATTGTTAATCATTTTGTCAAATATTTGTGAATTATGTGGAAATCATTGAATTTGTGATCGATTGTTTCTAAGTTAAGGGTTAGAGGGTATGAGATATTCTATTGAGCTTTTGTAACTCAAGGTGTTATCTTTGGTAACCCTGACATATTATATTAGTGGCGACGTCGGTATAATGTGCCAGACCTTATAGACGAACATGGTGAGCTCTACACCTTGGAAGCTTTCGGGGCCGAGGAGCTGGCCAGGATGGAGGAACTAGCAGAGCAGTAGCTAGAAACCCTAGTTCCCCTTTGTTTTGTTGAATAAAAGTACTTTTGTTAAGATCATGATATAATATTGAGCCAGACTCAATTAGTTTTTCGATGAAATTGTCTATTTAACGTTCCCAAAATTAGGGGCATTACACCTTAAGTTTTCATCCGGCACTTTTTTTGCACTTATAATTTCATCCTCATTTTTTTATAATACCAAGACTCTCTCTCTCTCTCTCTCTCTCTCTCTCTCTATATATATATATATATATATATATCACCGAAAAGAGGACAAAAAATTAATCCTCCCATCCCCGTTATAAAATCGGCGCTCAATTTTCTCTCAATCCTGAAATTTCCGGCAATCTTCCATATCCATTTATTCTTTCCACATCCAAACCTTTTGCAACCCCCCATATCCATTTATTTTGTAAAGATCCAAACCTTTTCCCAAATGGCTTCATCTGCAAACCTTTTTCCACATCCAAACCTTCAAGAAAGGCAACCTAGCTTCACGAAAATGATTAAAAAAACCATTCGTAAGTTTTCAAAGAAGACTAGAAAGTTGTCGGTGGAAGGACAAGTGCCGCTGAAATTGAAATCCCAAATGGCTTCCTCAGCAATTGCCGCTGCCCAACTCATCAAGCCCATCGTTGGTAATTAACCTCATTGTTGCCGTCAACCAAATCGTTGCTGACCGGCACAGTCAAGCCATCATGAAATCTGATCTATCTCTCTCTTGATCGAGAACATCGCCACCGCCACCCGCTGCATCCACCACCCCATCCCCGGCTGGCTCCGTCAACCCATGGTTGATTTGGTGGGTTGATCGATTTTGATGGGGAGATGGTCAATTTTGACGGGGAGATGGGCATGGAGGAAATTACAAGTGGTGATGACAGGTTGAAGATCGTTAGTTGTAAGACTTGTATGATTTTTGTAGCATAAATAAAAAAATCTAAAAATTCATTCGAATTGATATATAATATGGTCTATTTTATGGTCTCAAAAGTATTTCATGGTTTACTTGGTTATTCGATTCATGGTAAACTATTTAAATAATTTTTCATGAATTCAAAAACTACTTTGCATGGTCATGATAAGAGATGATGAATTTGCAGAAAATAGTCATGGTCCGTATCCATGAGTTTTTCAATTTTTGGGTTAAACATAAGTTTAAAGGCAGATAGCCAAAGAAAGCATGGTCATGATTTTTTTTCACGGAGAATGGTCATGATAAAACATGTTGAATTTCAGAAAATAGTCATAAAAATGGTTGTCATTTTCAATTGTCATGATTCATGAAAAAAATGGCAGATTAACAAACATGGAATAATTTGTATAGATAATTCACAAAAAACATAGCCGGTTTGAAAACATGGTTGATTTGCACAGAACTATGTCATTATTTGCACAAAAAATATAGTGAATTTGCAGAATTTGTCATAAAATATGGTTGTTGTAGTTTGATTCTCAATAGTCATGATTCATGAAAAAATAAATCATGGTGAATTTAGTGAAATTAACCATGAAAAAATGGCAGATTCGCAAACATGGAATAATTTGTATAAATAATCCACGAAAAACATGGCCGGTTTGAAAAACATGGTTGATTTGTGCAGAAATATGTTATGATTTGTGCATAAATCGATGTGCATATTGAATGGAAAGAATTTTAGTTAGTTTTAAAACTAACTAAATTCACGAAATTAAATTATTTTTGGAAATGATTCAGAATATCCATTAAGG